>OU611762.1:4374874-4685207 GCA_914767535.2 Dunaliella primolecta
AAATGGAATGACAGCCATGGTCACAGCAAGAAACAATCCCTTACAAATCAATATTCATTTGAAAGGCTGGAAAACTTGCCTGAACCTGAGGCTAGGGATAGGACTGGCACGAAAGACTGGTGCGACACAGCACCTTCGGTTACGATTAAGACTTTAAGCACTCACAGAGTGGATGCTAAGTAAAGAGGCAAACAATCATTACCAGATCCCATGCAATTGTAAGTATGCAATTCAACCTCAGTAGCAAGGGTGCTGAGTGTGTGTGCAGTCTGCCGCGATGCTGCTGTGACTCACTCCCCACCCTCACCCATCATTTCTGTGTGAAAATTTTCTTGGTCTGGACAGGAATAAAACCTTGAGTATACAGCCAAACGAGGGCTTGACTGTGAGGCCAACGCATCAAGCTCACCATGTGCAAACAGGGGGTTGCTGTAGGGCTCCCCACCGATGCTGCCCTGCTTCTTCAAAGCACGGGAACTGGGTTGTGAGGGGGTCACAGCTGGCGGGCCCTTTGCCCTGTCGCCCCCTTGGCCTCGTATCAATCTCTGTGGCTGATGCTGGGAGGGGCTAATCCTGTCTGGGATGGGCCTTGGCTCTGAGGCTAAGGGGTCCCTGGCCGAAATTTGCGTGGTTGCATGCGTGATGGTATCGTGCGTCTCAGCACCTGTCTGGCCGGCTCTGGACTCCTTGTCCGCTATCCGACCCCCGGCACCTCCTGGGAGCACAAAAGCACACATTCACAATTGAGTGCACGAATGGCTCTGCGCATAGGCATGCATGTTCTTTGCATGCTTGTAGTGCACATGTTTTTGTGTGTTGGGGGGGGTTACTTGCATGCAAGCGCACGCCTGCACGTGGTGTGTGTGTGTATGTGTCTGTGCGTGCGTGTGAATGTGTGTGCATGTGTGTATGTGTGTGTGCCAAGTTCAAAGAGGGCAGGTTGGATGCCATGGGTGGTTCAAAGATGACCTCATGTCTGTGCCTCTTCCTTGTGAGCTTCTCTCTTTTAAGTACATATGGTTGCTATATTTGCTGCAACACGTACCTCAGATTGCTGGGGTATCCTTGCATTAGGCACCTTCACCTGATGCCTCACTAAAGGCTTGCAAGTCCTCCCGAAATGTTTTCTCCCTGCTGCCCCCCTCTCCTCTAGACCTCCAATTTCAAAGACCCACTTTTATCTGTTACGCACATCATAGCTCCTGTTAACGCAGACAAGACCTGCTTTGAAGACCCACTTTTTCCTGCCAACGTACCTCGCGGTTCTTGGATCGTGCCTTCAATAAGCCCAATCAGGACGAACTGGGGTTTTACTACAGAAACCACCTGTAGACTTATAATACCAAAAGCAGCTAAGAACCGTTGACACACCTCGCAGGTCTTGTACCGTGTCTACAAAAAGCTCAGGTTCCTGCATGCAAAACGGCAGCCGCTTATTCCAAACAGTTTGTTTTGCAGAAAGCATCTGATATTTGACCATGCATCCATGAAAATGCATTCAGCAGCACATGCATGTGAGGAAACAAAAAAAGGAGGAGGAGAAAAGGCAGGACTGCCTTGTTGGAACCTTATTGTGGTCCTGGTTTCTTGTTATACATGCACTATGACTCACACGCTCACTCGCGTAAATTGAGTCGCAGGTTTATCTCTTTATTGTCCTGGCCCCTGCCCATAGTGTAATTATGCGCATTACACAAGCAAATTGACTCTCATGCTTGCCTGTGCAATCAAGCTGCTAATTCATGCAGATTTGCGCGAAGCACGCCTGGATAATTGGAACCTTGGAAGCAAACAAGCCTGATGAGCAACAAACACACATGCAAATGCCCTCCCATATCTGTCAGCACGAATGCCGTCAGCATGCAAGCAATTCCCAAACACTGAAATTGACGTGGTGAAGACAATGGAAGAAGCAAGCGTGCATGCATGTCACATGCGCATACACATATCCAACCCATGTACGCTTGTGCGCGCGCACTCCCCCCCCCCTCCCCCCCCCCACACACACACACACACAGTTATGATTGCTTGCATGTAGAACGCTAACTTCATGTGAACAGCTTATTAGTTACATTTGTGTTTTCATGGCACAGCTGCAATGCATGTGCAGGAAGCAGAGCTATCCACCTGTAAGCTGTAGATTTCAAGGAGCTCCTTGTCCTCTCCCACGAGCTTGACAACCGTCTGCAGATCATGAGGAAAAGATACGATGCTGCACCAGTTCACATCAAACAGAGATACGATGCTGCACCAGCCCACATCAGACAGAGATATGACGCTGCACCAGCCCATATCAGAAAAAGGCACAATGCTGCACCAGCTCACATCACAGAAAGGTATGATGCTGTGCCAGCTCATAATAACACATGAGGACAAATCAACAGAATAGGCCAACAACTCTTTTGTGACAGCACTGGGTGTTGAGAGCATTGCATGGATAGTCAGGAAGTCTGTTGCAATTTAGAGCATAGGCAAAGTGCCAAAGCTTGGCATTACTAACAAGGCCCATGAGGCAAAGTGGCGAATGCTGCAAGCATTTCTTGAGACGATGTATGAAACGGAGTAGCAAGCAGGGACGAAGCATGTCACAGAATGAGTCAAACATTTTGACGGTATGAATAGGCAAATTGAAAACATAACTTGCATGTGCTCGTCCGTGTGTGTTTGTGTGTGTGTGTGTGTGTGTATGTGTGTGTGTGTGTGTGCTCGGGTTTTCACACACCCTCGTCCCCCCTAGAGGTGGCTTTGTCGTGACAATCATGTCTTCAACCTCTTCCGCCAGGAATTCGGTGGGCTCCTTGCCAAACCTCTTCCACACCACCATCGGCTTCTCTTCATCTCGCAAAACAACATAGAGCTGCTCTGACCTGCAATGTATACATAAAATTTTCATTCACTTGATGCACGTGACATTGCTTGTGCACAACGGCTGGATGCGCATGGAATTGCTTGTGCAGAATGGTCAAGCCTCAATTCCAGGTTTGGCTTCATGCAGACTCCCTATAAGTTTTATGCATTCACTGGTGATCCTGTAAATGCTCTCAGAAGGACAAATCGTGCGTGGCAGTATGTTTGCAGCTCTTCCATGGGTTGTGAGGAGATTTGGGTGCGTGCCTCTGCTTGAATATCCATGCCAGCGGCCTCTCAAAATTTCTGGCAGACCACATGGCAACAGTAATCTGCGCGGAATTGCATCCATGCAAACCCATGCAAGCATGCATTTCTGTGTGCCTCATGTAGAGCTTGTGCGTATCCTATGTGTGGATAACATGCTATGCTCATCTGACACTGTTGCATGCAAGTTTGTTTGCATTCACGAAATCAACGCATGCGCAGCATGCACATTTGTACATTCGAGAGAAGAGAAATATCTTCAAGTATTTTCATGCTTGAGCAAGGTGTAAATATGGATGGTTGATATGGCAAGCACAATCTAAGTTCAGGATGACAATTGTGAGGCTCTTGCATTTACAAGTGATGATGCTCCATCAGCATGCCACATGGTGCATGAAAAAACCATGAACGCACCGTGCCTTCTTGGCTGCTCTCCTCAGTGTTGCAGGAAAGAAGCAGACCTTAAAGCTATTGGAAGACCTTCCCAGGTAATAGTCCGTGAGCCTCTGAAAGTCAAAGTCAAACGTGATGCGCTGTTCCATCCCCTCCCTTTTTTCACGGGGAATTCAAATGGAACTCCCCTTATTCTGATCATTTCTATGGTTAAAAACTGCTGCTTTGAGAGCGGTTACGATTCGTTTGAGATATTGCTGCACCTCAAGAACATCAATGTCGCTTTGCAGTTAAAGCTTTAGAGATGTTAAAAAAGACACACATTGCACTTTCTCCACGGATGCATGAACGGCCGCATGTTCACAAGAGTTGAGTACAAGCTCCACGTCTAGGAGAACACTTCTTCGGACCGACTGTAACTGTACCACATCTAGTTTTCAGAACTGTCTTGACTTGAGTCCTGTTCACATGAGTCATCCTGTCCCTTCTTTGCACAAGCGTGCCGTTAATGTTCCTCCAAGGAGGTCAGCCTGGTTGCTGCACCCATGTTGGTACAATACCAGGGTCAGGTACCCTATACACACACGCACACACATCACATGCAAGCACGCAAGCACTCACGCATGCGCGCGCGCACACACACACACACACACACACACACACACACACACACACACACACACACACACACACACACACACACACACACGCGCGCGCGCGCGCGCGCGGTGCTAGCATGCCAGTGAGCTTTTAATGCCCTGCAAGGACAGTACCAGACTCCAGAAGACTGGCCGAGCCAATTGGTCAGTTCATCATGACTTATCTATTGTGACAATTATGACATGCCAGATGGAGCAAGAACCCAGGCAAACAAGAACTGGCAAATATCTATAATCTTGCTCAATACTGACATAATTTGATATTTGGAGGAGTTCTCCACCTTGTACAAAGCCCCATTCTTTAAAGAAGATCACAATCCTTCCTGGTTTCCCCAAGGATGCTGTTTTGTAGGTTTAGAGGGCATACTGCTAGAGGAATGCATCTTAAGTTTTCAAATTGCCTCCATAGTTTCACAGAAACACAGTGTGAACTGCAGCCTTATTTGTTCACCAGATTCAAGGGCTTGAAATTCCCACACAAATTCAGATTCCATCCTTGATATGGGATGAGATGCACAACTGTCAAAAAAATGCTGCATCTTGGCAGTCCTTGTCTGGCTGGCAGGTACATTTCCACTAGCAAAACTCACCCCTCCCCCAGCAAGCGCGCGCGCGCGCGCACACACACACACACACACACACACACACACACACACACACACACACACACACACACACACACACACACACACACACACACATACACACACAAAGACAGCATCACCATCATCTTCTATCTTCAATTTCGCCGTCCTACTCTCCCGAGCTCATTCTACCCGAGCGTTACCCATCATGCATCTTCCCTCCAATTGGCCAATCCGGCAGCCAATGCCTCTCCCACGTGCTCAGCAACACGCTCAGCATCCTTCCCTACTCTAGGAAAATGACTTGCTTCCTCAGATGCTGCAAGCAAAACCTTAGCAACATAGGTCGTCTCTGATAACCCCTGCACAAGCACAGGCATGGAGGTTCCAAATTGATATACCTTCTGGTCTATCAGATTCTGTCAAATGCTGCAAATGCATGCAATCAACACGACTAACATTACTCCTCAGATGCTCAAGCCTTGAGTCAAGGTGCATGCAGTCAAACATGTGTGCAAGAAAGAGCAGGACACACCTGACCACCCTCTTCAGCCCCTCGATCTCCAGCAGCAATGGTTTCCTCCAGCCCCCTCTGCAAGACCTGCTCAACAAGGCTCACTGCTTCATCAATCCCTGCAGACACTTTTTCCTCTCCTGTTTGCTCAGCCCCCTCAACCTCTCCTTCGCTTACCCTCCCAACAGCCTCCTCAAACCCTCTTTTAAAGGCTTCCTCGGCCCTCTCAGCCACCTCCCTACTGACTTCCTCAGCAAGACTCGAGCCCTCCTCCCCCGCTTTCTCCCCCTGTTCTACTGCTTTGTCAACTGCCTCACTGCCCTCTTCTTCTGCCAGCTTGACATTTTCCTCTCCTCCATCTTTTGCCCCCTCCATTTCCTCTGCAGCTGTCTTTGTTGCCTCACCAGCTGCTTCCTCGACTGAATCAGCCCCATCCTCCCCAGCATCCTCTGCCTGCTCTGCTATTTTCTTCAGAAGCTCTATCGCCCTCTTTGCCACTTCCTTGGAGACCTCCATCCCGGCTTCCTTTCCCAGCTCCCTCCCTTCCTCCCCCACTTTCCTCACCTCCTCCACTCCACTGCGTAGCACTTCAACCACCAGCTTCACAATCTCCTTCAGAGCTTCACGCTGCACCTCCTCGGCCAACTCCCTTGCCTCCTTGCCCAGCTCCTCAGTCCCCTCAATCACCCTTTTCCCAGCCTCCCGGGCTCCTTCCAAAACTGTTTCTATATAAAGGCTCAGTGCTTCTTCCAGGGATTTCAGAGCTGCCTCTGCTCCCCGCTTCAGTGCTTCCTCACCCGCCCTGGATGCTGCCTCTGTGAGCATGCTGCTGACCTCCTCCAGCCCACTGCGCAGGGCCTCCACCAAGCGCTCAACCCCAGCCTCCTCAGATCTGCGTGGTCTCAGGAGAGGGGAATTTCAGGTAAGTACAGTGATCATTATAATTGCGGGCACATGTCACTTTTGCTGCTTGCTGCGAAGGTCACCCAGCCTTATGCTAAAAGACGATGTGCAAGACTGCTCTCAATGCATTCCCAAGAATCATGCTTTTTACCTACCTGCTCAGCTCCTCCTCTAGGCTCCTCACTCCCTCTAGCACACCGCGCTGCACATCTTCTTCTATGCTCCTAGCATCCTCATACAGGCTGCTTCCACCTGCTCTATCCTGTGATTCCTCTCTCGAGACACCGCTGCCACCCTCCTCGCTGCCACCCCTAAAAATATTCCTCAGCTGCTCGCTGAATTCCACAATACTCTCCTCCTCTTTGGGCAAAAATCGCTCCAGGGTGCTGCGTAGTAACGACTCTGAACTGCTCAGCTGCTCCATCAATTTTCCAAAGTTTTCACGCCCTATGCAAGAAGGAGTGCAAGGGCACGGTCAACTTTCCAATAAGGAGCCTTCCATGAGTAGTGATCTGCACAAGGATCAAATATACGCCTCATATGCCTCAGATTTCACCCACTCATATTTTATAAATGATGAGCAGATTAACCCTAAGCGCACAACTAACATTTAAATTTAACTACCATTGGCAAGCAACTATCATTAGGTTCAGAGTTTTGGGACTACTGGTTGCAAGTGTTTGAGAATCAATCCAATCAAACAAATGCTGCTGGATATGGCTGCAGTTGAGGAGGAAGCAACAGAGGCTGGGAACAAAAAAAGAGAGAAGGGCAGCTGACGCCCAAAACGGGTGTGCTCTTCAATGCTCCCGGCCTATGGTAACTGAGAGTTGCACTCTTTAAATGCTCTGTCTTGATGCCGTTTACCTTATCTGGCCAAAGCACTCTAGCCTTCTTGTTGTTGTGAATTATGCCTTGTTGGCCGCGGCGTGAATTCCCTTCATGGTCTCACATTCAGGTATGGGCTTTCACATTCCTATCTTCTTCCGAACCACCTACTGCAGAAAATCACAGAGGGAATTATCTGAGACACCAAAACCGTTTTGCTTGCATGCTCCCCGCATAGGTGCCTGCCAACTGGGAGTTTTTGCCTGAGCTTCTTTGGTAGCCTGCTTTACGAACTCTTTATAGCACTTTAGTTTGAAGGGTAGTGCCTACGTAGTTTTTTCTTCTTTCTTTCTTTGAAACCTGCCACTTACGGAGAACATGCTCGATTAGTTGTGAACCACCAAATGTTTAAATCCAATCACTCACTGCACCAGATTGGGTGTTTTCTAGTGATTTGAAGTAGATGCATAAAAAAAATCACTCTTCAGAATATCATGCAAAAGGATTGGAGTGAAAAGACCCAGTGGTTGGTTAGATACAGAAGTTCAGCTGTTTCCCTTGGAGAAAACCAGCAACAGGGTGCCAAAAAAGTCTATCTTGACTTCCTTCTTTCCTGTTCATGAATATGCAGGATGCTGCTATAGTACATGGAGGTTACAAAGAAAAATTTGGGGAATCAAAAATGGTCCCAGGGTGGAGCTGTGGGCCCTTTTTGGGTGATCTGAGGCCAGGAGAGTGACCTGGGATCTTCCGATCTTTATCAACATATTTCAGACATGACACTTTATGGAATAATGATGGTTGGCATGATTAGATTTGGGAAAGACAAACGAGAAAGAGCAATGTAGGCCAGTTGACCCCCTCTGATAAAATCAATACCAAACTACGTGTTCATATTCATTTATTTTTGGATCTTTTCACCATTCCTTTTCCAAATACTATTGCAAAAAGTATTGACAAAAGAAACTTGGTGCCAGTGGTTCATGGGATGTGCCATTTCAATTGTTTTTTGAAATAGTTATAATGAGTGACCTCATCCAACCGCTTTTCTGAGTGTGCTGGATACTGAAATTATAACACATGTTTAAATCATGGAAATATGAGATGATTTTAGAGTGGAGATGTGGGTCCTCACTTCAGATCTGGCCGGAATAGCTTGGGACATCCAATTTAACACAGGGGGCTATCTGAGGCCCATAATCAGGTGTTTGCATGCTCCCAGCGTATGTGGTGGTCAGATATGGAGTTTTGGTGGTGAAAACTAGGGTTCACGCCGCGGCTGCTTAGGCATGTGCCCCGTGACTGGCCAGTTTCCACCTTGGCATCCCCTGGTAGCCTGTTTTACAGGCTTTCTGCAACATCAAGATCCGAAACTGGCCACTAATGGGGCACATGCCTAATCAGCATGGGCGTGAACCCTAGTTTTCACCACCAAAACTCCATATCTGACCACCCACTGCACCAAATTGGGTGCTCTTTAATGATATGGAGTCCTTGTATTATCATTGCAAAAAAACATGGAGTGAAAGACCCAGTTGTTGGTGGTATGTTGCGATTTCAGCCGTTCCCCATAAAAGCACCGAATTAGGGTTTACGTGCAACATGTGAACCTTAGCCCAGTCTATCTGAGCACACAGGGCGACTAACATAAATCTGAGCATACGCTCTGGTAACTTGTAACCAGGTATACTTCAGAGAAAATATTGTTCCAATCAGATGAAGTGGTTGTGAGTGGGCACACCTTCAATGCAAATAAAGAAGCATACTTGGGCACATGCTCAGATAGCCCCCTCTGCCAATTTCAATCATTTTTGCAAACGTGTTCCATGCAATGAACATCATGCCATGATGGAATGGTCGTGTATGGATAGTAATTTTGGGTGGGTTCATTCTCCTGCAATATATGCCACTTTCCCTCCCCCTGGCAATCTCTGAATTACCTGTGCTCACAATCTGAAGCCTTTCTGCCAAAACAGAAAGCAAGGAAGACCAGATTTCAGCAAGGTGCGTCTGCAGGGGGCAAGCGCAGGGGACCCAATCAAAGAGATGTGCATGCATATAGAAGCTGCTCGCCCATAGCAGCAATTGCTGCTGCCGTCATCCAACGCTGTACACGTTTCTTCAAACAGTCTTACCTCTTTCCACTGAGTTATAAACAACTAATTTACCCTCAGGCTGAAACGTACAAGCAACTTGTTAAACACATTTAAGGAGATATGCTTGAATTAATATCAACCCTCCTTCGCAACTCTTAAACCAGTGTATCTATCTACAAATAAGGTTTCACTCATCCCGACATCGCTGGCGATGAATGTGCAGATGCTATTGAAAAAAAAAGGCAAGCCAGACAACACTAGCGTGGCTGATACTGGGATCCCTAGCAAGGTCCCGGTAGAAATCCCTCTCTACAAATCTCCTGGTTAGCCTAGGAGAAAAAAAGAAAGAATTTCTAAGATGCCCCCAAGTCCCATGTGAGTACAAAACACAAATTTGGATACGCCAATTCTAATGCAGGCCACTGGTCTTCCTGTCAGAATTCGTTAACACATGTAGATAAGAAAATGGCAATGCCTTTTGAGAAATACCTTGTATATCCTCACCTATGAAGCGCAACATCCTGCAACATTGTACAAGGACCCTCAATGACCAAGAACATGCAATCCGCTTCAGAAGGTCCAATACCCCATCTTACCTACTCCCAGGCTGTCATCAATTAGGCAGCGCACTCCACATGCTCTTAATCTGCCAAAATCATATCTCCAGCATGAAAGCTGGATGCCACAATCTTGCTGGTAGAAAGATCACAACATCCCTCAGCAAAAGCCCCTGGGGAGCAGGCTTGGCTAGTACAGACATGGCAAATGACAACAGGCTGGCGCACAAACATGGCAAATGATGACAGGCTGGCACAAAACAACCTTTACATTCCTGCAAGTGCCTCAAACAGATTTACACCCACCCCCTATCATGCCAAAGCTAGTTTTCGTCCTTCCTCTTCCTCAGCCTGCTCACACCATGTGCTATGCAGCAGGCGTGCTGACCATCGAGTACAAATTAGCGGCATGAGCACTTAAATGAAATCAAGTGTTGCAAAGACACAAGACAACTTGTACACTTAAGCAAGACTACCAGAAATTAAAATGAAAGAGAAGAAAAGAAAAGAAAAGAAAAGAAAAAGAAAAGAAAAGTGCAAACAACTCCAAGGTGCAGAGATTACTATCCACCCAATCCTCCTGGGTGTGGGTGGGACTATTTACACTGCCCATACCCTTGATCAATTCAGAAAATTAGGGATTGACTCACAGAGATCTGAAACACTTGCAAGAAAACTCCATGCCCATTCTGTACAATTTGCGCACAAAATTACCTCTACCAGGCATGCCATTGAAAATAAAACACTCATCACAACACTGGTGCCCTGGAGCAGCGTGCTGCCAGAAACCCACCCGATCCACATTAATTTCCCTCTCATTCTCTGGTGAGGGAGACTCACGGCTCTTTGAGCCAATGTGTCTCTCTTTCCTTAATTGATGTAGGGAGAGTTTTCTCTGCCTACGTAGCTTTTTCTTTTCTAAAGAAAAGAAAAGAACAGAGAAGAGAAGAGAAGAGAAGGGAAGAGAAGAAAAGAGAGGAAAAGAAAAGAAGAGCTATGCAGGCAGTGAAATTAATTCCCACATCAATTGAGGATACCTAGAGGATACCTAGAATTAACCATGTATCCCCTTCACCAAGAGAAACAAAAGGATCAAGTCAATGACGATCAGGAGGGTTGCTGCTAGTAGCAGTATCCCGTGCCTGATCTTGGTATTACCAGAGCAAGCGGGAGAGTCTAATGTTGCACATGGTTCTTGTGGGTGTTGGTGAGGCATGTTACACATAACACATTAAACATTAAAAATCAATTCAAAACCAGGGCTTGACCACCAACGAGCTACTAAGCTTGAATATAAACTCCATGTCCATTTTCTACAATTTGCCCACAAACTTATCGCTTGGTGCGCCATTGAAGACAAGAATACTTCTCACGGCATGGTTCTGGACCCGAGTGCACCCAGTAACCCTTCAAATCCAAACTAGCCCTTTCTGTTCCTGCTTTGCGGTGGAGGGGACTTGTGGCCCTTTTAAGCCAGTATGTCTCCTTGCCCTTGGTTTATGTAGAGAGAGAATCCTCTGCTTACTAAATTCTTTTCTTACCTTAAGCTGCTTGCAAGGAAAGGCAAGAATCTGTGTCGTCCAGCAATGCCATGACCAGGAAGCTGTTGTGCGCATGAGCATGTCGGGAGCTCAAACTTTAAAAAGCGCTTTAATAATTGAATTACGTGTGCGCGGGTACATACCTGAAAGGAAAGATCTAAGCTTGCCGTTCGGCCGCGTGCATTAAGGAAACATACCTGACTTTCTGCCAGGGTGAGGCCTTCATTGGCTGCCTGCTGAAGCCGTGTGATCCATAGGGCTGGATCCAGAAAGAGGAAGGCTCCTCTATGCAGGAGCTCGAGGGAGTACTCGATGATCTCAAAGAGGTTGTGAAGACTGCGCAAGTGCATGGATGGGAGCGCCTCAGGAAGTGACTTGCCGCCTGGTAAGGGTGACAGGCAGCCATGTGATATTTGGCCAAAGGGGGGTGATTGCTGCCTATGTCAGCTTCCATTCTATGAGGCATGCAATGGAACAATTGCAAGCGTCCAGCAGCACCAGGCAGCAACCCCGATGGCACACATAAGAGGAAGATTAATACAGCACTGATATTGATTTTGCGGGAATTTGAGGCAGCAATCTTAATCATTAAATGCCAGCCCACTCACGTCTCAAAAATACTGGCAGTCAAATCTGTAGAGGCTGAGATGATTTCCAAGGCTTCTGTGGCCTCCTGCGCAGACACAAACCATAATCTTTGATGCGTACTCTGCATAAGAGTGCTTAAATGGGTGTTCTGCTTCGATTTGCCGGTTGCCACCTTCATACTCCTACCCCACTGGAGGGGCTCCAGCGGCAATGCCTACATGAATTGGCTTAATAACCACCCAGGATACATCAAAGTGCTTGCCAGATTCCCTGCAAGACACATCCAATTTGAACCCCCCCAGTACTGGTTCAACACTGTACCCAACCCCACCCATCCTACATACCCCACACAGCTCATTGTTGTCTGGAACACACAAGCAAGGGAGACCCTACAAAATGCCAATGAGCGCTGGTTTGAAGAGCTTCAGCACAACGTCCCAGCCCAGTGGTTACCTCTTGCTCGTCCTGCCCCCCCTAGGAACCTGAGCTCCAACCAACGACTAATATCAAACAAATGGAGAAAAAAGTTTTTATCCCTTCCCCTCGAGGTGTCCCTTGAATGCTCACACAAGCACACACAAGCAGTAATAGATCAACATCACACACAAAATACCACCTTCATACCCAAAATTCAGTGTTGGAAAGACATCACGTACACAGATGGCAGCGTCATGAAAACCAAGGATAACTCCCCACCACTTGTCGGCTCAGGCGTCTACAAACCAAACAAAGAGGGCGACCACCTCTCACCACAACTTCAACTGTACATCAAACCCAATGGCCGTGGCCCAACTAACACAATCAACAGAGCCGAACTGGCTGGTATCCTTGTCGAACTCCAACAGGGGCACACAAACATAGCCACCAACAGTGCGTCCTGTTTGTCCCAAATTTACAGGCAGATCCTCAATCCAATGAGCATGCGGATCCACCTGCATGCAGAGCTCATTCAAGCTATTTCAACCATTACAGAGCACTCACCACATCAGCTGGATTTCTATAAAGTCAAAGCCCACTCAGGCGTCATTTGCAATGAGGGAGCTGATGCTTGCGCACAAACTGCGGCTATTATGGATAACACAGATATCTCATTGCCTGATGCCAAGGACCCTTTCCACAACTCCTTTTGGCTATCCGTCAAACCTCCCCAAGGGCACTCCCATAATCCCACACCCCTTTACCTCACTAACTTGAAAGACAAGCTCAAAGCCCATATGCATAACAAACACAAGCTTGGCTCTGCCGATATATCCAGTTGCTATTACACAGGCTGGCAGCAACTCATGCAACCACCATCTCATAACAGCAATACCAACACAGGCTTACCTAAGCTATCCCCTAAACTTGCTAACCAAAAAACTAGCAATTCCTTTTGGAGCAACCCCAAGATTACCCTTAAACAACAAATAAACCTCCTCAAGTACCGCACTGGCACAATCTACACCCAGAAACACGCTGTCAGGTTTAATCACACGTCTGGGCCCGCCAACTGCCGACTATGCGGCAAGTTGGACAACATCACTCACATTGTCCTCAGATGTTCACACCCAACATGCCAAGGGATGTTCATAAACAGACACAACATTGCCCTCAGTCTCTGTTGCGAAGCCCTCAGCAAAGGTGCACATGGCTCATTCCTTGTTGCAATGGATGCTTGCTGTAGGGAAAAGCTCCAAGAACAAGGCATTCAAGTCCCTGAAAACATCCCCAGGGAAACTCCTGACTGGGCTTTTCCCAATGGTGCTGGCCCCTCTGCCCGACGCCAAAGCCGTCCTGATGCTGTCTTTGTGCGCTCTATCCCAGGGAGAGCAACCCATCTCGACCCTAAAAGGATACCTGCTCAAGATAGGGATATCCACCTTGTGGAACTCAAATACTGCCCAGATACAAACCCATTACCAAGCCTACAAAAAGCTGCTGACCAGCATGCTGGTTCCATTTCTAGACTTTGCACCCGTAGTCTCAGAAATCCAAACAGAAATGATAAAGTGACCTTGCATACCATCTTACTTGGTGTAGCAGGTACTATCTATAATGACTACACCATCACTCCCCTGGTTGAGCTGGGTCTTACCAGACATAACGCAAAGAAATTAGCCTCTCAATTAAGTTGCCATGCACTCCAATCATTAACAAAAATTATAAGCACCAGGCACTCATTATACGTGCAGGGTTCTTCTGGCAGGGGCATCACTGGGGGCGAGGCAGTTCAGAGCAGGAGGAGGAGAGTCCACGCATGCAGGCGCATGGCTGACAGCAACCCGCCGGACCCGCAATAGTTGCTCTCCATAGGTTCATAGCTTGGTTTAGACTGGGCCAGTGAATCTCCTCGGTGAGGCCCTAGCTAGCTTGCTAGTTAGGGGACCTTTCCTTAATGCACGCAGCTGGACCTGGCTTGCGTAGTCTTTTCTTTTCTTTTCTTTTCCATGAGACCTCATGAGCAAGCTTGTCTATTAAGCTTGGTTGATTGATTTAACTTGATTGTCCTGTCCCTTTGGGTGTTAAGAGGTTGGAACGCATCTGGTTCGTTTTGATTTGCTTAGTGCCGATCAGATACCAAGGCAGGTGCCCCAGCTGAGCTGACTGCTAGTCGGTGCACAGCAGCAAAATTGGCTGCGCACTCCTTGACGTAGCAAACCTCCTTTGAAGTTGTGTGGCAAACACCGTTTCCTGCACCACGTACCGGGCTTCCTGGCGAACGGAGCAACTCTGCCGCGCCAGGAAGGAGGGGTAACGCAGAAGCCGAGCCTCCTGTGCTGCCAGCCAAGAAATCTAACAGACTGCACAGAGGTATGAAATGGCATTTGGCTCGATGCATGCTTTGCAGTTTAAAGGCCCAATGGCCATATCAAGGCTAAGCAGATCTCAAACACCAAAGCAAATATAATCATCATGGTGGTCTTTTAGTAGGAGTCAACTACTTTAATTTGACAGGAATTGCAAAAGAGTTGTTTTCTTTGCAAGAAAAGAAGAACCTCACAAAGCTCCTCCACCGGCTTTCTGGTCCACAAAATGAATCAAGATTTCTCCTCAAAAGGGCCGTTGCCAATATGTACAAGGAGACTGTTCTGACAACCACCCGAGCTTTTCCTTCTTTCAAATCTTCACCTAACCTGACCAAATGCACTTAGAGGTACCTCAGACCGCAGGCCACCTCACCTTGTTGGCTTCGTAGGTATCCGCCCAGAAACGAGTTCATCAAATGAAGGATCCCTAGGATATCTTGCTCGGCGTCCAATGTCCCCAAACAAGCTCCTGAGGCCACCGCTGAGATCCTCATCCTCGCCTTCCTGCTGCTTGCTCCTTGCATTGCTGCTTAACACCCTCCCACAGCGGATTTCAAAAAAATCCGTACCATCTCCACCATCAGTGCCTGAAGCACCCTGATCTGGCTTCTTTTTCCTCTCTCTCCGGTTATCTCTACATCCAGAACCCTTCTCTAGCGGTCGTGGCGGTTGCCTGACTTCCGCTGCTGCGTGCTTCTGCTTCTTCTGCTCGCTTTCCCCTTGCCTTTTTGCTACTGTTGCACTCACTCCTGCTTGCTGTGACTGGGAGCTAGGCAAGAGACTGTCGAGCGCCAGCACAACCTTGTTGGCTGCTGCCACAAATGCCTTGTCTGCAATGGCATAGCCATGCCCAGGAAGTGCATGCTCTAACATGACATGCAGCAACCAAACTTTTTGTGAGTGTGCGTACCTTAGAAATGGATGAGCTTCATTCTTTTGGAGTCACATAACGCAGGCAACTTATTGGCTCACAAGTATGCACATGATACATGCTGTTTGTTACCTATAAAATTTGGAAAAGCATTGTGGCTGCTAGGAAGATGAGCCGCAGATTGTCAATGCTGCACCGGTGTGGTACCACACCTTGCGAGACATCAGGCACTTTCTTCCCGGTTTGCCACCTCTTTTGTGAGCTACCTTGTGCCAAACTATCCTGCACTTGGTCGTCTTTGACCTGTTGCAGAATTTGTTCAGTCCGAGGGATGAATGTCGAAAAGAACGTGGCCTTTTCATCCTGTTCGTGCCACAACAGTGTAAACAGTGTAAAAGGCTGCAAAACTCACCTTGCTCAGTGCTCTCGTCACTCCAAGGTCGTTCCACAGCAGCAACAGAAAGATCGAGGCTAGGTTCATGATTTTTCCTTCCTATTCGTGAACTAAAAATAATAAACCTTTCAGATTCTGCTTGAACAAAGTACATTTGAGGTCAGTACGAATAAGATCATCGAGGGACGAATATGATAATCAGGAATTAATTTACTTCAAAGTTCATATAAACATGTAGGTCTAGGGGGTGTGGTAGCCAGGATGGGGCACAGAGTTCACAAAAACTTTAAAAATTGAAATTAAAGAGGTAAAAATAGAAAATACGTTCTAATCCCGTTTAAAAAATGTGCATTAAAAGAATGGAGAGAAAAGAAGACACATCGACAGTGAGGACGCTCCCCACATCAATTAAAAGATAGCAGAAGCAAGTCCCAAATATCCTTTTTTTACACAGGAAAAATCAAACAGCTATATTCACTAGCTGGTGGAGGGTTGCGCGCAGCACCTGCAGGCTGCCAGGGTATCATGGCTTTGAGACTCTCAAAGTCAGACTTGTTTTGGCGCATACGTGGCCTTAAATGCTCTCAGGCCTCACTTAAGGGCCCTTTGGATCTCAGATATGCAGAGTGAAACGGTTTGTACACTTAGGTTGCACCAGAAATGTGCAGTTTCACACGGGAAATTTTCCGAAATTCCTCAGTGATCCAGTGCAGATCCGCAAAGCTTTTTTTCGCAGGGCAGTGTGCCAGTCTCTTTCAGTATCATTTAATGTTCACCACAAATAGTGCACTCAATAGCAAGCTTGCACTAAGCTTCGATTGCCTTTCGTTGTCAATTTGCTGTGGTCCGTTGAAATCAACCTAGATGAAGCCTGAGGCAACAATGAACATGCTCGGAAGCTTTTAAAAGGAAGCATTGTTTTTGTTTCCAGCAATGAACGGACTAGAAACTGTCCGTTACAAAGCCTATAAAGAAGCATCAATCTGATGCCGATTTTCTTTCCTGTACTGGAAAAGGTGAGGCAGGAAGCAGGCAATGTTCCTGCCAAGGTGAGGTCCTCTCAAAGCCGCCTCCTTGATTTACTTAATTCTGTCACCCAGGACTTAATTCTGTCACCCAGGATGACCCAGAGGTATGGCACTGAATCAAAACATTGTCTTGGTTAGGGCCTGGGGTTGGTTGGTCTTGGGGTGTGTCCTGGACACCATCCAGTTTTGGCAGGATATTGCAAACGTAAAAGTACACTGAGGAGCCAACTCCAGCCACCAGTTTAGAGGACATTATGGCATTTTTTGGGCCACACATCACTGTTTGGAGCACTGAGGCACGTGAATGGACAGCTCTCAGCTGCACATCCACTTATGGACCCCAACCTCGGCAGTGCATTCCTGAGGACCATGGTAGACGACACCTTGCTTTCCTGCTTCAGGTATATCTTTTTTACATAGCACACAATGTCATGTTAAAATTCAGGTTCGTCAGGTAATTGGAGATCAACGTATCCCCCCCCTCTGTTACATTTCAAGTGGGTCAGGCATGACTCAGAAGCAGGGAAATCAAGCCCACAATAGCATGGCAGATACTGGGATCCCAAGCGCAGGTCCCGAGATCCATCTTCACGAATCTTTTGGTTAGCCAAGGAAGAAAAGAGGGAGTATGGTACAGACACGTACACTACTCCTGCACCCGGTCCCAAACACCTCCCTTCCCAACCTTCGGAATGACCAAATATTCCACATGCATTCATTTTGTATGCACTGTGTTTTGAAAACACAGACTTGGAAGCGCCGATCCCAAAACAGGCTATCAGTCTTACTTTCAGAGATTGTTACCGCACTTAGTTAAGAAAATCACCAATGCCTTTGGATACAATTTGTCTCTTTTTACTTAATTGATGTAGGGAGAGATCCTTCTACCACGTACTTTTTCTTTTCTTTTCTTTGGAAGCATGCCCTGTACATCCTCACCTATGAAGCGCACCATCCTACAACATTGCTCAGGTACCATTTGTAACCAAAAATCATGCGGTCTGCTTCAGGAGATCCGCCGACCCGTTAAACCATCTCCCAGGCTGTCATCGATTAGACAGCGCACTCCATTTGCTCTCACTGAGAGTCTCAGGCTGCCAAAATCATGTCATTTCTAACATGGAGGCCGAACGCCAAATGTTGCTGGAGGAATATCACAAAAAAATCTTTGTAAATGTACTTGAGGAGCAGGCTTGGTCAACACAGACATAGGAAATGGTGATCGGCTGGCGCAGCACAGCCTTAAAATTCCTGCCCGTGCCACAACCAGAACCATACCACCTTACCTCTTCCCACGTAATTTCCCTAAGGTATCTAGACTCACATAAAGCCATCTGGATGCTATACTGATTACCCCCTACTAAGCCTAACCCATTTATTCTTCTTCCTGCTCCTCCTACTTATACTATGCTTTACACAGCAGGCACAACACTACACCGAGGACCAATGCAGTTACCCACATTAGACGTGCCCTATTAACCGAGGGCAAACCAGCGGCATGTGCACATAATTGAAATTAAATACTTGATTGAAATTAAATACCAAGGCCTGGGGAACAGTTGGAGGCGGCGCAGCTGCAGCATGCAGACCTATGCAAGGATATAAGTGCCACCCCAGTGGGAAAGCTGTGACGTTACACATCATTCTCCTGGGTGTTGATGTGACTTGTTATAAAGAAGGAAAAACCATGCAGGCAGTGAGGAAACTCCCTACATCGGTTAAGGAAAAGGAGAACATTGGCTCAAATAGCCGTGGCCTCCCTCACCAGAGGGTAAGAGGGAAGCTAGTGTGGATCTGGTGGGTTTCTGACAGCATGCGGCCCCAGGGCACCTGAGTTATGTTGAGTGTTTTTGATTTCAATGGCACGTCTAGTTCAGGCAAGTTTGTGCGCATATTGCACAGAGTGGACATGGAGCTTTCATGCAAGCTTGGTAGACCTTTGCAGGTCAATCCCTACTTTTTTTAAATTATCCAGGGTATGGGCAATATAGATAGTCCCACCCACAACCAGAAGGATTGTGTGGAGAGTGATCTCAGCGCCTTGAAGTCGTTTGCACAGTTCACTGTGTTGTTGCTGTGAGGCTTCTAGCTGGGCACCAGGCCTCGTATCTTCGCAGTATTTGATCCTATTAAGTGGATATGGTGGTCAATTCATGGAGCTGCCTGATTGGAGTTGTATTGCTTCTAACTTCATCATTACCTCTCGTACTGCGGAGTTATAATGAACATGCCATGATTTTATGGCATGAATCACTTTGAAAGAATTAGTCCTCGATTATTAACAAAACTACCAAGCTTACACATAAACTCTGTAAAGTATGCTCACAGACTTGTTACTTTTAGGCACACAATCAGAGGGATCCTAACTTGGCCATTTGGGGGAAATCTTCACAGAAAACATTTCTGAGCCTCCCTGGTCTTCAAGACAAGTTGTCTTTCCCAAAATTATTTATGCAGTCCTATTCTATTACTATTAAGGCATTAAATATTTTGGAAAAAATGGCTCAGTGTAAGTGCAAAGGTGCTGAAAAAGGGGGAAAGGGGGCAATGTAGTGGAAAATGGGAATATTCCATCCTACCCCGTTTTGTCAAAGTTACCCTCAGGTTTGTAGCAGTGATATAGCAGACACCACTGGAGAAAGAATGGGGTCAACTGGTGGTCTGGCTGGGTCAGGGCGGGCGAAAACATCTGAGGGGGTAGGTGGACCTCTAAGCCCTCATCTCTGTTTCACTCAGGGAGCACTTCCCTAGAGCTTTTTTCACATTCTTAGCATTATGCCAAATGAAACGAAACAAAACAAAAGCTACGTAGACATTGAAAACTCCCCACATCAATTAAGGGAAGGGGACCACATTGGTGCAAAGACCGTACAACCCACCATACATGATTGTTCATTTGCTAACCAATGCCCAAGATAGGTTTCGTCCTATTTTCTCAGGCTAACACTTCAAAAACGTCCTCACCAAGTAGTGGGCTCTTTTGGAAAGGAGATAAACTTTATCTCCTTTGGAAGGAAATGAGTAAAGATAAGGCTACGCCAGCCAACTTGAAGAAAACTGTGTGTATTAAGCCCTAATTTAAGGAAAGGTTATTTGACTAGCAAGCTTGCAAGGTTCTCACCAAAAGCCCTTGAACCTGAAATAGAGACAGAAGTGCAAGCCAAAGGGAGAAAGCCATAAGCATGTCTAATAAGGATCTGGACAGAAAAGAAACCACATAGACAGTAGCAAATTTCAAACGAAATGAGCAAGGTGAAAGCTGAAAGACTTTTTTTAGATGAGGGTTCAGGAGCCGTGTAGTTTTCACCTGCTTTTGATGAGCTAGCTTCAAAAGTAAGAAAAGAGTACAAAAAAGAGCAACGTTGGGAGTCCCTACCTCAATTGAGGAAAAGAAGACACACTGGCTCAAGCAACCATGAGTCTCCTTTCCTAGGAAAAAAGAAGGTTGGTGGGGGTCAGGAGGATTGCGAGCATCACTGGGCATAAAATTGTGCAATAATGACTTTCAACTGCACGTCCAGTTGCCTCCAAGTGGAAGTGTTGCTTTGGGTGTTGATCTTAGTGATACAAATCAAAGTAAATGACTGTATAGGGATGATCCGGTGCAGGTCTTACAGAGCCTTTTTCGTTAGGCAACGATGTACAACGACAATGATACAGATATCAAAAGTTGTCAGGAATAAACCTGAGGACACGATACACAACGCCCTTGTCAGTTTTTAACGAGAAGCACCCTTGAGTTATTTGAGTTATGACCAAACTGGAAACTATTAGATTTCACAGAAGCAATGTCCTGTTGAAGTTATGCCAACCTCATCCTCTGAATGAGTGACTACTAGACAACAAGACAACAACTAGACACACCCCCTTCCCGCTCTTGCTTGATCCTTGCATGATGGAAAGTTGCCAATTTTGAGTGTAAGGAGGCTGTATGTGCCAGAGTGGGGTCCTCAGGAACCCTCCTCCTTGGTTTGGCTGAACCACAGAACAAGTTGAGTACTGAATCAAGAGCATAGTCTGGATCGGGGCCAAAAACATTTTGTGCTGGACTCTAGAAGGTCACCAAATGTTTTTTGCAGAGATTTCATATACAACTCCTCAGGTACGGCGGCTTCAGCCACCAGGTAAGAAGTCATCAGCAAGTAAATTTGTTGGTCACAGGACACTGATTGGAGCATTGAGACCTAAATGAAACATGCACACCAACAAACGGCCCCAAAACTTTGCAGGGCATTCCTGAAAAAAATAGATGGTTTAAGTAGGCAGCAAGCGCTCCAAACCTCATTAAAACACTGCGTCCAAATACTGCCTTCAAAGGCGTCATTTCAAGAAAAGGAGAAGTTGGACGCACTGACTCCGAGTCACAGAGCCATGGAAGTAAAAAAGGAAAGCTATGCGGCTCCAGGCACCATGCTTTTGAGCATTGCTTTTTCAATGGCACGATTGGTTGAGGTAAGTTTGTGCGCATATCGTTCAGTATGGGCATGGAGCTTTTATGCAAGCTTTGCAGATCTTGCTGATCGATACCTGGTTTGCAAGAAAGAAAGAAAGATCTATGCTTGCCGTTCGGCCGTGTGCATTAAGGAAAGAGCCTCCCATTGGCTCCCACCGATAGAGGGCATCTTTATCTCCACCCCGGCCACAAGGATTCGATCCAGGGACCTCCTCCTTGCTGTCGCCCTCCTCGCGCTTGACCAGGGCTCCGTAACATGACGGTGGCTGAGCTCGATGCTCGATGGTTTGCAAATGTAATCAAGGTTGTGGGCAGTACAGATACACCCACACCCACATCCAGGAGGATTGTGTGGAGGATATTCTCATAACCTCAGGTCATGGCTTTTAGTTGTTTGAACAATTCGCTATGCTGTTGTTGTAAGGCACCTAGTTAGGCTCCAATCCTTGTCACAAGAAAGTAAGGAAAAAGAAAAACGCATAGGCATCCTTGTATCATCAGTGTTTGACTTCTATTAATTGGAAGTGAACATGGCATTTTGGGATATTCAGTTCCTGATCGTGCATACCTGCTTTCTAGTTTTGCTCTCCTTTTCTAAGCTCTTGAGCCTGCTCAAGCTCAGGAATCAAAACCAATTCATGACCCCACCCCTCTTATCTCTCATAATGGATTAAGTGCTACCACAGTATGACTCCGAGTCACAACCTACCTGGGATCCAGGGCAAGCCAAACTCCATCAGTGTGGTATCAGTTTCATAGGTGAGTGAATGGCCTTCCAAACTTCGAATCCCTGCTACATCATCCCCAGGACCTGAAGCCCACACCTTCCCTTGTATAACTTATACATGTGCTCATGGCACCAACTCGTGCACAAAGATGAATATCCAGCAAATTCACTGTAAAACACAAAAACACTGTATACAAAAGTCTGACTTCAAGTGAATTTCAAATCAGGACAAAGTTGCGCTGTTTAGCTGCTGTTATGTAATGTTTAAAAAAAGTCGATACACATTTCAGCAGACCATGAAATGCTCAGCCTTTTAGCCCTTCTAAAACATCCTGATTTGGTCTGGAAGTAGCTACAGCTCTCTATTCTGCCTTCCCTCCTGAGCCCTGCTAATAAAGGCCCAAACCCTGATTCCTCTAAACTGCACTCTTCGCCCTCACTACCCTGGCCTACAAGTCTCTGACACTGCCAGAAATAAGCTCTCTACCTTATAGAATCTTGGTTGGCTTCTTCTGCTGCCACACGCAGAATCTCAGCAACTCGAGTGGACGCCTCTGGTCCCACCTGTGCAAGTGCATGTATGAAGACAAGACACTCATCAAATGTTGTGGTCTATCTGGCTCTCTTAATGTAACACAATCAAACAGCTTCACATGCAACCAACAAGCTTCCATTGATTCAAAACAACCAAAAAGCTTCCATTGATGCGACCAAAGAGCTTCCATTGATTCAAAACAAGGCAAATTACTAGTGTGCAAACAAGAGCAGGACGCACCAGACCACCCTCGCCAGCCCCTCGTTCTCCACCAGCAATGGTTTCCTCCAGCCCCCTCTGCAAGACCTGCTCCACAAGGCTCACTGCTTCATCAATCCCTGCAGATACATCTTCCTCTTCTGTCTGCTCTGCCTCCATCCCCCCTTCGCTTGCCCTCTCAAGAGCCTCTCCAAATCCCCTTTGGAAGGCTTCCTCGGCCCTCTTAGCCACCTCCCTCCTGACTTCTTCAGCAAGACTCGCTCCCTCCTCCCCTGATTTATCCCCTTGTTCTACTGCTCTGTCGGCTGCCTTGCTGCCCTCTTCTTCAGCCAGCTTTACATCTTCCTCTCCTGTCCCACCCTCTGCACGCTCTGCTGCTGCCTTTGCTGCTTCTCTGCGCACTTCTTCAAGGAGCTTTGCATACTCCTCCCTTGACCTCTCCCCCCCTTGTTGCTCTGCTGCTGTCTTTGCTTCCTCACTGGATGCTTCCTCCTGTGAGCTGCTCCCCTCCTCCTTCAACCCCTCCATCCGCTCTGCTGCTAATTTTGCTGCCTCCCTGCGCACTTCCTCAAGCAGCTTTGCATACTCCTCTCCTGACATCTCTCCCTCCATCTCCTCTGCAGCTGTCTTAGCTGCCTCACTGGCCGCTTCCTCCTGTAAGCTGGTCCCCTCCTCACGCACCCGCTCCATCCTCTCTGCTGCTACCTTTGCTGCCTCCTTGCGCACTTCCTCAAGAAGCCTTGTGTATTCCTGTCTTGTTTCATTCCCCTCCACCTGCTCTGCTGCCGTCTTTTCAGCCTCCCTGCCTGCATCCTCCTGTAAGCTGGTCCCCTCCTCTTCCAACTCTTTCATCCGCTCTGCTGCTGTCTTTGCTGCCTCCCTGCGCACTTCCTCAAGCAGCTTTGCATACTCCTCTCCTGATATCTCTCCCTCCATCTCCTCTGCAGCTGTTTTTGCTGCCTCACTGGCCGCTTCCTCCTGTAAGCTGGTCCCCTCCTCACGCACCCCCTCCATCCTCTCTGCTGCCGTTTTCCCTGCCTCCCTGAACACTTCCTCGAGAAGCGTTGTTGTATACTCCTCTCGTGACATCTCCTCCTCCACCTCTTCTGCGGCTGTCTTTGCTACCTCACTAGATGATTCCTCCTGTAAGCTGGTCCCCTCCTCTTCCAACTTCTCCATCCGCTCTGCTGCTGTCTTTGCTGCCTCCCTGCGCACTTCCTCAAGCAGCTTTGCATACTCCTCTCCTGATATATCCTTCACCACCCGCTCTGCCACTGTCTTTGCTGCCTCATTGGCCGCTTCCTCCATTAAATCGGTCCCCTCCTCTGTAAATTCCTCCATCTGCTCTGCCGCTGTCTTTGCTGCCTCCTTGCGCACTTCTTCAAGACGCTTTGCATACTCCTCTCCTGCTTTCTCACCCTGCTCTGCCGCTCTCTTGATTGCCTCTCTGCCCAGTTCCTCTGCCAGCGCTGCAACCTCCCTGCTGACTTCCTCGCCTTGATCTCCTCCTCTCTGGGAGGCCTCCCCAACCATCTCCTCTGCTAGACTCATCCCCTCTTCCCCAACACCCTCCACCTGCTCTGCAATTGTCTTCAGAAGCTCTATCGCCCTCTTTGCCACTTCCTTGGAGACCTCCATCCCAGCCTCCTGCCCCAATTTCCTGCCTTCCTCCCCTGCTTTCCTCACTTCCTCCACTCCACTGCGCAGCACTTCAACCACCAGCTTCACAATCTCCTTCAGAGCTTCACGCTGCACCTCCTCGGCCAACCCCCTTGCCTCCTTGCCCAGCTCCTCATTCCTCTCAGTCACCCGTTTCCCAGCCTCCCGGACTCCTTCCAAAGCTGTTTCTATATAAAGGCTCAGTGCTTCTTCCAGGGCTTTCAAAGCTGCCTCTGCTCCCCGCTTCAGTGCTTCCTCACCCGCCCTGGATGCTGCCTCTGTGAGCATGCTGCTGACCTCCTCCAGCCCACTGCGCAGAGCCTCCACCAAGCGCTCAACCCCAGCCTCCTCAGATCTTCATGGTCGCAGTAAAGATAAATTGAAAACAGGTAGTTAAACCAATGGAAGTATCAAATTCCTGGCACATGTCACTTTTGCTGCTTATTACAAAGCTAAGCTCTGCCAGCCTAATGCATATGCCTATACGCGCAACACCAATTTCAAAGCAGTTTTGAGAGTCATGGAATGTGCCTACCTGCTCAGCTCCTCCTGTAAGCTCCTCACTCCCTCTAGCACACCACGCTGCACTTCTTCCTCTATGCTCCTGGTATCCTCGAACAGGCTGCCACTCCCCTCCTCACTGCCACCCCCCCTGCCAACACGCTCCAATTGCTCCCTGAAGTCTGAAACGCTGCTGCTGCTGCTGCCCCTCTCTCTGGAGTCTTCCCCTCCGCTCTCCTTCTGCAGCCAAGGGTGTTTCTCCAGGAAGTGCTTCAGACTGCTGCTGATCAGTGCATTGGAGCCGCGGAGCTCTTCTAGGTTGCTTTTTAGCTCCTCTTGACCTGGGAAGAAAGCATGACAAAGGAGAGCCTCCCGCTGAGCCTATAGGGTGAGGCACCAGGATGCACTTTGTCTTGCTCGATATCAGTGCCACTTTTGCTTGCTTCTCATGACAGGAATGAAAAGAATTACAGACAGAAGCACTCACTTGAAGCCTAGGCTAGGCGCCAAGCTGCACTTTGTTGCTTGAAATCAGTGCGGCTTGAGCCAAAGGGCGCGGGTGATGTGAACAGTTACACTCCATATGATGAGGGCCTCCATGCCCTCTGAAACTCTTAGTGAGAGTTCTAAATTTACAGGAGCAGTGAGAGGAAGTGTTATAGAGGGCTCACCTGAACGAAGGTGTTCCAGCTCCTCGCCCAGGAGAGTGATCAATGATACCCACTTCTCTCCAACTTGTCCCTGGAGGAGAGCACAGGATCAGTGCTTGAGCATGTGGATCCTTCAGAACCATTGCAAAAGGATGTAAAACTGCCTGCCTCCTCCTTGTCCTGCAGTGTTAGCACTTTTTTTCAGAAGGAACATATGTGCATGATTGGAGCATTGTAGGATTACGCAAACGCGGGCTAGCAGATAGATCAGGAAGAGCGTCAGCCTGGAGCTGTTGCTTGATATTTATGTACTCGGACTGTTTGATTCAATAATCCCACCTTAAGACATGCACCCTGCACCTATTCACTTTGCATGCAATCAAACACCCTATCTTTACCAAGGAAACATTTACCGGCCCTCCCAAAAAAGCCTGTGTTGATGACCTGCTTGAGAATGCAACCTGCGCTTTTTCTTGCATAAGGCTTGATGTCTTTGCTGACCAACAACTTACGGCTGCCTCATGTGACTCAAGGCCTTTGTTGATACCCTGCTGCAGTTGTGTGACCCATTCTGCAGGCTCCAGAAGGAGAAAGGACCCAGAATGCACGATTTCCAGCGAGAACTGGAGGATCTCCCCTGCTTGCTTTGAGCTGCAGAGGAAGAAAATTGCATTGAAATGGCCCATTGATTGAATTGATTGAAATGGCCTGGGGTTAGGTAGCAAGATGCTTAGGGGGCTACTTGAGGGACTGCCTGCACAGGCAATCCAAAAGCAATCAAGGCCAGCTGCGTTTGAGCGCAGGGTATGCATAAAGCTGAAATGCACAAGCAGTGTCTACGTGCATGAGAACACCAAAAACACGTAGGCTAGGGCAGAAAAATATTGTTGGATTGAGTGGAGGGATGGATGGTGGAAGATTGCCAGGACAGATGTATGCAGTGCAAATAAAGGAAAAAACCCAAGAAGCTCCAGCATGTGGTAGGAAAGTTACCTTTAATCCAAGCACAAAGGGTATGTTGCCTCATCCTAACCTCTTCAAAATGAAAATTAAAAACACATGTGCAACACAGGACTGGTTTATGAAACAAATTCGTCAAATTGTTAACTCTCACGTACGTTTCAAGCACCGCTCCTGTGAGGAAAGTGGCAGCACTGATGATGTCCAAGGTCGTTCTGGCTTCCTGCGTCATTTGAAGTACAGTCAACTGCATCTAAGAACATTGCCAAAGAAGGTGTCTGATCAATGCTGGTAGAACCTTTGCTGGGGAACAAACTTGAGGAAATCTATAACTGTGTCAATCCTTCACTTAAGTACCCTCAACAAAACATGGCACTGCATACACAAGTGCGCGCACACACACAGACACACACAGACACACTTACTTTTTAGCAGTCAGAACAATCACTTGGGGGGTATGGCAGCTATTATCTGTGGAAAAATGTTGGCGCTTATCTCAGCTGAGGTAAACAGCCAAAGATCTGGCACTGCATGCCAGCTTAAACGGCAGCTCTCCAAGTCAATCACAGTTCCCAGTAAGAGACACTGTTAAAGGCACGGCTTTTTACAGAGAGAGGGCACAGAGGTCCATACATGATTGATATAGAAGATCTTTAATTGTATGGGGGCAAGAACGCACTGGGCTTAAGGTGCTCAACAGTTCCTCAGCACCAGGCAGGAAGGATGACGCAGGGGCACCAGGTGAGAAGATGTCAGAGATCCTGAGGTGCAAAAAGTATTGTGTGTTAATCTTAGGAAGGCAGTTAAGGATGCAGGCGCCACCATCAATCCGAAATTTGAACTGCGACAGTTGCAAAGCTACAAACTGGTTGCCTCTGCCTTGCAGCATATAGCCCATACGATCTGAACCTGGAGCAGGGACTAGAGTTGCAGGCAAGGGGAACTTCAACATTGATGCCTGGATCAAAGCATGCTCACGCACCTACCCGGTCAGGCTGTTCTGCCTGTAGGACATGATGTCCTCAACCGAAGCGTTCTGCAACAGCGCTTTCTCTTCCTCTTTGCTCCCTTGCCAGCCCCGTCTTCCCGGTCTGCTGTCCTTGGCTGCCCCTGATATGTCTGATTTTAGCAGTCTCCGATGCATCTTCATGCCCGCACCCTCTGCTTTCTGCTCCATCATGGTCGGCAGGAAGAGATCCAATCCTCGCGACACTTTTGAGACGAGTCCCATGAAGTCTGGGAAGAGCAATTGTATGAGAAAGCACAAGTGTGTCTGTGTGTCTGTGTGCAGACTGAGAGGCTTGCAAGAAACAAGCAAAGGTGCAAAAAGCACGGCATGCACCAGCTGGTTCTGAACCTGGCAAGGTCGATGGAGCCTCGGGAGCTGCAAACACTTCAAGATGGACGAACAGAGCACTGAAAATGACCCACAGAGCCCCAGAAAACGACATTGAGTTCCTCGCGGAAAGCTTTCTCACGAAGTTGAGAGATCGCCGGAATTGCTGTAACAACACTTCCGTACATGAATCATTTTAAATTAATTCCTTTCCAATGCACATGAGTATTCAGCTTTTGCACTTTCAGCAATTGTGATTGTCGCAGTGTGTGAAATGCCGTATGGGGAAGGCCTGCCTCCTATTCCTTAGTCTTGTAAGTTCAGCAAAAAAACGATGCTCATTTGGTGCTGCTGGGGGGATCCCATGCAAAAAAACTTTTAGGCTTCATCTTTTTGTCGATTGCAGCCCCTCATCCTCCTGTGGAACCAATTTCAGCACGCAAACGCGTATGGTGGACATTTTGGGCCACGGGATGCAGGTACCTTTCTCCATGCAGCATGGGTTTGCTTTGTCGCATTGGGCACCTGTCCAAGGTTTTAGTACAAAAACCTACTAGTTGCCTCGATTGCCAATGGAAACCCCGCCTGTTACCAATGCTTCAACACAAGCTAGCAGCAGTAAGTGCCTCTTTACATGATGTTATCCCTCGTTGCTTCATGATGAAAGCGTGTTTGTATGGCACGTTTGGCACAGGTAGTAGCCTGGAGCGGCTCGACAAAGCCCTCGAACCCCTTCGTGGGAAAATCATGCACCTGCCAATAAGGAGGCGAGCATCAAAAAAGCCAAAACAAGATCTCCTTGCTTTGGAAGAGGCAGTGTGGCAGCTCTCCTCATCATCCACCACTAGCAGGCATCAGAGAGGACTGTTGCAGGAAGACAGGAGATGGGAAAATATTGATTATGGGAAGAGGGGTGCCCAAAGCACGCACGCAAGGTTTTCACTTGAGGACCTGATTTCATCCCGCAGAGCTCCAAAGAGGTCTGCCAGAGGCTTATATGCAAAGGCTTTGTGACAGATATGAACCTGCTCAAGGGTTGCTTTTCTTGCCTGCTTTCACTCTTGATCCCCGTCCGTGAGCTGCATTACCCTGCAGCAGCTTTTGCCACGAAATTGTGCAAATGAGACATGCATGCATGTGTATACATGCACTCTATTTAGTTTTCTACCTCTCTACCTTCTTGTGCTTGCTGTTGCAGTGCAAGTCTAAGACAGACACTGAGCGGGAGTGGTCAAATTTTCCCAGGAGCTGAGGGGCTTATGTCCTCACTTGACAATGTGAGCAATTTTGCTGTAGGGAAATTGCAACAAACGGAGGGCAAAGCGTGCTGCATGCTGCTAGTTAAGTGCATCTGGAAGCAAAAGCTCAACGTCCTTTCTGCCGATTACTCTCTCCTACCAGTAGGAGAGCCTCTGATAAAGAAGTGGTAATGGTAAATTTGTCTGCAAAGTGTGTCTCATTTTGCAGGAGGAGGCAGTGATCACCCTGGACGTGCTCTATGCAATATTTTTCCTGCTGGGAGGTATTTTTGAAACGTGAGTGCTCATGGGCCAATCCTTGATGTGAATATCATTCTCATCAAGCTGTTGCTGATAAGAATGCAGCATCCCTCAATTTAACGTGTTGGCGACCTGTGAGGCTTCAGGAACTCACCACACAAGCTATGCATGCTTCACAAACACAATAATCCAGCTAGCCTTCACAAATGTGCTTGCAACTGTCTACATGTGTGCATGAGAGTGTGAATCCAGAAATGTTGTTGGGGTCCTGCTCAAGCCGCCAAATGTATGAACAATCATAATTCATTGGCAAGTTGGTTTTCTGCATGTGACTTTTGCTCCGCGGATCTGTGTTTGGAACACTGAATGCAGCTCTGACCACAGTGTCGAGATCCTTGAGGACAGCTTGCGGATTTTGTACCGTGGCGCATTTGCTATCATCGATCCCGCCGAGTGGATAATTCTTCTGCAGCAGGCTGCGAATGAAGGACGCACAGAGGTATGGTTGCCTTTCTTTCTTTCTCTTCCATTCTTTGTTTTGGCATTCATTGGCTCAAATCACTAGGAGAGAGGAACCAAAAAGAAGGAAAGGCTAAATGTCCAATATCGTCTGTACGCATGAAGGAAAGGTCCCAAAACTTGCTAGGGGTTTACCAAAAAAAGGAAAGGCCATGCCAACCAAGAACAGATGTGTGCATCTAGGGGGGGGCCCTGACCTGCATGCTGGCTAGTTTGTCACCAAAGGGTCATCAAACCTACATTTGGCAAGCTGGTCTAGAAAAAAGTCAGAAACAGAGCTAGTGGGGATCTGGCGGGTTGTTGGCCATGCTCCTTGACGCCTGGACTCTCTTTCTTCTGTTCTCCACTGCCGCAAACCCTGCAAACCCCCTTCCCCAGAGGCCGCTGTAGGCGAACAGCAAAGATGGCTGCGTGCAGTGGTATAAGAAAAAGGATCCCTAACTAGAAAAGAAAAGAAAGAAAAGTCTACGCAGGCCACAGGCCGCGTGCATTAAGGAAAGTATGCTAGTTAGGATCTCACCGAGTTTTGGTGCTACCCAGCCAGGACAGGGCAAAAGAGAGCCATGGAGATCTGTCAAAGTTCATTGCTCTGCCCGATATGCTATGCTCACTGTTGCATATTTTTTGTGACAAACCCATGTATTTTATGCTTGTTCTTTCATTTTTACCCAGATGCGGACCAGGTCCATTGGAGAGCACTGGACTTCATTGCTTCACCTACTTGCTGGCAGGCTAGAATTCCTGCAGACAGGTGAATACCTCTCCTGACGTCACCACTGCCTGCGTCTAATAAGCTCCTTATTCTATATGCTGAATGGAATGGTTTTCGGCAATGATCCTTTCCATGTTCTACATATGACAGTGCAACATCAACATTTGCATGACAGTGCAACACCAAAACTTTGATTAATGGGCAGCTAAAACTACCACAACCATTGTGTTTGTCCATGCGTGTGTCCTGCAGCACGTGAAGGGTTCCAGAGTGTCCTAGAGCAGCTGCGCAGCTCAGAATCTCTGATCCGCAGCAGCCTGGAGCATTTCCAGGAGTCCCGTTCAGGGCCGCAGGAGGAGAGCGGAGAGGAAGAGTCCAGAGAGAGGGGCAGCAGCAGCATGACAGATTTCAGAGAGCAGTTGGAGCGCATTGACAGGGGTGGCAGTGAGGAGCGGGGCAGCAGCCTGTTTGAGGATGCCAGGAGCATAGAGGAAGAAGTGCAGCGTGGTGTGCTGGAGGGATTGAGGAGTCTACGGGAAGAGCTAAGCAGGTAGGCGCAATCCATGACTCTCAAAACTGCTTTGAGAATGGCGTTGCGCGTATAGGCATATGCATTAGGCTGGCAGAGCTTAGCTTTGTAATAAGCAGCAAAAGTGACATGTGCCAGGAATTTGATACTTCCATTGGTTTAACTACCTGTTTTCAATTTATCTTTACTGCGACCATGAAGATCTGAGGAGGCTGGGGTTGAGCGCTTGGTGGAGGCTCTGCGCAGTGGGCTGGAGGAGGTCAGCAGCATGCTCACAGAGGCAGCATCCAGGGCGGGTGAGGAAGCACTGAAGCGGGGAGCAGAGGCAGCTTTGAAAGCCCTGGAAGAAGCACTGAGCCTTTATATAGAAACAGCTTTGGAAGGAGTCCGGGAGGCTGGGAAACGGGTGACTGAGAGGAATGAGGAGCTGGGCAAGGAGGCAAGGGGGTTGGCCGAGGAGGTGCAGCGTGAAGCTCTGAAGGAGATTGTGAAGCTGGTGGTTGAAGTGCTGCGCAGTGGAGTGGAGGAAGTGAGGAAAGCAGGGGAGGAAGGCAGGAAATTGGGGCAGGAGGCTGGGATGGAGGTCTCCAAGGAAGTGGCAAAGAGGGCGATAGAGCTTCTGAAGACAATTGCAGAGCAGGTGGAGGGTGTTGGGGAGGATGGGGCTGACTCAATTGAGGAAGCAGCCAGCGAGGCAGCAAAGACAGTAGCAGAGGAAATGGAAGGGGCAAAAAATGGAGGAGAGGAAGATATGAAGCTGGCAGAAGAAGAGGGCAGCAAGGAGGGAGGAAGTCGTGTAGAGGAAGTCAGCAGGGAGGTAGCTGAGAGGGCCGAGGAGGCCTTCCTAAGGGAATTTGTGGAGGCTATTGAGAGGGTAAATGAAGGAGGGATGGAGGAGTCTGAGCGTACAGGAGAAGAGTATGCTGGGGAAGGGGACAGCAAGGCAGCCAAAAGAGCAGCTGAGCAAGGGGGGAGGACGGGAGAAGAAAATTCAGATCAGGCTGAGGAAGAGGACAGCGAGGCAGCCGAGAGAGCAGTAGAGCAGGGGGAAAAAGCAGGGGAGGAGGGAGGAAGTCTTGCGGAGGAAGTCAGCAGGGAGGTAGCTGAGAGGGCCGAGGAGGCCTTCCTAAGGGAATTTGAGGAGGCCATTGAGAGGGTAAATGAAGGACGGGTGGAGGAGGCTGAGCGCACAGGAGAAGAGTATGCTGGAGAAGGGGACAGCAAGGCAGCCAAAAGAGCAGCTGAGCAAGGAGGGAGGGCGGGAGAAGAAAATTCAGATCAGGCTGAGGAAGAGGGCAGCAAGGCAGCCGAGAGAGCAGTTAAACAGGGGGAAGAAGCGAGGGAGGAGGGAGCAAGTCTTGCGGAGGAAGTCAGCAGGGAGGTAGCTAGGAGAGCAGAAGAGGCCTTCCAAAAGGGATTTGAGAAGGCTGCTAAGAAGGCAAGCAAAGAAGGAGTGGAGGAGGCAGAGGGAAAAGGAGAGGAAGAGGTGTCTGCAGGCATTTATGAGGCGACGAGGCTTGTTGAGCAGGTCTTGCAGAGGGGGCTGGAGGAAACCATTGCTGCTGAAGGGCGAGGGGCTGAAGAGGGTGATCAGGTACGCCCTGCTTGTGTTTGCCCATGATTCAGCATGTTATGAGTAAATGACAGACAACTGACGTTTGGATCATGTGACAGGTGGATCAGAACTTTGAAACCTTGCTGACTTACAATGTGCGCTTGCACAGGGGGGCTCAGAGGCGGCCAATCGAGTTACTCAGGTTCTGCGTGCAGCAGCAGACGAAGCAGCTCAAAGCTCTGGAGCAGGGAGGGATGCAGAGCGTGCTGCCGAGCGCGTGGGTGAGATGCTAGCCAAGGGAGTGGCCAAGTGGATTGGAGTGTAGTACACGCCAGAAATACCAGGACCAACTGAACTCAGCACGGCTGTTCCTGCCTTAGGAGGGAAGGCAAAATTTGCAGATGCTGGCTGATATTCTCAGACAGACTGTTAAGGATTAATACTAGCTGAAAGGCATACTGTTCCTGTGCAATGCTGCATTCAACATCATCTTTGCATGCGATGTGACCTCATTTGACGTTTAAAGTTGGAGTTACTAAGGTTATCTAGAGTTCCAATTATTGAATGCTGATGGGCATGACTTTCCTTGGTTGGAAAGCTGACCATGCTGGCTCTACTTGCTGTTGAAGGTCTGGAGCTTCAGTATTTCAGCTATCATCTTGCTCTCTTTCCTGAACCTGTCTTCTTTTTCTGCCTGCCGTGCTTCTCTAAGTCTGAACTTTGTGGTGGATGGGTTGTACGGTCTTTGCACCAATGTGGCCCCCTTTCCTTAATTGATTTGGGGAGTTTTCACTACCTGCGTAGATTTTATTTCTTTTCTTTCTGGGGAGTTCCAGTGATTAAATGTACAAGCAGACAATAATGATCATTGTATTGGTCACACCAGTGATCATAACAGAGATACATTAACATTGACATTGAAAGGTTTTTTGCTGCTTCTTCTCTTCAATAGTGAGAAGTGGAAAGCTTTCAGTTACGTCCCTGGTGGTCCTTTACCCCAATCAATGATTGGGAAAGAATAGAAAGAAACAACTACATAGGCAGAGGAAATTCTCCCTATTAAACTAAGGAAAAGGACCACATTGGCTTGCAGTAAATGTAAAGCCTGAGCCAGAAAGAAGTCTCAAGTGGTCAGTGGCTATTTATATGTAAAAAAGACGGCACCTGAATCATCATTCAGAAACTGTCATGCAGCAAGCTTTCAGCCAAGGTAAAGCGGTCCTCAGGTACTGAAAATGCATACAAATCCGCCAGGTAAGTGATAAAGCTCGTCAGGGCTACCGGGTATAATCAAACATGCTAATACAGGTCAAGGATTATTGCATCAAATATTGCATTTGCCAAGATAATAATGAAGTAGACAAGAAGTCAAGCATCATTAAAAACAAGGATACCTGCCTGGATCCTGGTTGGCTCAGGCTGTATCTCCGGCTCACCAGCTGAGGTGATTGCTCAACCTAGCAGCCATGTGTTTTGACTGATGGCTTTTGCATGTAACTCCGGCTAGCCAGCTAAGGCTTGCTCAGACTTTTCTTCAGCTGTTGAGCTGTGAAACAGCACGTCTGAGCTGGATGTTCTGTTCAATAGCCCTGCAAGAACAAAAGGGAGGACCATCAGAACAAAGTGCATGAATGGACCACACTTGTTTGCTCTGGACCCTAGACAAAGAACGGTAGATCCACAAAGTGATGCACATGTTTGGTGAAAGCTGTGGAGCAAAGGAGGAGGGCTGTTGATGGTTGATAGCTGATGCACTCTGTGCATCGGTTATGCGCACCCCGGTAAGCACTGAGGATCCTGGCATTACCTTGAGCTCGCAATCATATAAAGCATCTTCCACTGATCTGCCTTCTATCCGCAATTGAATCAGGCCAACTTGCAAGAGAGCAGGCCGCACCCACCCTTGCCCAAAGTTCTACTCTGGCCCAGTTCTAGCACAGCATAGATGCCTGCACTAGTGTTACTCCAAAATAGGTTTTACTCACTCGTCCAGCTGTCTTGTCATTTGGTACTCCCTCTCAGCAATCTTCTTCAACGTATTCGTGTCTCTACAGCTCCGCATTCCCAAGCTGCCAGGCAACATGAAGACAGAGAGTCTAGGAGTCAGCACAAGTCCTGATGTAGCAGGCAAACAAAGCACTGTAGGCATTGGAGCAGTTCACGAGTGCAGCCTGCAGCAACAGAAGTGAATCAGGAGCATGCTCTTGTGTATGAGCAACTTGTTTTTGGCCGAAGGCCCTGCCGCTCCTTTTTTTCCCACAGTGACTGCAGCACATCACTTTCCAGCTGCTGATGCTGCTGCTGCAGGGCAGCATGGTAAAGACGAGCCTGTCCTGTGAGGAGCATCTCTTATCCCTTATCTCTTATCCCTCCTTGGAATTGCCTACCTGCGCCTCATGCTTTCCAGCTGCCGCTTGAGCCCAGCGATGCGGCTGCTCTGAACCACATGGGGGAGTTGCAGCTGTGGGGCCATGTTGGCAGGCACCTGGGACACAAAGTCCGCCACACAAGATTTAATCCTTATATGAAAGTGCATTAAAAAAGGAACCAAAAGGCAACGCCAGCCAAAAAGGCCACATACTTTCAGGAAGAAAAGGTTCCTGATATAAGTGCATTGGATGATCGAGCAACCAAGAAGGAGTGCTTGGCAATAAGGCAGAATGCTGGAAGCGGAGCAGCCCAAGACTGGCAATAATGAGTGCACCTAAGCATATCTATTGCACTCATATTAACCTTCAGAATCCCTCCTGGAAAAAGTCCTGGGCATACAACTCACTGCATTCTGTAATGTCTGTGACACAATCAAGCAATCAGGCTCTATGCAGCTTCATGTGACAAGCAGAGCCAACCTGAAGCATCCATCACTCACTCTGGGCTTGATCGGCACAGGCAGCCGCTTTTGGTATGCTCTGTAAACCTGCACATCACAAATTTGTAAGTGCATCGGTGAAGTGCATTTGCTCCAAACAGAGAGCAAAGCTAAGCACTGAGGCCCTTCAGGCCTGAGACGCATTGAATAACTTGCTGAATTGCACTACCCAATTCCTAGGTATGATTTAACTAGGAAGCGCCTGGCAGCTGACCCCTGAAGGGATTCATGCTCGCAACCTTGCACCCCCCACTCACACACAAACGTACACACACCCACACACATACGCACACGGACGTACACACGCGTGTGCGCACACACTCCCATACACATACATACGCACACAGACGTATACACGCGCTTGCGCACACACTCACACGCACATACACACACATACAGTGCACAGCAAGGCCCTTGTGCACCAACCTCATCAATGAGCAGCAGCAGGGGCTCCCAAGCTACCCAGTCTGGGAAATGCAGCTTGTAGGCATGGCGGAAGGCTTGGACCACCTTAATTACATCCTTGGGCACCCAGCCACTTGCTTTTGGAAGCTCCTCGGTTCCCACCTGTGATGTCCAAGAGACACAGAGAGGCGCACAGCCTGTGAATGTCTATGCATGTGTGCAATATGCCAGCATAGCCCCTGCAGAACTGCTTGCACTTTCACTGTGGCAGCGTGCACTCTGTGACTTGGCCATCATTTTCACTTTCACTTTGGCCTTTCACTTAGCCATCACTTTCACTTTCACTTCGCTTTCACTGTGGCAGCATACAATCAGTTACTTGGCCATCATTTTCACTTACACTTAGGCCTTTCACTTTCACTTCCACTTCCACTTCGCTTTCACTGTGGCAGCATGCACTCTGTAGCTTGGCCATCATTTTTGACCATGGAAATGGAAAGAAATAATAGAGGAAATGTTTGGAGCTCATGCTTACATATTGCATCTACAAAGCCAAGCTCAGGGTATGTGAGCTACAGGTTTGAAGAACAGATTGCACCTTGACTGGAAAATGGGCCGACAGTTGGCCGACAATCCACGGCTTTGGGAGTGCGCTGTGCTCTTTGTAACCCCTCAAAAGACAGTTTTCTTTTAGGTAATATTTCCTTGAATTACTTTCCACACAATATTACGAGTTGGTGGTGAGATCTATTCAATTGCACATCCCCCTACAGCCCAAAACAGCACACATTTCCCACTGCAGTCAAAAAGCATTTACAAAATTTCACTGCCCTGTATTTCAAGTTCAGGCACCCTTACAGGAAAGCATAGTACACACAGTTGACAAATCACAACCAGTGGGTACGTTGTATCTCTCACTCATACGTCTACTTGGAGGCCAATGCCGCATATATAACTATATACCATATAATTTCACACTTTCCCCTGCAAGAATGCCCTTACATACGGCACACATATAAATAGCTTATACAATGGTAGTATATGTCACAAAAATACATTGATCTCTTATTAATTTAGTGTCCAGACCTTCAACAACAAGCAGAGCCAGCACTGTCAGCCTTCCAACCAAGGAAAGCTGTGCCCAGCAGCTATCTGCTGAGCACAACTAAAGTCTGCATCCTAGCAGACTAGCTAGACCTGCTGCTGGCATATATATATATATACACATAAAATACATGTATATACATACAAAATTGGACAACCCTAGTTGTTTGTGCCTGATCCCACTCACATGCTTTGAATCGTAGCCTCCACCCACACGAACATACACAAAACTGTCAGGATCTGGGGGGTACATGCGGCTGGAGGGGCCTAAGTAGGCCATGTCTGGCAACGAGCTGGGACTTGATACAGGTAAGGAGCGTGCTGCAGCAATCCAGGTAAAAAGTGATCCATGTGAGGAGCTGATCCAGGTAAGGAATGATCCAGATTAGGAGCTGATCCAGGTAAGGAGTGATCCAGATTAGGAGCTGATCCAGGTAAGGAGTGGTATAGGTATTGGTGTAGGTGTTAGAAGGAGTTAATCCAGGCAAGGAGGGCGCTGCAGCAGTTTGTCATTATGCAAGTTGATTGTGCTTGTTGTTCATGACGGAAAGCAATCGAGGATATAGCAGACTGCATACCTTTTTTAGAAGCTGATGCAAGCCCAAACTTTTGTAAGAAGCAAGGAACTGACAAGCTTGTGCTTCCACAAAAGAAAGTGATGTCTTTGGGCAAGTTCGGAGGTCAGTCCTGGCTAATGGCATTGTTCTCTCTTAACAGCAAGATATCGCAATCTCGGCCACAGAATCCTTTTCTGACCCATATGCACGAACCTTTTTGCATTACAAGACACAGACTCCAAGGCAGAGCTGGCAGGGCAAAGGTAGTTCATTTAAAGAGACTCTGTATTGGGGGAGTTAAAAGCCAACTCTGCTGCCATGCCCTGGAGTTAGTCCCAGACCTAGGGATTGTGCATGTTTTGGCCTCGCCTTCAATAACTCACTAGGTGATGACCTTGCCAGAGGCTGCATACCTCCATCATACATGTACTCTTGTATCCAGCCTGCAAGCAAGGTGTTCGGGCAGAGGAATGTTCTTTAGCAATGATGAAGAGATCTATAGCTGGCGTTGGTGTTCCAACATGTGTTTCATGACGACAATGCATTCAGAATTTGGCGCTTTTAAACTACCAGGGTTGGAAATCTGCGGAAAGGCATGAGCTAAGACTACAAATGAATGTAGAGCATGTTGGACCAAAATTGCTCCAGGGATGTACAATTTGATAACTTGAGCTGCTTTAATTCTCCAGAGAGATTCAACTGGCTTAAATTGCCGGATATGCTCTTTCTTGTGTTTCTTTCTCGAGTCTAAACATGCCAACCATCATTGTTCATAAATATCTTAACCAAGATTGATGATCAGAGTATCCCAGATCATTCTCCTTTGCCTCAGATCACCCATATGGCCTAAAGCTCCACCCTGGGACTTTTTTCACTCCTAAATTTAAGTTTCTGTAACATATACTGTGCATAATGTAGATCATTCCGCACCCCTGAAAAAACGATCATTTTCTAAATCCTGCCTCAATCCCGCAACTCCCTTAACATTTATTATTGGTTGTCCCGCATGTTCTCGCAGGGGCAATCAGCCCCTTTTTGCCCTACTCATGAGCCGTGTATGGCATTCCTGGGCTGCATATGCTGCACATGCTGCTGCTAAAAACAAAGACCTGCTCAAGACTCCCTCCTACTCCAGAAGAATGCTGCTCTTCAAAAAATACACAATGTTCTGCAAATAAAATCCCCCTCAATATTTGAGGAACGCAGCTCTGCATTCTTGCCATGTTGCTTGATCAACAGCTTGAACTGATTGGCCTGCGCCTTCTGCTGCTGCTCTTGCTCCTACTTACTAGAAAGGGGAGCTGTTGACGCCCCACAGGCACCTTAGGGCCTTCTTCAATTATCCTTAAAAAAATTAAAAAATTCATTTCCACATTCCCGCACTTTCCCGCATGCCCAAAAGTAAAATGTAAACTTCAAAGATTTTTGGTCAACTTCGAATTGTTAGTTTGTTGAATGTAAAGCCAAAAACATCCACTCCCTTTAAAGCCAAAACAGCGACCCCCTTTTAAAGCAATGAAATCTTTTCTAAAGGGACTCTTTTAGGGATATCTATTTCTGTGCCTCATAGCCCCTTCTGAATAATTTCAAAAGCTTTTGGCAGACTTAAAATTGTTAGTTCATTGAATTCAAAGCCCTCTGCAAAAAAAGGGACCCCCTGACACCTCCTGATACCCCACTGATGGACCCTTGTCCTTCCCCAATTGTGCAAGGGGGTCCAAGGGGGAGAGGTGGGGGAAGAGGTTGGGGCCAGGTGATACCCCCTTCCCCCCCCTCACCTACAGGCAAACGTGCGGTTATACAGTCTGTCGAATCTCAAACTTTGTCGAAACGTTGGCGGATTTATTGCCATACCGACAATATATACAACCGTGGTTTGCTCCCAACATTCAGCTTCAATGTGTACATTACTTCAGAGGGGATCAGCTTTCCTACACTGCCGAATATGCTCTTCCTTGTATTTCTTTCTCAATTCTAAGCATACCAAACAGTACCGTTTCTGAAAATTTCAGGTGAAGATCGGATGATCCCAGGTCACTCCTGGCCTCATTCAAAAAGGGCCTGCAGATGCGCCCTAAGACCATCTCCATCCCCCGACCAGGCATTATTCTACCTCCAACATCCTGCACCAGAAGGTCCTAACTTGACCATTTTTGGGGATTCTGTCACAGGAAACTTCTGAGCCTCCTTGGCCTCCCCCCTCCCAAAATCTTCCATGCAGTAATGTTCTATGATTATAGACATACCACTATGCATAAATCATTTTGGAAGAATCGGATTGGTGTGTGTGCTACAGTGCTGTAACAGGGACAAGGGGGTAATGTGGCGAAAAATGGGAATGTTCCAACCTACCCCATTTTGTCAAGTTTACATTCAGGTATAAAGCAGTGACATAGTAGACGCCATTACAAAAGAAATGGGGTTGATTGCTGGTGTTTGTGTGTGTGTGAAATGTTATTATGAATGTGTGCTTTTGTTTATTGCCCACACACCTTCAGGGAAAATTTTAAACCTGGTTGTTGTAGAAGTTTAACACTAACAGAATTTTCATTTTTTTGAATTTAAATTGATGATGCTAGATAAGTGCATAAGGTTCCTTCATCCTCTTGTTTCAAAATTAAGCATTTACAAAATTATTCCACAGCTTTTCCTCTTGCTTCTAAATTCAGCACTTGAACATTTCTTTCAATTATCGGAAAATTTCACTCAATTTCAATTTTGAAGTGATGATGCTAAACAAGTACCAATACATAAGATTTCTTGGCCGGGGCTCTTCAAGGGAGCTGCATGAAATTTGTTACATTTGCCCAAAAGAAAACTGGAAGCCATGATGGCAAAGGCCGACTCAATACAAAGAAAACATTTGCGTTACCTTTGCAGATTTTCCAACTCAGCTGCTGCTGCATCCTCTTTGTCCACACCCGCATCCATCATGCTATCCCCCTCATTCTGTATGCCAACTCCAAAGCATTCCATCCCATCATCTACTTCGACTTCCTCCTTGTCATCACTCATCCATGCTCCCACATCATCTACTTTTTCCTCAATTCCATCTTCCCTCGACAAATCAAGATCAGGCTCCTCACCTTCACAATACCATCGCACAATGAGCTCAATTCTGTGTTACTGACTTTCATGAACAGAGCATGCAACTTCATGTCCTCCATTGAGCCAACGGGGACATAATTATGTATCCTAGCAGCAGCAGTCTATTTTTCAGAATGCGATGCAAGCTGAAGCTGCACTCCACAATTGCATTTTGCAAGGAAATCAAAAACAATATGCTGACTAAGAGAATCATTTTAGGAAACACAGCAGCATCAGGGCTACTCTGTAGCATGCCCCCCCAACACCGGATCAATAATTTTTTAAGTATTGACCAAGGCTAACAGTCAACCGTTTTGACTGGAGGCCTTCTTTTTCCTGTAACCTGTAACCTAAGTATTGACCAATGTATGCATGGCTTTCTTCATCATGAACTCATGTCTGATGCTGGCCCCATCAAACACAAACAACTTCTACAAACCTCGTTCCTTGCCGCATGAGTGCGCAAGCAACGCTTTGAAACTTTCCCATCCAAATTGCTCAAGACTTTCTACTGGCACATTCATGTAGAAACTGGGAATAGAAATATTAAAGTGCCTCAACAACTGTTGCTCTCAAAACGCTCCTGAAACTTCTGTATAATAAGATTGGCTAGCTTCCTCATCTCCTTCTGCAAAACAAGTAAAGTGCACTTCCTCATTTTGAACTTCAATTGGGAACTTGGCACCCACCATCCATTTTTTCTCACTCTAGCACAAAACACTTTAGAGCGAACCAAAAAACACTTTTTTATCCTCTGAGGTAACAAACATCTGCTCAAGCTGCTGCACCGTTCTCCTGACATGAACATCAATTTCATGAGGCAAGATTTTGTCTGACTGAAATTGGATTAAAATTCAAGCGCATCCCTTGCTTCTTCAGGCCAGCAGTAGTCTGCTTCCAGCAGGGTCTGTAGCAAGTCCCTGAACTCAGGTTCAGGGTGCTGCTCCATCCACTCAGCAGACTAGGCCTCTGGGGGAGTGAATGCTGCTGGCTGAGAGGGGGGCTGACTGTCTGGAGAGAGGGTGGGACCTGCATGGGGCCTGGCATGCCCCTGCTAGAGCCCCAACATCAGATGAAATTTGAGGCCTTTAGGGCATGCAGTCCACCCCCATTGCATGCTCAATGGTAAGGGCTGCCAGCAGCTCATGACTTACATAGGGTGAGCCGAGGCTGATGGCAGGGGCTCTGGCAGGTTGGGCATGGGGCCTCTGCTCTCCCTCCCTCTCCCTCTCCCTCTCCCTCTCCCTCTCCCTTTCCCTCTCCCTCTCCCCCTCCCTCTCCCTCTCTCTCTCCCCCTCCCTCTCCCTCTCTCTCTCCCCCTCCCTCTCTTACTCGAGGCTGTTGACCTAGCTATGTATTATGATTCACCCGAGACGCTTTTAAAAACGTTCGGGTCATACCCGACCGGGTACTATGTAAAACCGGGTTTGACCCGACCGGATTTGGCCTGCGCCTCCGGCGCAGGCCAAATCTTTTCATTTCTCTCGGGTTACCCAAGGGTTTGAACTTCCCTGCTGGGGTGGTAGGTTGACCTCTGAGCCCACGTCTCTGTTTTCACTCAGGGAGCACTTCCCAGAAGCCTTTTTCTTAAATTCTTTATTGCAACATCTCTTTCATCATAATAAGGCCTAAACTCTAAATCTAGGGTCGAAATTCCGAGGTTTGCTTCAATGTAGCTAAACTCTGACCAGGCATAGGTCACTGCAGATCTCTGGTACCAAGATGAAAAGGAGTGCTAACAAAAGCAACACAGTACTCCTCATCATTGAACCAGAGGTGTGTGCAAATTCAAAGCAGTCCAGCATTGCACAAACGAGCTTGGACCATGTCATCCTGCACATTCCCAAAAATGGGCGTGCAAGGTCAAAATTTGGCGTTTTTGGCACCCCTTATGCTGCCTTTTTTCTAAGAAAATGGCTGATCCTGAGTCTGACCAATTATGGGGTCTTCTCACCCCTTTTCTTTTGCATTATCTTTAATTTGCTGTAAAGACTCCAAATCACCAAAATTTACTCAACTTGGTGCTGTGGATGATTTGGCATTAAGGTTAAATGGTGAAAACTGGGGTTCATGCTGTGCCTAATTAGGTGTGTATCACGTTAGTTGCTAGTTGCTATCCATATGCCCCAGATCTAAATTAATACCGAATTTCGAGACTAACAGCGTAAGGAAGCCCTACATGGGGAATATGCAAAAACACTGTGTCTGTGTCTGAGATGAACCCCTCTGACACTACTTCTACCTAAGCATTGGTTGAATTTTTTCAAATTCATGGCAGAGTTATGCTTGATCCAATCTTTTTCATAACAAACTCTTTCTCTAGAACCAAGCATACTTCACCATGCTGTGGATAATACCTATGGACAATGCATGCCGGCTCTCACCATTCTTCTTTTTGCCTTTGGCACTCTTTTTGGTGCCTGTGTAGGCAGGAAGCAGGCTGTCTGGGAGAAGGCTGTGGGACCCTGCAGGAAGGCCCTCGAGGATCCTGCACATCAGGTCACACATGCAGCACTATTAGCCTGCAGCACTGGCAGAAGGCTGTGAGACCCTGCGGGAAGGCCCTTGAGGATCTAGCACAACAGGCCTTAGGTCAGAGACGTTAGGAAGGTGATAGGTAACAGGAATTAGGGCAGGTCATGCATGCGGCGCCACATTTTTGCAAGCGCATTTGTTTGCAGCTAACGGCACTGTACAAAGGCTTAGTCAACAATTTGTCACATGCAAGTGGGTGCATCCTGTGCAACCAACTAGTAAAAATCAAGGGCGTCTCTGCTCAACGCGAATTCAACCAGCCTGGATCTGTCCATTCATTTGCTAACATGGTGGATGGGGCCCCTTATGAGAGATAAACCAATGATGCTCAATGTGCACCCTGTCTCCTCCTGTACTGTAAGACCAGCTAGACAGATTTTGCACCACTACTACCTCACAAGTGTCAGGAGGTACCATCAAAACAAGGGCTTTAGTGCTCTGCTGTGTCAAGCAGCTCTTTCCCAGGTGAAGCAGCAGTTCATTGCCACATGCATTGCATGCTGAAAAACATGACGCCTGTAGAGATGGTCCTGTCTACAGCCCTCAACATTGGCTTTCATCTTTGGCCATGTGAATCCGAGCCAGCCAGTTCATGCATCATTTCCCCCTCTGTGCTCTTCTTGTGACTGGATCAGCCCTGTGCCGCTCGTAGGCAACGTAAGCAGGTCTCCCCCTGTATGCAGCCCTCCCACTCATTGAAGAAGGTAGCAACGACACAAGCAAAACACATGCGCGCACCTGCTCCTCCCCAGCTCTGCCACTCCATTTTGCCACATGTCCCTGAGCTCCAGGTTCTCCTTGTCCAGCCGCTCCAGCTCATCCCGCGCCTCACAGTACAGGCCCTCCAAGGCATGCAGCTCACTCAGGCGCGCCTTGCTGGCAACCAGGGCAGCTACGTGTTGGCAAGGGTAAGAAGGAGGTACTCCTTGCAGGCGCTCCTTGCAGGCGTTCCGTGCAGGGTGCAAGAGCAGGTGTTGCAGTGGGGCATAGGCACACAGGCAGCACATCCTGCCGGCATGAGGTGCAAGGGTGCAGGCATAGCACATGCAGGTTGCTTGAGGACTGCATTTACAGGTGTTGCAGCTGTGTAGGGGGTCCCATACATGCTGATGGCATGCAATTGGCGACAGGTTATCTGAGTATACCCCTAAGATGCTTAATGTTGGACGTGTTGGCAAGGATTCATGGCAATGCCCCAGCAATGAAGAAACAGAGGCAACAGGAGCCGCAACTCTCCTTGTATTGGAATCTGGCGGTGGATGCGCTGCAAACCCTGTATCCACTGATTATGCTTCCATCCACACGCAAGCTGCTTCCTTTGCAGTCAGAGAAGAAACAAGTGAAGCTTCCTGTTGATAATGCTGTATTAGCAAACACAACGCAACGTGATACCAGTACTCACACATGAAGTCAAAAACTGTCTGGTTGCCTCCGCTGTCCCATCATTTGCCCTGACCCCACAACAAGCAGGCACATCCACATCCTCGTTCCTTGCAGGTCTTTACAAACTTAGGCTGCAGGTTTCCCCTCCGAATATAACATGGGCAGTCAAGCATGACTCACGCACATGTGCACTGGCGCACACACATACACGCACACACCAATCCTATATTTACTCACCCATCAGGTCTGCCTGCGTCCTCCCTTGGTTCTCCTGGCGGGCAGCAACATCATCTACCTGAGCAGCAATATTCTGCAGCTCTGCAACCACGCCATCCCTGCAGGACATTGGTGCACAGCAAGGCACCTCAGCTTTATGAGCACGACATAGACTGCAGGTCGAGGACAGCAGTCCAGCAGGTTCAGGTCTGTGTTCTGTCTTGGTTCCGCGCCGTGAGGGAATGCCTGTCGTCTTGATAATATCCTGACTTAATGAGATCCTGAAACAACCCTGCAACAGCTGCAATAGCCTGCATCGTAATGAGATCCTGAAACAACCCTGCAACAGCTGCAATAGCCTGCATCATAATGGGATCCTGAATCAACCCTGCAGCAGTTTTATCAGCCTGCATTATGGTGAGATCCTGACTTCATGAGGTCCCGACTCAGCTGTAGTCGTGTCAGCTCAAATTGCATCACATCTTGCACCCACTTTTGGGACTCTGCATCAGCGGCATGGGCCTGTGCAGCAGCAGCTCGAGCCTCTGCAGCAGCCGCCCTCCTTTCTGCTTCATCCAAAGCAGCCTGCACAGCAGGCAGGCATCCAGGCAAAAGGAGGACACGGCATTCATTGCACTGACTGAAGGAAGTGCGCGGAAAACACTGCCCATGGGCTTCCTTGTGCTCAAGCAGCCACACATGAGACCGGGCGGGCTTTCTGGCTGCATTAGAGTGCATGGCACCCCGTTGTGAGGTGGGCCCATATTAAAAAGACACGCTCAGCATTCTTGCCATGATAACATGTGCCACCTGCATCCATGCCTGCCTGTGCTTGACGTTTCTGACCACAGATGGAAGGAACACCAAAGTGGTCAACTTGTGTGCATTGCAAAATACAGCCAGGCATGACAACAAGGTTCTGGTGATGAGGAGAAACAGTGCTCACGTACCATGGCTGCCTGGATGTCTGCCTGTGCCCGAGCCTGCAGGTCCTGCCGGTATTCGTCAAGTTGCTTGCAGTAGTCTTCTGACTGGGCCTGAGTGCAGCAAGGTGCGTCCAGATGGCAGGGATGTTATTCCGAGGGACTGGTGACAGGGATATTATTTTTGCTGACTGCCAACGATGCATCAAAGCAGGGAGGACGGTGCATAGTCTGAAGCCATCACTGATGGATGTGCCTGAACAAGCCAACAAAAGCCAAGAGATTGCATGGAACATTATTCGTGTGCCTTGACAGAGGCAAATTATCTGCGAGCTTATGGTGTGCATGGAGGGAATACGAAGGGCAGGAGGCCCAGGAGGGCAGCATTCAAGAATGCTGGAACAAAGCATGGCCTCGGCCCACAGTACACCCTTTGTCTGGAAGGAAAAATCAATTTCAATTTGATTCTTGCTCCAAAATGGATGATCGTGACCCGGCCTTCTCCTTGTCCCTTCCAGGCCAGAAGGATCGTACGATCATCATGGCACCCTTTTCCACACGGTTCCTAGCACCTTTGTGGCACAAAACACGTGGATGTTTTAAAGCTTTGCTTGGCATGTACAAACTTTCAAGCGCGAAAAACCTCTGATCAAAGCTGTTTTTGACACTCACTCTAGCTGCCGCAACGTCTGCCGCAAGCTGAGCCTGCAGTTGTGCTTTAGACCCATCAGCATCAGCCTGCACACACATTTCCAGCAAGTTGTGCTTCAGATCCATGTCGCATTTCAGGTCCATTAGCATCAGCTCACACACGCATGTCCAATGAGCATAAAAGTAAACGTTTGCTTTTTTTGTGCCAGAACAAGGCCTGCACATGCATTTCCAGCAAGTTGTGCTTCAGTTGCTCCAATAAGCATAAAAGTAAAGGTTTGCTTTTTTTGTGCCAGAACAAGGCCTGCACACAAACACACCCTCTACCCACACCGGAAGAGCATATTCTTGCAGGGCACATTGGCATTTCATGCGGCTTGACAGAAGTGTAGATAGTCTGAGGTCATCCACAGAACCTGACACCCTCTGGATGACTGCTTGGAAAAGCATCTTTTGGTGAAAAGACAAAAAGTCTCCCAATCTAGTTCATATTCTGCCACATAACTTGCCACTGAAAGCAACCTGTTTGATGTGTTCCTTCCTAATGGGACCTCAGGTTGAGCGCTGGGTGATCCCAAAGTCAGCTCACAGCTAGCCTTCTTGTACCAGGCCCTTGCTTTTGGAACGTCGTTGCAAGATATGCAGATTTGCAGTCGGCCTTTTTTGCACTTTATTGGAAGACAAACCTCACTAGCACCAGAGTAATGAATTAAATACTTTTAACAGGTCCAGCCTGTGTCACCTATCCACCTGTGTTGCAGTAAACTGCAAATACATGGAGTCGAGCTGCTCTGAGGCCAAATTTAAAGGTTTCCTGCCTCTATAATCCTCTCATTATGGACTGCACTAACAGACAAGCCTCGGAAGGCCAATACTGACAGCTGAATGCTGGCAACATGTAGCACCACTTCTCTATTTTAAAGGCTTTCTGCTTCTGCAAGCCTCTGATTATGAACTGCACTGATGGACAGGCCTTGGAGGGCCAGAAGTGACAGCTGATTGTTGGCAACATGTAGTGCCACTTCTACATTTCAATGGATGGGATTGCGCGGCAGCATTAAAACGAAAGAAACTCACCACAGCCCTGCGGATGCCTGCCTCGATGTCCAACTGGGCTTGCCGCTTACATGCCTCTGCCTCCGCCTGCGAGTGTGCAGGTTAAATCAGATCCATTAAAAAACCAAATATTTGTGCTAAACATTTGTGCTCCGATCTCTACATGGGCCTGCACATCTGCATGCCTCGGCCTCAGCCCGCAATGATGCAGGTTGGGTAATTTTCACTGTTAAAAGTGCAAAGAAGCGCTGGTGTTGCAAAGACGTGTTTGGAAGCATCAACTCAAGCGTCCACACTTCTTTTGCCACAACTGCGGGGCTAACCTGGGCTGAGCAACCAATACATCACACTTTTGGTCACAGGACATTTGATCACACTTGACCGCAGTTGTCTCACTTTGGCTGCTTGGATCTCTGCCTGGCTCTGCCGCCTGACTCTGTCTGCTTCGGCCTGGCTCTGCCGCCTGATTTCCTCTACCTCAGCCTGCAGGTGTGTGTGTGTGTGTGTTTGCGTGTGCGTGCGTGCATGTGTGTATGTTTGCGTGTGTGTGTTTGCGTGTGTGTGTGTGTTTGCGTGTGTTTTTGTGTGTGCTTGCGTGTGTGTGTGTGTGTTTGCGTGTGTTTGTGTGTGTGTGTGTTTGCGTGTGTGTGTGTGTGCACGCGCACGTGTGCAGGTGGAAATGCTGCAGAAGTACCGATCATAATTCAGTCAAGGGTGCCAACAGGCACTTGATTTATTTTGCCAGATTTTTCCTGGTCAGCATGATCAAATCTCTGAACAGGCCCTCAGCTCATCCGTTAGATCCTTCCAAAATACATGTTTTCCAAGGCTTGCTACACCTTTAGAATAGTAGAGGCTAGCCCCTGTTTTTGGAAGTGCGTATGTCAGGTCCACACACCCGAGCCCTCTGTGCCTGTGCTTGATTAAAGTAATGCTTTTGCTAGGTCCACCTATCATAGCCCACTGCGCCTGAGCACATGCCAGGTCCACCTACCAGAGCCCTTTGTGCCTGCAATTGTGCTTGATGAAGGTCTGTCTGGAGCTGCCAGGTGAGCTGTGCATGGGTGTCCATGGTTGTGGATTGATGAGTGACCTGTGAGAGCAGGTTTGTGGCCATACTTAAGTATTATGAACATGTGCCAACCTCTGCATGCATGTTGGTTGTTGATGCACTGGTGGTGGGAGGCATGCATATTGAACACATCAGAACACGAATGAGCGGCTGTGAACAGCTGCTTACATTCTTCGTGTAAGATGTCACATCTTAGATGCGTTAGACTGAGATATTGGAAAGCTTTCTCTGAGACTAAGGGGTGGCTTTAAAGTTTGCTGGACAGGGCCTCTTGACAGAAGTGTCTTGAGTGTCCTAGGTGGAGGCCAACTTGCTGGAGTAGACTTCTGCGCTTGTTTTTCCTCTTTGTCTGAACTGGTGGGGCTCACTCTCAGCTTCAGCGCTGCCTGTTGGGTCTTTCCTTAATGCATGCTGGCTGTTGCCCAGCATAGACTAGCGTAAGATATTGATGTGGACTGATCAACATGAAAAGAGTACGCAGTGACATTTCATTGTCCAGGTGTGTTTGTATGCTGTTTAATGCTATGAATGATGACAATCCACTTGAGCAGCATATGTGGATGTACAAACAACTTGGCATTTCACACCACAATTGCCCATGATCCCTTCCAATTGTACCAATTGACCCTACGAGCAACTTTTCTGCAGGCTCTTACCCATCATCCTGCAATATCATCCTCATTGCTTGTTAGGGTATACACACTGACACATACTTGCTTCCGCGCTACACCTGATGCCCCTGCCAAAATTCTGTGCCTTGTACGCAAAGTGATGCTTCAGTGCTTGCATGTGCGGCCTCTGGCCTGGTGCAGTCCAGCTTAAAATCATTGGGCAACACCTGGCTCTCACCCCCTGCCTCAGTCGGTCGATCTCCGCCTCAAACACCATGAGCCGCTTGGCTGTGCGCTGCTTCTCCGCCTCCGCTTCATAGCGCGCAGCAGCCACCTCCGCCTTGAGGTCCTCCACCCGCTTGTGGCTGCAGGGCATCATCGTGCGCACCAGAAAATGCGTGTAACCCCCGGTGACACTTTCTTTCCCTTCCCTTCCCTTCCCTTTCCTTTCCCTTCCTTTCCCTTCATCTCCTTTCCTTTGCTTCCTCCCTCGCGGCTGTGGAGCAACGGATGGTGTGACAGTGACAGTGAGAGCGGAAGCTGCTCAGCAAGAGCAGCCAGATCTGCACAGCACGGAAATATGCACTGCAGGGAGTGTCAACCTTAAACCCCTGTGCCCTGTGCTCAAACAGCTGAGACATGTGGCTTGCTAAGAAGAGTGGATGCACATGTGTGCCTGTGTCTGCCTGAGTGCCAATTCCATCCTGTGCACGAATGACTTGAGAGCAAAAATGACAATTTAACAGGGCAGCATATCCTTCTTACTTCTGATCAATTCAAGTGAAGCAAAGAGCAGCCTGAATTTGTGCTGGGGACTTTTGCCAGAGACAGAAGCAAGAGAAGTGACAGAGAAGCAGAATACTAGTCCACCTGAACCTGCTGGATTATTTTCTCCAGGGTTTCTCGTTCAACGCCTGTTGCAAGTCTGAGACAAATGAACACACCTGAACCTCAGCCTGTCTCGTAATTCCAGGGCCAAGGCATGCAGCGCAGGAAGCTGATCTTCAGGCTTGAGTGACCTTGATTTGATGCCTGAGCTGCCATACCCACGCGCAGACCTGTGTGTGAGCGACAAGTGTGTGTGTATGTGTGTGTGTTTGCGTGTGTGTGTGTATGTGTGTGTGTGTGTGTGTGTGTGTGTGCGCGCTTGTGTGTGTGTGTATGTGTGCGTGCGCGCGTGTGTCTGTGTGTGTGTATGTGTGCGTGCGTGCGTGTGTGCGTGTGTGTGTGCGTGCATGCGTGCGTACGTGTGTGTGTGTTTGTGCGTGTGCGTGTGCGTGTGCGTGTGTGTGTGTGTGTGTGTGTGTGTGTGTGTGTGTGTGTTCTCATATAGGATACCTGAGCTGCTGTTGAGCTGATGGTGTCAGGAGCCTGTTCCATGCCTCCCAAGTTTCTGCTGGGATTTCCTGCGAGCGTTTACGCTGATGCGGTTACGCTTGCATACTAAGCACATAACGTGGCTCTAGGTCTCCTTTTAGCAAGAGGCTCCCATAGCACCAAATGCATGATTTGTCGAGGTCATCGCTGCACACAAAAAACGCACCTCTTGAGAATTCGAATAGCCAGCCGCTTGATTTCCAGGGTCCATCTCAAAACCTTAAGTCTTGGAATAATATTTATCCAGCTCCCCTCTATTGTAAGCCTCTCTAAGACGAAGGTGCACTGAGCCTCTCTAAGATGAGGTGCACTGAGGCCTCAGATTTTCCCATCAGCGGCCATAAACTTACCCTTCCATGATTGTTTTGAATAATAATTAAATTGGGCCAGCAGGTTGCATAGCCTTGGGAAAAACCCTACTAAGTAGTAAAGAAAAGGAATTCCTCGTCAGACAAACTGACACAAATCGAGAATAGAGTGAGGCAAATGAAATTTGAAGTCTTTCAGCTATCATTGTTGTGTCAGCTATCATCCTCACTCTCTTTTTCACTGCTGCTCTCTTTCTCGTTGCTGGACCTGTCTTCTTTCTCTGTCTGCCGTACTTCTCTCAGTCTAAACTTTGTGGTGGGGAGGTCATACGGTCTGTGCACCAATGTGGTCCTCTTCCCTTGATTGATGTGGGGAGTGTTTCCACTGCCTACGTGTTTTGTTAGGCAGAGGAAACTTTCAGAGGGGGTAAGCTGGGCATGTGCCCAAAAATGCTCCTTTTTTGCATTCAAAATGTGCCCATTCATAGCCACTTCATCTGATTGGGACATTTTTTGCTCTCAAATGTAGCTGAAGTTACAAGCTACCAGAGCATATGTCAGTCACCCTGTGTGCTGAGATAGGCTGGGCTAAAGCTAAGAAAAGAAAAGAAAAGACTACGCAGGCCAGGTCTGGCTGCGTGCATTAAGGAAAGGTCCCCTAACTAGCAAGCTAGCTAGGGCCTCACCGAGGAGGTTCACAGGCCCAGCCTAAACCAAGCTATGAACCAATGGAGAGCAACTAATGCGGGTCTGGCGGGTTGCTGTCAGCCATGCGCCTGCGGGCGTGGACTCTCCTCCTCCTGCTCTGAACTGCCTCGCCCCCAGTGATGCCCCTGCCAGAAGAACCCTGCAAGTATAATGAGTGCCTGGTGTTTATAATTTTTGTTAATGATTGGAGTGCATGGCAACTTAGAAAAGAAAAGAAAAAAGAAAAACTACGTAGGCAGAGGAAACTCTCCCTACATCAATTAAGGAAAAGGAGACACATTGGCTCAGAAGAGCCGTGAGTCCCCTCCACCACGAAGCTACAAAAAGAAGACTCTAATGGGGATCTGGAGGGTTATTGGAAGCACCCGGTTCCATAACCAGGCTGCAAGAAGTATTCTTGTAGCACGCCTAGTGGTAACAAGCTTGTTGGCATATATGACAGAATGAGCATGAAGTTTGCGAGCAAGTTTATTGGCCTGATCCCCATTGATTCTTTGTTTTGTTTCTCTTGGTGAAGGGGATTGCCTCGGCCCTAGGTATCCTCTTTTTCTTAATTGATGTGGGGAGTGTTTTCACTGCCTGCGTAGTTTTTCTTTTCTTTCTGGCGCGTTGTTGGTCAAGTCCCAGTTGTTTAAACTGGTTAAGGGTGTGCTCAGTGTAGCAGGTCCCACCAACACCCAAAAGGATGGTGTGGAGAGTCACAACTTTTGCATTAATGAGTTTGCAGAGGTCTGCATGCTGCCGCTGTGCCGCCTCCAACTGTTGTCCAGGCCTCGTGTCTTCACAGTACTTGATTTCAATCAAGTGCACATGCCGCTGGTTTACATTCAGTTGGTGGGGTTGCCTCACGCGGTTGGCTATTGTGGCCCTCAGTGTGGGGTTGTGTCTGCTGCGTAACGCATGATGGTGTGAGCAGGAGGTAGAAGGAGAAGAAGTGGGTTTGGCTTTATAGGGAATAATCAGTATAGCATCAGGACGGCTGGAGGTGAGTCTAGATCTCTTAGAAAAATTTCTTGGAAAGAGGTAAGGGGGTATAATTCTGTTTGATGCATGTGCAGGGATTTGAAGGTTGTGCTGCGCCAACCTATCACCACTCCCTATGTCCATGTTAACCAAGCCTGCTCCCCACGGGCTTTTGCTAAGAGCTTTGATGATCATTCTTCCAGCAACATTGTGGCGTTCAGTTTTCATGCTGGAGATAATATGATTTTGACAGCCTGAAAGCATGTGGAGTGCGCTGTCTAATTGATGACAGCCTTTGAGAGGGCAAAGTGGGTTAGTGGACCTTTTGAAGCGAACCGCATGTTTTTGGTTATAGAGGGTGCCAGTGCGATATTGTAGGATGGTGCGCTTCATGGGTGTGGATATACAGGACATGTTTCTAAAGGCATTGCTGATTTTCTTATCTACATGTGGTAACAAACTCTGATAATATGAGTAGTAGCCTGTTTTGGGGTTGGCATATCCAAGTCTGTGTTTTGTATGCATATGAGACTTGAGAGCATTTTGAAGATTGGGGAGGTAGGTGATTTTAGGATTGGGTGTACGAGCTGTGGATGTGCCAGCATTGTGTTCTTTTTTTCTTCTTTGGCTAACCAAAATATACGAGAAAAAGGATTCCCGACGGGGCCTGCGCTAGGGATCCCGGTATCAACCACATCATTATTGGCTTGGCTTGATTGATATTTTGCAATAGCATCTGCACATTCGTTACCAGAAATGCCAGCATGAGATTTTACTTTGTAGAAACGAATATTTGTTCGTGAGTTGCTAATGAGGGTAGATATGGTTTTTAGGACATCCCCTTGAATATGTTGTTTGTGCTTATCTGGGTAAATAAGTTGTTTACGTATTTGATGAAGAGAGGTGAGACTGTCTGAAGCAATGTGTGAATAAGAGTGTGTGATGGCAGCAGCAATTGCTGCTAATTCAGCTCGACATATGGTGTTGGTAATTCCAGCACCGTTGGGCTCGACAAAACTTCTGCTATCAGTGAGAGGACAGTAGACTCCTGCTCCAATTTCTTGTTTGCCATTCTGGATTTGACAACTACCATCAGTGTAAGCCCATGTCCTCCAGTCAGGGACTTTGAGCTTGAGGGTTGGACTAGACTGGTTAGGTACAAAAAGTTCTTCCTGATTACATACGTGTGGAGAGGTAAGATATCTAGATATTTGTTGTTTGTCGGAGGGGAGGCGTTGGCATTTATTAAATCCAGGCATATCAGCATGCATTGTATTGAGAGTATAATGGTTGCCTATACTGCGCAGCTTCCAGTTAACTTCTGGTACAGCCGAAGCCAGGCCTTGTAGCCAAGCTGGGTTATGATTGTTTAGATGAATCCTTGCAGCTGTGTTCCAGACTGCAATAATTTGTAGGTCCCAGGTGTGCTGAGAAAGGGGTATTTCCTGGTTGATGGAGGATTGTGGATCGTTGTAGCAAAGGTTGGTACAAGCGATGGTTCCAAGTTCACAACAGAGATGTGGATAGGCAGTGATGAGTTTGGAATAGGGGTTAGTTACCATGTGTTGTCCCCATACAGGGAGGAACATGAAAGTAGCAGTGGCCTCTGTGTTGAGAATGGTTGAGTAGATAGCATGGCGTAAGGCCTGAGTCATAGCTTCCTCGGTGTAAATGGGATGGCAGACAGAAAAACCGGAATATCTGGATGAGAGGGAGTTATGGTGGGCACCAAAGAGAGTGTCTCGGGGGTCAGTGCTCCAGTAATGTTGGTATTGTGGGTTGTGGTCCAGCGGGGAGGCCATTTTTTCTTGAGTTACCAGGGCCCATTCTTTAAGGGCAGCGTGGATGGGGGTTGGCAGGGCCCGCGAAAAGGAGTCTTTAATCTTTTTACTAGCGTACTTGTTTTCTAGCATAGTCTTGCGAGCAAGGAGCCCCTGCAGCTCAGATGCAAAGCTAGTAGGAGCAGGTGTTATGGCTTCATGCAAGCCTGCAAGCTTGGCCCTATAGAAAGCCTTGTAAAGGAACTGAAATCAGCTAGGGGTTATCATCCCAACACATTTACCTTGTGTGTTGTAAACGCATGCCATGTATGCTTTGTAAATTTCCGGGAGGAGAAGGGGAGGTGGAGCACGAGAGTTGGGGCTTTGTGATTCAGTGTCTAGTGATGTTAGATTGGGGTTTTGTTTTACTTTGTACTTGACAAGGTCAATGTCATGCAGCCAAATTTCACTGCAACCAGTGGGTTTAATGTCTACTTGTGGGTTGGTGGGGTGTATGTCTAAGGAAATTTTATTGCGGAGTTCTGTGTCTAGTTTTTGCCTCCAAGTATTAATAGCGTGAGGCTTATCAAAGCCTTGTCTTTCAAGGTTAGAAAGGGCAGAGTCTGCTGTGGGTCGGGAAAGGTCTGGTTCACTTAGCTTGGCTTCAAATTCAAGCAGACGCTGTTGGAATTTAGGCCAGGTCTCTCTAGTTTCCTCAGGCTCCCACTTAATTGAGAGGCTAATTTTTCTGCGTTATGTCTGGTAAGACCCAGCTCAACCAGAGGAGTGATGGTGTAGTCATTATAGATAGTACCTGCTACACCAAGTAAAATGGTGTGCAATGTCACCTTATTATTTCTGTTTGGGTTTCTGAGACTACGGGTGCTAAACTTTAGGCTAAAGCTCACATGGGGCACGTAAACCCTAATTTTGGGAAAATGGCTGGAATCGCCACATAACACCAACCACTGGGTAGTTTCACTCCTTTTTTTTGCAATGATATATTTTTGATACAAAGACCCCAATCACTAAAAAGTACCCAATTTGGTGCAGTGGGTGGTCAGATATGGCTTTTTGGTGGTGAATACTAAGATTTTCACCGCTGCTAATTAGGCACGGTCTCCGTAATTGGCTGTTTTAAACCTTTGTGCTGTAGGAAGCCTGTTTTACCTGAGTACACCAAACTTGAAAACAGCCAGTTACGGAGAAACTGTGCAAAGGAGCATGCAAAAAACACCTGATTTGGGGCCTCAGCTGACCCCCTCTGGGAGATTTTTTCTACATTAATTAAGATAAAAGAGGCAATTGGCCTAAAAAAGCCAAAAGTCCCCCCCACCACATAGCAAGAACAAAAAGGGCTAGTGAGGATCACAATTCTTTTGAACCGTTATGTCTCATTTTCCTTAATTGATGTAGGGAGAGCTTCCTCTCAGACTGCCTAGGTAGTTTTTTTCTCCTCCTTAATTGATGTAGGGAGAGTTTCCTCTCAGGCTGCCTAGGTAGTTTTTTTCTTTGTGAATAATATTGGTTGGCATGAATAAAATTGAAAAAGAATACGCAAAAGAGCATGTCCTGCAGTATAGGCCAGGTGACGCCCTCCAAAAAACATGTTATCAGATGAAGGCCTTAAAACAGGTGTCTTTAATCACTTCCGGAAAACATGTTATCAGTTGAAGGCCTTAGAAATAGTGCTCTTTAATCAATTTCAGTACAATTTTATTATGAGACATGACATTTGGTCGCAATCCATTGAGCAAGATACCCTTTGAATGTAAGCCTGTTCGTTAATTAAGGTGGGGGGGACTTTTGGCTCTTATAAGTTCAGGCATTTCTTTTTCTTAAATGATGCAGAGAGGCTTACCTCTGCCCACGTAGCTTTGCATTTTTTCCTGTTTCTAACTTTTCTTCATAAGGAAGTGTTACTTGAATGTACTGAGTGGACCTGGAGCCGCGAGTACTTTTTAACGCTAACTTAGTGCTTATTTTGTAGAGTGTCCTCTGCCTATATGGTTTTCCCCTTCTTTCTTCCACCAAAAAAGCACACATACAATGACATTTAATTCAGGCTTGAGAAGCGAGCACAAACAAACAGGCTTACATGATGAGCAGGCAACAAAATCTTTGATTTTCTTGCTCAGGCTAGACCCTGCCATGCTATTATTATGTCATGTCAATTTTACTGTTTTGGCAGTTAGTTGGGAGGTAGTTGGTTTCTCAACTCGGTTCGTGGGACTGGCTCGCCAGTCTGAAGTCATTTCGTAGTCTGGATATCGTCTGTAAATCGCCTTCGGACATCTTGGAGCGCTGCCATGAAGATGGCAGCGTAAACCAATAAGGCCCTGGGGAAGGGACCAGCGGCGGCCACCGCTGGTCCCACAACGTGTATGTATCGATGAACTAGCAAAACAGGCAGCTGAGCAAGAGTAGAGAAGCCAGCAAAGCTGTACAGAAGATTGAGTTGGCTTGATGCGCATCATTGTAGCCTTGATGAACATGAGCGCTGCTGGTTTTGCAGCCCTTTCTGTCCTCTGATGGAGCGTTCCTCCACCTTGGACGTGAAACAACACACCACTACTTCAGACCCAAAAATCAGGGGGGTAGTAGTTCGTGCTGCCAGACCCACATATTATGCAGAACGTGATCTGCGCATGTCAACCCAGTTTGCACTCATTGCTGCTCCTTTAATCCGAAAGGAAACTCAGGGTCAGCCACAGACTCCCGTTTTCAGTCCTCAATCCAAACGTGATGGTAAAGCAAAAAAGGCATTTCCACAATACAATTCACAAGGAATGTAAGCTGTCAGTTCCGTAAAAGGTGCCGTCAATTCAAAACAACAACAAAAATCCAGCTGCATTGGCAGTGTGATCACGACCTTGAATAGCAATCCCCACTCAACAATGCAACCATCTCTCCACCCTTGTCTCCTCCCTGTGCTTGTAGCATTGCTTTGCCATAAGACCTCACGTATCCGCAACCCTTACATACAAGTCAATGCTAGCAAATGCAGCACTGCGGACCTCAGGGGTTCACAGGACAACCCCAAACCAGCGCAACATACATCAGTTGCTCAGGCTCCGGCCCCATTCTTGACTTTTTTCTTTGGTGGCCTCTTGCTTGCTGCTTGCTGCGATCCCCCTGTTGCACCCTCCCCCCCATGAGACGCCTCCTGCAAGCTGGCAAGCTCCTGGCCCTCCGCAATGTTCCCTGCAAGTGCAGTGAAAGGAGACCAATTAAATGGCGATCTCAGCATCAACACCAGCAGAGTGAGGCTTTGGCGTGACCACGTTGCAAAAGGAAAAGGGCTGCAGTGAACATACCCACACCCACACCCACACCCACACCCACTTCCACACATACAAATGCACAAGCGCGAGAACACTCACACACATACGCACCTTGCAGCGTCTCTGCCATGCGCTTATGTGGCAGCTGGTCCATGAGGAGGTGCAGTCGGAAAGGGGCATCTGGGTCATTGCCCTCCTTCACCAGCTCTATGTTCCTGCGCAGCGCCATGGCCCACAAAATACAATGTGAACAAATGCTCACGATTACTGGTGGTCTTGTTGCTCTGTTTGAAAGGATTGTTTTGGGGCGCACCGCGTGAGGTACAAGGATCTGTTTTGAAGAGAGTGCAGGTGCCGCAATCAAGCTCTCTTGCTGTTGTTCCTCTGGCAGGTATACAGAGCAAACTGTAACTACTGCTGCATTACAGGCAGTCGTGAGCATTTTCTGCTCACAAGGCGGGAGCCAAAATTGGCTGAGTCCGGTCCAATTAGGGACCCATGCCCATCAGAGACCCAGCCACTTGTAGACCTCGCCAATCTGCCATAGCACAGAAGCTGCCCATCAGAGATCCAAGCATACCCATCTTGCTAATCTGCCTCAGCACAGAAGCTGGCAGACTTGCTGGTACTCAAAGTATGCCCTTCAGAGACCCAGCCATTTGTACATCTTGCTAGTCTGCCTCAGCACAGAAGCTAGCAGCTTGCTCGCACTCAAAGGCTCAGGATGCTAGTACTCAAATGTGTGATCACATGCACGAACTCAAAATGCCCACGCTTGTGCTGATTAGTTGCAGTGTGGCACAAACACGCTAGCATGCTTTTGCCCTCCTACTCACAACCCTTAACACACATATGTCATCCGTGCACAAGTGTGCTTCCTCTCCAACTGCTTGATTGGTGAGATGGCAGCAAGGCACACAACCTTAACGAGTGCGCGTTCTTTCACTTTCCAGGGAAAGAATGCGTGATCCCCCATGCTTCCATACACCTGTTGTTTATGATCTGTATCATGGCAGTACCTGTACCTGTACCATGGCAGTGATGTGATGGGCTCTGTATGATGGCAACGAAATGTGCTTGCAACCCCTTGTACAGAATGCTACTCCTCATGTGTTCTCCCCTGCATCTGTTGTTGATGTGCTGCAGCACCTGTTATTGACACCAAATACAACACACCTGTTGTTGATGAGCTGCAGCATGGCAGCAAAGGTGCGTGACACCTCGTATGACACATCCTCCTTGGCCACAGCCTCAAAGCCCGCCACATGCTGAGAGCTGCTACTGCTGCCCTCGGCCTGCATCAGCACAAGCACAGGGTGAGAGCTGCTTTGGGCCTATGTCAGTACAGGGTGAGTGGCTTGACCAGGCAAACTTTGGCGTGCAGTGAACTCGTCTTGGCCGGGATATGGTTGGCTTGGCCAGGCAAGGATTGGCGTGCAGTGCACACGTCTTGACCAGGTAATGATTGGCGCAGCTATCTCGATGATCTTAGAATGCTGACCCACACCCCACAAGTGCTTTGCTTGAGGGCATGAACAGGAGGGACTAAACCTCACACTGAAAGGACAGGTGGAAATTGGTGCTCAATGTCCATTAGAATTCCCTGCACTGGGCGCATACACCACGCTCGCAAGCCCTCCAAGATGGGAAACCTGAGCAACAAAATTCATCCCAGCATTTTACTGTGCATACTTTTGCCTCCCTGCACAGGGCTCACGCATCACACTTGTGAGCCCTTCAAGATGCAAACCTGAACAACAAAAAAGCATCCCAGCATTTCGCTGTGCATGCTTCTGCCTCCCTGCACAGGGCTCACGCACCACACTTGTAAGCCCTTTTGGTGATGTGTGCCCGGGTGGCGAGCTGCATCCCAGCAATGTGTGCATACTATTGAGTGCTTGCACTGCATCCTTACTGTGTTGTGCGCAGTGGCGTCCTGCAAGCGCTTGATGATCCGCTCTGCGTACATCTGGATGTCGAAATTGCTGCGTCCCTCCTCATCCTTGAGCACGGGGTCGATCTTGGTGCGCCACCTGGGCAGCGCAGCACCACAGGTGTGGGTGTGCACATTTATGTGTGCACGCGACAGAAAAGAAACAAAGCAGTTCACTAGGGGAAAAAGGAAGGCTGCATAACATATTCTTCACGGCCTGCTTGTCAGTTCATGTCTGCCAGAAGAGGCCAGCTGAGCTGAGGCACACCGCTACAAATGTTGAGCAACAGTCAAAATTCAGAACATTGAGAGCCCTTTGGTCAGAGGACAAGCAGAAATTAAATGCCGGACCAAGCTGACGACCCATGCGAGCAAACCTCCCCTGTCCTTGCCAACTGCCTTGCCTAACAAAATCACCAATACCTCCAAGGCAAGTGTGCGTTAGCATTTTCTACCAAGTGGGTTGAAATCGGAGATTCAGACCACAGAGGCCCACGTTTCACCCAATTATTGGCAGCATTAGAGAACCTTGATAAGTTTGAACGGGCAAGCAGGCGCTGCTCTGCACCGCGTGTCATGCAAGCATGGACAGACAAACGCAAGCCTTCATACCCTCTCCTTAAATGCCACCCTGATAAACACTACACTTCGATTACCCAAACAAGCATGCGCCCACATTCAACATCTTCAGGGTGTAACGACTGCACGCAAGCGCAAGCCTAGGAAGGCCCCTAACACAAAAATCTTCCAGGTCTCTGCTGTGCTACCTCCGGCTGAGCAGCCTATGCAACCTCTGTTACATACACATAGACACACACAAACACATACATACACAAGCAAGCAGCGTATGCATCCTCTGTTCCATACACATAAAGCCACACAAACACATACATACACAAGCAAGCAGCCTATGCAACCTCTGTTACATACACATAGACACACACACACACACACAAACATACATAGTCAAGCAAGCGTGTCCACAGTGCCTCACCCTGAAACCCGCTGTGCCAGCTCGGACTGCACTTCCTGCGCGGCCGCAGCATTGACCATGGCCTCAATGTGAGCCCTGCACAGGTCTTCATAGCTGTTGCCTCCCTCCTCCCCACCACATTCATCACCCCAAGGAGAGGCACCACGGTGTCCGCCGATGTCTGCGCTTACATTCACGTGTATGGTGTGTGTGTATGTGTGTGTGTGTGTGCACGCGTGCATGCATGCATGCTTGCCACACATTAAATCAAGTTGAACGCTGAGCACGCTTTAAGCTTGCATTAAATCAATTGCAATCAACACCTCTCTCTCTCTCTCTCTCTCTCTCTCTCTCTCTTTCTCTCTCTCTCTCTCTCTCTCTCTCTCTCTCTCTCTCTCTCTCTCTCTCTTCACACACAAATGCACACACATAAGCACACACACACCTTCTGCCATCCCTGCTCTTTCTTCCTCCCCTCATCCCTCCCAATCTCTGTGCATGTTTCTATCTCTTGATCAAAATAAAAAAGCAAGTTCTGTGCCCCCACAGATGCATTCCTTCATCATCGCATCAACAGATAGACTTCCTGTGCTGCTGTTACCAGCTGTAGCTAAAGCACCATTGCATCCCTAAATCTGTATTTCTTACTTAGCAATCTAAGCACACTTCAAGCCCTCTACAATTGATTTATACATTTTTAATAAAACTGATCCTATGAAGCCCATTTGAAAGTGCCCGAAATCCAAATCATTATAGGGTCATCTTGGTCATCATCAGCACTGTATACGCGCCATTGCTGTATGCTACATGTCATTGCTGCAAGCATGCTGTATGCTACATGTCATTGCTGCAAGCATGCTGTATGCTTCATGTCATTGCTGTAAGCATGATGTATGCTATACAGAGGTACATTGCAATTTTCTTTCCCGGAATGCACTTTTCTTCAGCAGTCCAGCACTTCGTTTAAGGCCTCATTGATAAATTCAAATTTACAATGCGCCGGAGTCGGAGAAGTTTTTGAAAGCATTGCACTGTTCCATCAGATGATGGCGTGACTGGGTATGGCTGGCATCCAAGCATAATCACCCAATTATAATTGCCAAAATAAAATCCCCATCCCTTTGGCATGAGTCCACTGCAGCACAAGCTAAAGGAAAACAGCCTCAAATGCTTTGATGTGAGCTAAAATTGGCCTACAGCTCCTTTTAGAGGCCTCCAAAGAAACTTCCTTTTGCCTGCAGGTTCCCGGTGGTGGGAGGGGCAAAGGTGACTTAGTGGCAAAGCTGGAAGAAACGCGATGACCTGGTGCGCACATGTGAGATACAAGGACAAACACGTGTGCGACACACACTGCGACCGTGGCTCGTCCCTTGAAGCTCACCATGCATGAGGTCAGCTCATCATGTATGAGGTCTGTCAGCTCACCATGCATGAGGTCTGATAGGTCGCCATGTATGAGGTCTGATAGGTCGCCATGTATGAGGTCTGGCAGCTAACCATGCATGAGGTCTGATAGGTCGCCATGTATGAGGTCTGTCAGCTCACCATGCATGAGGTCTGATAGGTCGCCATGTATGAGGTCTGTCAGCTCATCATGCATGAGGTCTGATAGGTCGCCATGTATGAGGTCTGTCAGCTCATCATGCATGAGGCCAGCTCATCACATACAGGGTCTGTCAGCTCACCATGCATGAGGTCCAAGGCGTCGTAGCCACCGCCATCATCACCATCGTCACCGCCCCCAGCACCTCCATCATCGTCATCCCAAGGCGCCTCCACCCCTTCCCCTTGCACTCCTGCTGCTGCTCCTGCAGCATCTCCATCTGGCAGTCCGGCATCACCAACATCCTGGGGACACCAAAGACACACACAGCATGCATGCGTGCACGGAGGTCGATAGAGCAAGCATCCTGGGGACAGCAAAAGGCACAGACAGCAAGCTTGCATGGAGGTCGACAGAGCAAGCATCCTTGGGACACCAAAGACACACACACACAGCATGGTGCATGGAGGTCGATAGAGCAAGCATCCTGGGGACAGCAAAAGGCACAGACAGCAAGCTTGCATGGAGGTCGACAGAGCAAGCATCCTTGGGACACCAAAGACACACACACACAGCATGGTGCATGGAGGTCGATAGAGCAAGCATCCTGGGGACAGCAAAAGGCACAGACAGCAAGCTTGCATGGAGGTCGACAGAGCAAGCATCCTTGGGACAGCAAGGACACAGCAAGCTTGCACAGAGGTCGACAGAGCAAGCATCCTGGGTATAGCAACGCAAAGCAATGCAGCATCTAAAGGGGGCTGCATTTGGAGGCTGACAATGTATATGGATAGATTGCCGTGCCAGGCATGCTGCAAGGCTGCCTGCAAGGCAAATGCGCAGCTGCATGCAAGCATGCGCATCGAGATGCTGCGTCCACACTCATGGTGTTCGCAGCGTCCACGTTCGTGAGGTGTTTATGTCCACTTGATGAAGCAATGGCGTTTGCAAGCAGGGATGTGCAGTTCATAGGAATGGATGGTCGATGCAACCTGCTTGGTTGAAGCGCCACACATCCTCCCAATCGCGTTCCAATCACATCTCCCAATCGTGTGCTTCTTGATTGTATCCTCGATTGTTGTGTACTCCCGAGCACACATGCCATTTCAGGAGCATGCGCAGTGTGCTGATATTCCCAGGAGTCACTCAGTACGCTTTGCTCCTGTTTTTGCCCTTGCAGTGTGAACAAGTACGGGCTGAGCCATCCACTGCCTGCATACAGGACATGCTCTCTGCTGACTCACACTCGCAGGCAGTGCAAGAGGCCCACACAATCCCTGTGCTCAGACCTCCCCATTTCACACAATGCAACGCTACTTACAAAGAGAAACACACATCCAATCCTTATGGACACCACACACCGAACAAAAATGCATTGCAAGGATGCACAACAATGACTGACACAGCCAGGCAAAACGCTCATGTGCGCGTGTACGCGCGCACACACATACACACACACCTGCAAGGCCTCAGCTGCAGCTGCAGCATCCCCCGGATCCAGCACAGACTGCCCCAGGAACTGGTTGAGCTGTGTATGGTGCCCTGCTGCACACGTGCGCACAAACCAAACATGTATGCGACATTGGTGGAAGAATGGTGGAGCCGTGTGTGGCGCCCGGCGGCGCACACACGCCAACCACTCCCTATAGCCAATGCATAACTGGAGACTTGGGCTAGGTGTGCAGGTGATATCCTACTCGTGCTACCCGGCGTGGCAAAAGGATGAGTGCACAGGCTTAAACAACACAGTGGGATAAATGCAGATGCTGAAGCTAATTTTTCTGAAGAATGCTCTGCACTGGGATGAGTGCGCAGGCTCCAGTCACATGTGCGCAGGAATGTTGCACCAGGGCGAATGCATCTAGGCCGAAGCACTTGCAGGGCTGCTTTTATATTACCACATTCTAAAATGTTTAGGTAAACATTGCACATGCACACCCCACGCGAATGCTCACACCCCCACACCTTGAACCTGTTTGATGGGCTTGCTGCCCTTGGCCAGTGGCAGCAGGCCGTGAGCAAACTCTGGGCGTGCCAGCCTGCCTTTAATTTTGCATCTTCACACCCCCCAACCATGCTCACACCCACACACCTTGAGCCTGTTTGATGGGCATTCTATTGCTAGCCTGTTCAGAGGGCTTGCTACCGCACTCACATCTGCAGACCCTGAGCCCATAACAAGGACATGCGACAACTGGCCTGACCTATGGGCTTGCCAATGCTCACGATCGAAAAGCTGGAACCTGTTAGTTGTACTCTTACTACTACTGGTCCGGTTGATGAGCTTGTTGCCGCTTACGCCCACACACCTTGAGCCCGTTTGATGGGCTTGCTGCTGCTGGCCAGCAGCTGCAGGCCATAAGCAAACTCTGGGTGCACCAGCCCTGCCGCTGCTGCAGCACGCGCGGCAGGGTCTGCCGCGGTGGGCTTGCGTGCAGCGAACACCACGGGCTTGAGCTGCTTGCCCTTGGCAGGCTTGCGAACCTGTGTGCATGTGTGCATGCGTTTGTGTGTGTGTTTGTGTGTGTGTGTTTGTGTGTGTGTGTGCGTGTGTGTGTGTGTGTACGCGCACGCGTGCGTGCGTGTGAGCATGTGTGTATTTGTGTGTGTATGTGTATGTATGCGTGTGCATGTGCGTGTGTGTGTATGTGTGTGTGTGTGTGCGTACGCGCGCGCACGTGCACGCAAGCGGATAAGTTTGCATATAAGTGTACATGTGTTTGAGCCTGATCCAAACCTGCGCTGAATGACAGCTTGTCCCTGTAAATCTAATTTTGCCCCTTCTAGGCAAGGGATGCCACTTTTGCACTATGCACCTAGCTGCTGCACCTAAGCAAATGATGCTCTACAATTAGCGATTTTTTTTATAATATCTATAAATCTTATATGAGATACTTTCCATCATTATAATACATGCAGTAAAAAAATTCTAATAAACACAATATTCACCACAATTTGGTGTTTATTTTTATGAAGTACCATACAAGAATAAAAACAATCTGAAATCACTATATTATGTGATAATCCCTGGACAGATTACATTCATCTATAATCACAAGCCAGATACTTTGCCCAAGCTGCACAGAACAATCTGAAATCACTATATTATGTGACAATCCCTGGACAGATTACATTCATCTATAATCACAAGCCAGATACTTGCCCAAGCTGCACAGAAAGGCAGGCACACCCACAGGGGGACGCGCGCTTCCACGCTCACGTTTGGTGAGACCTATCTTGCTCCCAAGTAAGGAACCTTGTCCTTACTGCCTGAGGCTGGACTTGGCATGCATGGTCTTGTCTTTTTTGAGTCCTTCACGCTCACCTGCATGGGCCTGATGAGCAGGTTGCCCTTGCTGTGCATGTCCAGCGGCCTGAATGCGTCAAACATTTGTTTTCTTTTACGCTCACCTGCATGGGCCTGATGAGCAGGTTGCCCTTGCTGTGCATGTCCAGCGGCTTAAACGCGTCATACACCTCCTCCTCCACCTCCTCCTTTCCTTTCACACTCACCTGCATGGGCTTGATGGGCAGGTTGCCCTTGCTGTGCATATCCAGCGGCTTGAACGCATCATAAACCTCCTCCTCCTCCTGCTCTGGTTCCTCCTCACCCGCCCCTGCAGGGGTGGGCCCCACCGGCTGCCCCACACCCACAGCACCGCCATTCATCGCCCCACCAGCTGCAGCAGCAGCTGCTGCTAACTGGGTGCCCTCTCCTGCCTGCTGCTGCTGTTGCTGTGGGTCTGTGCCATCTTGGGGCTGAGCAGCGGCGCCGGCGGCGGCAGCGCTTGCTACGCCCGCAGCTGCAGCTGCGCTGGCAGCAGCGGCTGCGGCATCCTGTGTGTGTGATAGTGATAAATTGGGAAAGCAATTATCTATCATCGGAGCTTTATTGCCAGCTCACAAGTAGATCATGCATTACTGCCCTTGTGCCAACACAATTAGAAAAGAGGAACACATTCTTCACAGAGACTAAACAAGTCGCAGTGGGTTTCAATTGGAAGAAGTAGTTTCGTTTGCCATACTTCAATTTAAAAAGCGACAAAGAGTTTGTTGCGCCCTAATTTGCCACTGAACATTGACGCCCTCGAATTGCCACTTGCATTTGCAAGGTCAGCGATTTCAAATGCCTGAATTACGATTCCGACATTCAAGGTGGGATGGATACTGTAGAAGCGAAAGTGAGGCAGGTGATCTTAATGAGGCAGATATGAGGCTGGTGATCTCATTAAAGCTAACATGAGGCAGATGATCTTAACGAGGCAGATATGAGGCTGGTGATCTCATGAAAGCAAACACGAGGCAGGTGATCTTAATAAGGTAGAAATGAGGCAGGTGTTTTTTTGTATTAAAACATGAAGCAAGTGATCTCATCAAGGCAAATATGAGGCAGGTGACCCACCAGGGAGCACCCAGATCACAACCAAGCAGGATACAACATTGAGAGCAGGCAGACAGGAATGTCACATAACATTTGCGCCATTCACCTTTTTAAAGAGGGTGAAGTGTGCACACCTGCACCATCTAAGTCACCATCAATACTTGGCTGCTAGTAGGCTCCCCATGTTCGGTCTGTTCACCCATATGGGCACCCCTTATTTGGTTTTGTCTGTGCACCCATATGGGCACCCCTTATTTGGTTTTGTCTGTGCACCCATATGGGCACCCTTATTGGGTTTTGTCTGTGCACCCATATGGGCACCCCTTATTTGGTTTTGTCTGTGCACACATATGGGCACCCTTAACTTGGTTCTGTCTGTGCATCCAGACGGGCACCCCTTATTAGGTTTTGTCAGTGCACACATATGGGCACCCTTAACTTGGTTCTGTCTGTGCACCCATACGGGCACCCCTTATTAGGTTTCGTCTGTCCACATGTGTGGGCACCCCCCTCCACCACTATCACAATTCCAGTGCCCACCACACTGTGCCTTGCATGAGCTTGGCCTGACCACTAAGCGCAGTGCTCTGGCTTGATACATCAAAACATTTTGGACCACACCTGACTCTGAACGCAGAAGCCCACCAGGCTCTGAGCGTATGAGGCTTGGCACATCAACATTATGGGACCACACCTGACTTTGAGCGCATGAGCCCAGTTCAACCGCCTTTTCATTCATGTCATCGCTGTCCACGCCCATTCCTTGAAATCTTCAACACCCACACGTAATTGCACACCTGACCCTTGTCCCTGCAACCCATGCTCGCTTCTCAATCTGATCATAGCTGCTCTTTGCCAATCCTCCAACACCCAACACAACCACTCAACACAACAAACTCAATTCCAACAAACCCAACACGTGCAAATTTAACCAACCTAACATACCCAGCGATGTTAGGCCACCAGCGTCATCACTGCCACCTTTGCCCACCTATGCTTCATGTTTTGCCACCACACATGCTGCATACTGCCCCACATACTTTGATCACTTACATTAAAAATTCATTAAAAAATTTCTGCTCTCCAGCAAGCCCAACATACCCACCCATGGCAGGCCATCATCGATGTCGCCACCCATGCTGAATTTCAGAACCTCAGCACAGCTACACACTTTTTGCACGTTCTCTCATCACCACTTGCGTCCAGCTCAGCTGAACTTTGCCATGCCATCTCATAGACCTCAACTTTTGCACCCACCACATTGTCACCGTCATCACCACCCATGCCAACTCCACCACCACCACCACTAACTCCACCATCATCATCACCACCCGTGCCTGCTCTTCAACCTCCCCTTCTGCACACCCACCTCATCGTCATCGTCATCACCACCCATTCCTCCACCACCACCATCATCATCGTCGTCGCCATTTCCATCCTGTGTGGCGTTTGCGTCCCCTTGACCAGAGGTCCCAGCCAGCTGCTGCTGCATGGCTGCCTGCACACCCGCATGTGCTCCGCCACTCCCATTGTTCTTCAGGTATGCATCGTACGCGTCAGCCTCCTGCATGCATGCGTGTGTACGTGTGATCATGTGTGTGCGTGCCTGTGCGTGTGTGAGTTTATATACACACATATGTGTGCATAATCACGCGTGTGCATGCGTGTTTTGTATGCATGTGTGCGCATGCCTGTGTGTTTGTATTTGTGTGTGTGTACGTGAACACATGTGTGTGTGTCTTTGTATGTGCGCGCGAGCATGCATGAGTGCAGCCTCTTTTGCATGTCATTTTAAGTGTCTGCACAGTTGCATGATTTTGCAAGCTAGTATCGCTTGCCATTCCCTATACCCAACCCTGCGCAGAAACTGTTGACACCTCTGTTCCATCAATCTACATCCTTTCTTATTCCCTACCAGCCTGCTTCCCCCTCTCCCTTTCCATTTTTGTCTCCACCTTTACCCATCATTTACATGTGTGGGGACTTATACTGCAACAAACCAAAACAAGCCCCAATAAATGGCAACGTGGGATGGCCTGGCCTAACCCAGTTCATCCCTCACTGTGCCATCCCCCTAGTGCCATGAACTGCGCCATAAACTGCCATCCCTCTCCGTACCATCATTCACTGTGCCATGAACTGTGCCATGAACTGCCTTTCAACCCTTCCTTTCTTTCTCAATCACACCACAGGCGCAGTTACGGCCCAAATGCACTGCACTCACCATGGCATCAAGGAACAGAGCTCCGCTACTGTGCACATGGCACTGGGCCAAGCGGTAAAAGCCAGCATCCCCATCTCCTCCGCCGCCACCCTGCACATGAGTTGAACAGCCATTACCTGTTTTTGTAATTCAGCAAATTAATAAAAGCGATCATAATGATTTATGATTACAGCAAAAATATTAATTAACAATAGTAATTACAGCATGATTGTAGAGCAGCCACCGCCTGAATGCACACAAGTTTGCATGAAAATCCAAACTGGCCATGAGGATGGCGAAACAACAAGGCAAAAAAGGATGCAAGTGCAGCCTCCTTGAAAAAGGAATTCTGCATGGGACATATGCATTTGTTGACACAAAATCACCTCCCCAAAAAAAGGTTTGCCCACCCACCAGATGCAGACCATTCTTCCACAGCTTATGACGTACCTCATTGGGTCTGAGCGCCATAAAGGAAGCAGGGGCGCACACATAAAGTCATGCAGTTTGCATTCCCATTAGATCAGGCACATCTCTAAACACCTAGATTTTTGAGCAACAGCAGGGCAGCTGGGATGCGCACGCAGCTTGAACCCCATGCGGTTCCCATAAATTAAGACACCCCTGTACCCACCTAATTTTTGAGCGCCGTCAGCTGGGGCGCGCACTTAGTTCCACACCCATGGATTTCCCAATTTTACAAGGAAAGGACACATCTCTACACACCTGGTCTTCAAGCGCCAGCAGGGCAGCCGGGGCGCGCACGTAGCCTGATGCCCCTGAGTCATCATCCTCACGTGCAAGGTTGAGGTCCTTGCCTTCAGCCTGGGCGTGCAATGATAGGCATGCATGCAATGAAGGGGATGTGATGATCTGCTAACCCCCATCTTTGATGACAAGAGCGCCTTGCCTTCAACCCGGGTGCGCATGCGTATATGCGATGGAGGGGCTGCTCAATGAAGGGGCATGCAACAAAGGGGCACGCATACATGCAAGGGGTGGGGTGACCCAAAACCTTCTTACCCAAGATGAGTAACAGGAGCGCAAACAATTTGAGGGGAGAGTAAAGAGCCAAGCACCTCTAGTATGAGCCTCGGCATGGATCAGTGGCAAAAGGGAACATTCCTTGCTTCCATGGCTGCAGGTGCACATTTTCAAGGTTGCACAAGCAGAGCAATCTTCTCAGTTTCTAGTCCTCAGCAACCTCACCAAGCAATGGTGCCTGCAAAGGCCCTGCTGGCTGCCAAGGAACACGAAAGTCACATGAGCACAAGTAAATGCACTGCTGCCAAGATTCAGCGAAGCCAAGATGGATTGATTCCTGCAGTGCTATTCCTGGGCCATTCAGTGTACAGATTGCAGTGCTACTCCTGGGCCATTCAGTGTACAGATTGCAGTGCTACTCCTGGGCCAGTGTACAGATTGCAGTGCTATTCCTGGGCCAGTGTACAGATTGCAGTGCTACTCCTGGGCCAGTGTACAGAAGCAGTAGAAGCCAAATCAAATACCTCCTTCAGGTCCTGCCCGGCCGCCAAGAAAGCCTCCAGGCTGTCATCCTCCTCTCCGTCATTGCCCCGCCCACGCTGCAGTAGAGAAAGAGCAAGTAGCATAAAAGCAGATAAAGCAGGTCAGCAAGCTTCTTTGCACCAGGCCAACGTACGGGAGGAGAGAGAATGGACAGCCGATGTGCACAAGGGGAGAGCCCATGGGCACTTCTCCCCCCATCTCTGGCAACATCCTTTCAGCTCGACAAGTTCTTCAGTTTTGTGAAGGTCCAGCCTCACAATCCAGCATAGAGCTGAAGTCGTCCTATCTCTATGGAGCACGACTGCCTCATGCCTGCTTCATGCCTGCTTCATGAGGAAAGGCTCCAGGTAAACTTCCAGTCAGAGTCAACTTTACTTCATGATCTCATGCATCCTCAGTGTGTGATGGCTGGCATTAACCGTGCAGCTTTCTCATCACTCACTATCACGCATACGTGCATCAGAACATCAAAATGGCCCCATTCGTGGCTGGGCAGCAGAAAACCTGAACGGCTCCATTTGTTGTGGATGGGCTGTGTGCACTTTTGCCCTTCAATTCAATTCAAATTTCAATTAGGCGCAGGCCTCAATGATTCCCGTCTTTTGAAGGCTCCACTGTGAGAAGAGACTGTTCTGCCGGTGCAACCCGAGTGAGCTGGGAGCTCCCGGGAATCTGCACGCCCTTCTTTAAGGGTGGGGGGCGAAGATGCAAGGCAGGCTACCCTTTGCTACACATTTTTCCAGCAGACATGTACTTGATGAGTGCTGCAGGTGGCTCTCCTGTTGGCTAACAGGCTCGCTGATGACTGTGGAGCACCAACTTGAATGCTCCCTGGGGTGTATGCACAACTTGTCTTGGGCGCACTTTCCACTCGACACACATAATATTGCTCACAAATAACACTTGACGCTCCTCCACATCCTTGAATGTCGCCAAGCCATGGTCCCCTTCCTTTGACCCCATAGTTGCATTGGGCTGCCCCACTCTTGACCCCCCCCCCCTCAAGCCCAACCTTCACACATGGCTCCAAGCCACGGTCCCCTCCCTTTGCCTATACACCGGAGTCTCGCCGCCCCCCTCTTGGCCCTCCTCAGGCCTACCTTTCACACATAGCTCTAAGCCATGGTCCCCTCTGTCCACCAACGCACCTGTGTTGGGCCGCCCCCCTCTTGGCCCTCCTCAGGGCCACCCTCCACACCATCAGCAGGCCGCTTCTTGCACCTCACAGTCTCCAGTGCCTGGTACGCCAAGTTGTGCAGGTACTCGACCTGCATGCATGCATGTATGCAAAGTGCCCTCAGCAGCAGATGCGCGGGGGAAGGCATGCAGGCAGGGTGCAAGGGTACGAGGCTGTAAGGGTGCAAGGCATGTAGAGAAGGTGCAAGGGCGCAAGGCTGTGGGTGCAGGGGTGCAAGGGTACACGGCATCTTGAGAGAGTGCAGGGGTGTAACACAGTTTGCATAGCACTGTTCATCCTTGAGGTCCGGAGCAGACACTTGGCAAGGAGGAGCGACAGACAAAAGTGAAGGGATGCCTCTGTTGTATTTGGACCACACCCTGGTGTCCCATCCTAGCGCTAATGACCAGGGTTGGGTAAAGAGGGTTAAGCACTCATTCAAGGAGGCTTGAAACCTCTTAGGTCCCCATCATCCTACAAATAATGGCACATCCAGGTCTGACCCATCATTTGGTAATGTCTCGTCCACCCGTTTGCATCAGTGAATAAGTCATTGGCTTTCAGCCTAAGAGCACCTTACCTTCTTGCTGTACACGCATGCACTGCTTTGAATGAGCAGTGCAGCTTCTGCAAAGTCAAGGCTGGGGCCCCCATCAAAAGAGAAAGCTGTGCGGTTCAGATGCGCCAAGTACTCCTCCAAGTCATTGGCAATGTCTGTGATAGGAGAAGCATTGACCAAGTACTTTTTAGCATGCATGTGTGTCCATGCATGCAGTTTGTGCATGCATGTGTATTTGTGTGTGCGTGTGCGTGCGCGTGTGTGTGTATGTGTGTGCGCGCGTGCTTACGTGTTTGTGGGTGTTTGTATTTGTGTGTGTGTGTGTGTGCTTGCGTGTGTGTGTGTGTGTGTGTGTGCTTGCATGTGTGTGTGTGCTTGCATGTGTGTGTATGTGTGTGTGTTTGTGTGTGTGTGTGTGTATGTGTGTGTGTATGTGTGTTTGTGTGTGTGTGTGTGTGTGTGCTTGCGTGTGCGCGTGTGTGTGTGTGTGTGTGTGTGTGTGTGTGTGTGTGTGTGTGTGTGTGTGTGTGTGTGTGTGTGCATGAGTGCATTCATGGACTTGCAGGTGTGTATGTTCCATGTGCATGCTTTTAAGCAACCTCATTTATAGTGGCAATCCATGTATGATGGTGGCCCTCAGTCCATTTGGTGTTGTGAAACAATATACGTTTGACCGGCAGTGCTTTTGCGCCTGTGTGGTTCTACAGGGTCTCTTATCCATCAGGAATGCGTCTGCAGGTATCCCTTAGCTGCTGTTCTCTTACCAATGCCCCAATTGCCAGCTAAATCCCTGATTGGGACAAGCAGGGACGCAAATTTGGACTCGCGAAGGCTTGCAGGTGCTGCAACATCTTCAGCCATCTGTTTGGACTCCGGAAAGAGCTAAAACTGCGAAGCTGTCAGCATCCCTTATGCTTTGGCGCAAGAGAGCAGCATCATATTTCCATTGCTAATTAAATGATTCATTATAGAATTTAGCGGGTATTAAAATAATGATGAGTTGTGTCAACAAGCCATCGTTGACCAGACCTCCAGAGGCGTTGCCAAGTTCACGTCAGCATACTGAAATGCTGTAAGTGGATTATATAATTTATAATTGTTCTAAATATTGAATCGGTTTAGTTACTGGGACCTCTTTGCATCTGATTCAGCTAAGCTGCCCATTAGCCTGGTACAGCTTTGTAACCCTTTCCATCCCTAGCAAAACAATTGTATCAACTGCAGGTCAGATTTGGACATGTCTGGTACCGACTTCATAAACCTATCCAATAGTGAGCTCTCTTTCAAATTGCCAGTGCCCTGAGCTGCCAGTGTTTTAAGCTGAACCTAATTTGGCTGCCCCAACAAGTGTTTTAGACTAAGTATCAGCAAAGTCCCCCTTGGGGCAGGCCTTGCCTCCACGGACACAGGCAGCGCAGATCTCTTGCTCTACACTTGCAGGTCCCTGAACGCTCAACAAAAAAGAAAGAAAAGAAAAAACTAGGGGAAACTCTCCCTGCAACAATTATGGAGAAGGCACAATGGCTCAAAAGAACCGTACGTCCCCTCCACCACAATCTGTGAGGAAAAGGGAAGAAATCTTATGATGCTCACGGCTCTGTATGAGCCAATGTGCCTCTTTTTCCTTAATTGATGTAGGGAGAGTTACTCTTCCTACGAAGTTTTTCTTATGATGCTGGAATTCTTGATCATTTGAATGCCAGGCTGGCATTTCCAGCATATCATAAAATGCATGAGGTGAAAGAGACACAACAGATGTCCCTGGGCAGGAAGGTTAAGGGGGTCAAAAGGAGTTTGGGACTGCACAAGAGACGCTAATTAATTTCTTGGGTCTACCTGACCTACCTTAGGCCCCGGTCACACTGGCGGGATCACCCCCTGGGATCACCCCCCAGGATCAGGGGTCGGATTTTTAGTTTTTGTGAAAAAAAATTCTTTGAGCGTTCCACTAAATTCCTTGTGCTGTATTTACTTAGCTTGGATTTTTTTCATCAGGTGATCCCGACCCCTGATCCCTGATCCGCCCCCCCCCCCCCTGATCAGGGGGGGTGATCCCGGGGGTGATCCCGCCAGTGTAACCGGGGCCTTAAAGAAGAAAAGAGGACAAAAACTGCGTAGGCAGAGGAAACTCTTCCTTCATCAATTTAGGGGAAGAATACACATTGGCTCAGGAGAGCCGTGAGTCCCCTCCACCACGAAGTTGCAAAACATAAAGTGCTAATGGGGATCTGGAGGGTTTTGGAGGCAACATAAAATTTAATAAACTTAGGTTTGGAGAATTCCAAAAAAAAGCCCGGCCAGGGCTTCCGCGTGGCACACGAGTAAGTGTATGTGAATTGGTTATGTAAGTCTGTTACCCACCCTCAAAAAGAAGAAAACCACGTAGGCAGTGAGAACACTCCCTACGTCAAATAAAGAAAAGGAGACACATTAGCTCAAAGAGCCGTGAGCCTCCCTCATCAGAGGGTAAGAGGAAGCTAGTGAAACTACCCAAGGACCCCTATGAACACATCATGCTTTCTAATTCAATCTTGAAATTTTGATCAAGAATATTATTACACAGAAGAGGCTCCTTTTTCACTCTTCCTCAATGACTCTGATGGGGAAAGGGCGTTGACTATACATTATTTTTGAGGTATTTTCATCACTGACACCTCCAATTTCACCAGAACATGGACGAAAACAAGCACATCTTGGGCTTGTAAGGTACCCCCCTACATGAAGTAAAAAGAAACCTCCCTACATTAAGAAAAACCTCCCTACATTAAATAAAAAGAAAGGAAGGAAGTCATTGGCTCAAAAAAGCCGTGCGGCCCCTCCACCACGAAGCTAATTATAAGAAAGGAGGTAGTGGGTGTCCAGGGTGGTTTCTAAAAGCACTCAGCTCCAAAACCTGGCTGTCAGGAGTAACTAGGTTTTGTTGTTCTCAGTTGCATATTCTGTGGTAGCAAGTCTGTGGAAATAGTGAATGACCGCGTTAACCACTGGGCCCTGTCTGGGAAACCAAAAAAAATGCTCGGTTCGGGATTCATCCTCCAGTCTACCAAGAAAAGAAATTTTCAAAAGAATTCCGTTGTTTCCAGTGGAACATCTGGACCAGAGATTCCCTTGGCTCATGAGAGCCCTCAGACACGTTTACAATGGTGATTGAAGTTGATTTGCAGATTCTTGAAGCGTCTGGAGTCTCCTAGAGCCATTTGAATTTCCCGGTCCACCTGAATTTCTATGCAAGGGGGGGGATCCGCACAAAAGTTCCCTGGGCTGGGAAATTCATCTACCAGATAAATCATTTTCCCGGTCCGCCGGGTGTGGAGACAACTTTTTATTTCCTGGTCCGCCAAACCATTTTCCCTGTCCCAATGGAAACACGGTCAATATAATCTGCTATCCTTGGAAGTTGAACTGCTAAAAGAAAAGAACAGAAGTGAAAGGACAATTGTGAAGATAGCAAAAACACCGTCCACATCAATTGATCCTCTTTTACTAATAAAAGACGTGGATCCTTTTCACCAGAGGGGGTAAGTCTACAAAGATCCAGGAGGTTCCTGGTAGCTCCTGAATTCAGGTCCTGACTGCGGATATTAGAAAAGAAAAGAAAAGAAAAGGGAAACTATGCAGGCAGAGGAAACTCTCCCTACATCAATTAAGCAAAGGGAGACACGTTAGCTCAGATATTTGTTTTACTTTCTTGTTACCGCACGCAGATAATCAAATCAGTAGTGCCTTTGGAAACATGCCCTGTACATCCTCACCTATGAAGCACACCACTCTACAAGGGTTGCAAGGGTTACAAGGGAAAAAGGCCTCAGTCAAGACGTTTGACTGCTAGCCTACAAAATCGCTCAGGCACCATCTTTAACCAAAAACATGCGAAGCGTCTCAGAAGATCCACCAACCTGTTATGCCATCTCCCAGAGGTCATCGATCAGACAGTGCATTCCATTTGCTCTCACTGAGAGTCTTAGGCTGCCAAAATCATGTCATTTCTAACATGAAAACTGAACGCTAAATGTTGCTGGAAGAATTATCACAAAAGATCTTAGTATAAGAACTTGGGAAGCAGGCTTGGTTAACATAGACATAGGAAATGGTGATCGGCTGGCGCAGCACAGCCTTTAAATTTCTGCTCATGCCTCAAATATAACTATCATATAAATGGTATGATACCGTTACATACCATTCTCCTTGGTGTCAGTGGAGCTAGTTACAACGGACATAGAAAAAAAACTACACAGGGAGAGGAAACTCTCTCCCTACATCGATTTAGGAATAGGGGACACATTGGCTCAGAAGAGCCTTGAATCCCCCCCCCACCACGAAGCTACAAAAGAAAATACTAATGGAGATCTGGAGGGTTATTGGAAGCACCCGGCTCCATAACCTGGCTGCAAGATGTATTCTATGCCCACAAACTTATAACCACTAGGCGCCCTATTGAAAATAAAAATAATCCTTTGGGGCAGGTTCTGGAGCCGGGTACTTCTAGCAATCCTCCAGATCTCCAACAGCCCTTCTTTTTCCTGCTTTGTGAAGGGGACTCACAGCTCTTTTTAGCCAATGTGTCCCCTTTTCCTTAATTGCCTTCTATCTGTTTGCCCCTGCACCTCTTGCTCTCTTTCCTTTTCACGCCTGCCTCTCTTGCTGCCTTTTTCCTTGCCGCAGACAGCCATCTTCTGTCCATATTAAGAGAGGCCCTCATGGGAAGTCGCTACTGTTCCTTGGGAACAGTTAGCAAAACAAAACTTAATGGTTTTACATCCCCCCAGTAGGGAGAGTTTCCATTTCCTGCGTGGTTTCTCTTTCTTATTCATGCACTTCGCTCCCTCGTTTGCTTCCTGTTCCACCTTTCTGAGGTTGTGAAAAGGCTTATGCACAGTTATTTTCTGACTTCCCCTCGTCTTATAGAATTTTTTCTGGACGATCCAGGCACTTTCTACTATTCTCAAGCTAGCTCTGAGGATGCTATTCATCTCTTGCAGAAGCAAAATAATGAGACTTATCGTTTCATTTCCGATCTTATGGATATTTTTTGTGCAGTTGGAACAGTCGAGCAGACCGAGCAGCCAAACTACCTGGCTGAAGGTCAAACCCCATTGTAACTCATTGAAAAGATGCACATTAGCACCAGACATGCTCTTCATTTACGGGGACTCCTGGAAGGGGGATTTGCTGGGCGTGCGGCAGTGGAGGATGGCAGAAGGAGAGCCTAGGCGCCTCCTGGCAGGAGCATGGAAAACAAGCCTTTAGATCCCCAATCTTTTTCCTGTAACCTGTCACCTTAGATCCCCAAGAGCTCTGTGTCTGGCTTTCTTCCAGGCAAGTTGTTGCTACTTTAGGCTTGAGGGCCTTGTGATGAGAAGTTTGCCAGTTTTTTAGGGACCTATGCTAAATGCACGCGGCCTTTTTACCGGCGTAGCTTTCCTTCTCAGGTCTACTCAATCAAGTCTGCCCTGGAGCGCGTTGAGTTGAACCGGAACAAGTTGATTCAGATTTCCATAAGAACCCCTCATGAAAGATGGCTGTCTTTTGAACTTCCTTAAGCATTGCATTCTTTTCCCTCTTATTTACAAGGTTCCAAGAAAGGTCAAAGCTTTTTAGTTAAGATCAGCACTGGATCTGCTGACACCTCGCCGCATCTTTACTAACACATGGCCGAACACATTTGAAAATGTGGCACTGAATGTGCTGTCAGAGCACCCAGTCATCGCCTACAGCCGCATCACTAAAAATAGATCATAAAGAATACTAGAGTCACTATAACGTCTTTATGCAGTCAGGAATCCCTGTGCACAAGCAGCTGTCCTGCCACGAGGCGCTGCGCAGCGACTTCAAAACAATGGCTTGTGCTCAATGTATGAGGCGGGCACCAAGCCCATCTGCCCGTCTGCCATGCGCATGACCGGGTACCAGCCATCCTCCTCGGGCCCTTGGACCTCCAGCTCCTCATCCTCCCGCATACTGATCTCGTTTTCATCTTGCGCCTGCGTTTGAGCATCCACAGCAGAGCAATGACAACCTGCGTTGCGGTGGTGCTGCATTTAAAAAAAATATCTACCTCTCACAAATGGCAGCCAAAGCCTCTGGCCTGCCTGCCTGCTTGCCTGGCACGCCATCCTGAAAATAATAAACAGCTAGCGATGTATTTGCATCATTTATGCATTCTTTTCATGCCACACCAAAGGCGCCAGCAGGGTACTGGAGCAGACACGATTGAGGGCAGCGGACAGTCCACAGAGCCTGTTAGGCGAGTCCCGAATTGCCTGCATACATATTAATAGGGCTCTGCTTATTACCCAGGCAACTCACCTCGAACTCGTACAACGCCCGTGCCAGGCTGCCATAGGTCATGCCGGTGTAAGCAGGAGGTGGCTCGTCTGCAGTTCGTTCAGACTCAGCGTCATCTTCTGCGCTCGCAATAGCATTAAAAAATGATTTGGCTGAGCAAGGAGAAATTTGCTGAAGGGTGAGGGACCTTGGATCGTGGCACGTGTGCGCTGCAAGTCATATCACACAGGCTGAGAAGCTGAGACGGCCTGACCATGCAAATTGTGGCCCGGCATACGTCCTTGCCTTTTGCACATTGACACATATTTACCCAGGGTGACTTGAATGCAAGAACAGGGTTTGACAGGGAATGGGCGCATAAACATAACCCAGCCCTCACACTCATCAACAGACATGCTAGCATCGTTCAAGTCTCACAACTAACCACTTCCCATGGCTTTGCATGCACAGATACACACACAACAAACACACACACCTTGGTAGCCCAATGCGTCCATATCAGATGGCCGCCGGTGCAAAGCGCCACTTAAGCTGCTGCTCTCGCTGCTTGAGGCTCGCTGCTGCAGGGCCGCCTGCTGTGCCTCACGTGCACGGTGTGACTTGGCCTCTGCCGCCGCAGTGAGCGCAGACCCAAAGTCGTCCAACCTGCCGCCTGTGTGGGCAAGTGGGTGTGCACAGTTAGAAAGTCAGTGTGTGCACAATTGAGAACTTTGTGTGTGTGTGTGTGTGTGTGTGTGTGTGTGTGTGTGTGTGTGTGTGTGTGTGTGTGTCTGTGTGTGTGTGTGTGTGTGTGTGTGTGTGTGTGTGCTCAGTGTGGATGTATGTGCATGCAGGCTCAATGGGGCTTATCATTTTGAAGTACACGCCTGGAGTTTCATCAGCTTTCATGCAAAGCGTGATCGCCCCCCGCAAATTGCACCCATTGGGCTGCTTTTGTTTGTGTGTGATCCCAGTCTTCAAGTTCACGATCACGCCGTGCATCTGCTGCGATTGCCGCATGCTGTAAGGCTGCGATTGCTGCATGCTGTAAGGCTGCGATTGCCGCATGCTGTAAGGCTGCGATTGCCGCATGCTGTAAGGCTGCGATTGCTGCATGCTGTAAGGCTGCGATTGCCGCATGCTGTAAGGCTGCGATTGCCGCATGCTGTAAGGCTGCGATTGCCGCATGCTGTAAGGCTGCGATTGCTGCATGCTGTAAGGCTGCGATTGCCGCATGCTGTAAGGCTGCGATTGCTGCATGCTGTAAGGCTGCGATTGCTGCATGCTGTAAGGCTGCGATTGCTGCATGCTGTAAGGCTGCGATTGCTGCATGCTGTAAGGCTGCGATTGCTGCATGCTGTAAGGCTGCATGCTGTAAGGCCTTGAGAGGTGGTGTGCAGACCCTCTTGTCAGCAAGAGCATGATCCGTCTCAGCAAAAGAGAAGAGCAGCCCTGCCAGCATCTACCATATCCACCTTCCATAACAAGTGGCACGTCTCCATGCAATCCATGAGTGCTCATGGACCTGCCAGCATCTACCAAGCATTTATCTTCCAGTACAAGTGGCACGTCTCCGTGCAATCCATGAGTGCTCATAGACCTGCCAGCATCTATCATGTATATATCATATATAATATATGTATCTTCCATTACACGTGGCATGTCTCCATGCGATCCATGAGTGCTCATAGACCAATATCAAGCTGGGCAGTGTAAAGCACACTCATGATCATCCAACACTCACCGGTTCCTTGCCCACCATACTCCTCAGTGTATCCAGCTCCATAGTCATAAGGCTCATATGTGTCATAGCCATTGTAGCTTTGGTCCTGCGCGTTGGTTAGTGGTTTGCTAAAACTAATCAGCAGCACATCCATGCATTGTGTCTCCACGGTCATTGGTGTGCCATGGCCGCATGTACCTTGGTGCTTGCATCAGGGGCCTGAGTTCTTGGGCTCGAGCCTTGGGGGCGGCTTGGGGAATTTACCTGGGGCCCTTTTGGTGGGCACTTGGGTCCTTTCTTTAATGCGCGCAGCCTAACGGCAAGCATGGTATTTTCACTTTTCTCTTTTCATTTTTTTGCCATGCATGCTCTGGTCGAGAGCTTTTTGAAAGCTGCAACACCTGCTAACGCACCTCAGGGAGGCTGTTTAATTCTAAGCACTTAGCACTTTGAAAGGCACGCATGCTTATGTCTGCTCAAGGCCATTTGCCTGCCCCTCCTAGCAGACCATAATGTAACAGCTTCCAGCTACTTGTATCAAGTACCAAAGAAACATATGAGCCTTGCAGCAGGAGGGACATCATCAACAACTGCTTGGTGTCTTAGTTAGGCACTTTCGTTTGGTCTCAAGTTAATAGTCAAATGTTGGTCCCATCTCCTTTTCATACTCTCACAGGCACCAAAGGCCATCTGATCCTGTCTTCTCCTACTCCATCATAACAGCCAAACACAAATCCATGCATGGGAATGCACGTGTGAACAAACGTGTGCAACGACGTTTGGCGATGTAAAAGCATGTGTGAGCAAACGTGTGCAGTGATGATGGGTAAAAGAGCGCACATGAGGACTGCTGCCATTTATGATGCTACGGCACGCTTGCTGCACGACTGAGCCAGCCAGCCATGCTCAAACGTAAACACATATGGGTTGCTGCACTTTCTGGGTTTGGCATGGTTACCAAACAATGCCCTTGTCCTCATGAGGGTTGTCAGGGTTGACTGTCGCACGCAGTGGTTTCTGTTTGGGCGAATCTTAGCCCTCCAACAAGCACATCTCTGGTGACAAGAGCTACCAGAAAATTCAGTGTGCATGTGGCTCTGCACTGGCCTGCTCAGCGAATGGCTCACTAACAGCTATGGTCGCAGGTATGGCTCATTCATGGCACACTAGCCGTGCAAATGGCTCTACACTCACTTGCTCAGCAAACGGCTCACTAGCCATGCCCATAACTTTACGTTCACCTGCTCAGCAAACGGCCCTAAGCTCACTAGCCCAGCTGATGGCGCTTCGCTTACCAGCTCAGCAAATGGCTCTACAAGTCTGCTTCACCTGCTCAGCAAATGGTCCTATGCTTACCTGCTCTGTGCGTCTACCAAGGCGGCTCCGTATGGATCCCTCCATGCTGGATGAGTCAGCTCCTTCCTCCACACGCACGTAGCTGGCAGGCACCAGCCCTTGGGCTCCTGAACGTGAGTTGCGTTAACGGGCATGAGCAGAAATGAGCAACTCAAGTAGTTGGCAGGCGATTTGGGCCCCTGAAAGTGCTTAAAAGGGCATGAGCACAAGCAACTCAAGCAGCTGGCACGCACCAGCTTCTAAGCTCTTGAAGTTCAGTGATCAATGCTACCTACCATTAGTCTGGATGAGGAGAGTAAACACTGGCAGCAAACAGCATATGGAAGTCCATGGCAAAAGGTTGCAGCCACAGCCACAGCCACAGCTATGGAGTAAGCGCTTTGCATAATCCCAAGGCTTGTACCCTTATGAATTTTTCCTCATTTGATCAACACATTTGCATGCTTACACATGCACGTGTATGCGCGCTCACACACATATACACACGCACACACACACACACACACAAACACACACGCACACACCTGAGGGGGTGATGACCTGCAGCCAGTCTCCCATGTCCATGGCCACCTGCACACGCTCCCCTGCAGCTGCAGACACCTCTCCCTCCTCCATGGCACTGAATGGGTATAGCATGGTACCGGGCCTGCAGCAATGTGAGAAGCATGGGTTACGCTGCATGAGTCACGCAAGGCTGCATGGATTACCTGAGGTAACAGGGTACAGCATGGTACCAGGCCTGCAGCAAAGTGGGTGGCCTGAGCCTCGCTGCACTAGTCATGCGAGGCTACATGAGTCTGAGAGCACGTGTCAGGCTGCATGAAGCGCCTGAGTTTGTGTATAGCACTGAGAGAGCGAGCTTCTCCCATGATGTTGGCGCCATTGGGGCGTGGCATGGTACCTGGGCCAGCAGCAACATGGAAGCAAGAGCTGCGCAGTATGAAGTCAGGAAGATGGGCTCCATGCAGCATGAAGTCACACTCATGGTTCATGTTGCTTGTGTCAACCTGCATGTCAGGCATGCTGCACCAAAAACACCTGAGCTGGAAGCGCTGTGAGGGTGGTGGACTTCTTTCACCGTTACTGGAGCTATCGGGGCATGGTAATGAAACCCGGGCCTGATGGGAAGTGGTGAGCACCAGACCCAGAACGGGAAAAGGAACACGGAAGAGAGGAGTGAGGGAGCGGTATGGTGTCCAGGTTTGCTTCCCAGAAATGAGGAGCATGAAACGTGCTCCCTGCACGCAGCAGTGCCAACAGGGGCACCCATGCTTTGAGCGCACAGGTATGCTTTGTTTTTGCACCCATGCCTCCTGCATAGAAGTTTGCTCTGCTTTGCACCCCTTTTTTCCCCATTGTATAGGTGTGCTGTGCTTCCCACCCGTGTTCCCTGCATGCAGGTTTACTCTGCTTCGCACTTATGCTTCCTGCACAAAGGTTTGCTGAGCAGAAATGAGACGCATGCGTCCTGCACACTGCCATGCTGATCAGGGCACCCATGCTCAGTCTAGAGCTCTCTTGCATTCGCAGACGAGCCGAAAAAGCGGGGTCGGACAGAAGATAACATCGCGGCGGAGGCACACACAATATCACCAGGTACCATCCCCACCTGACATCATCCTCATCAAAATAGGCATCCCTGTCGCTGCTGGCAGCATCCTCTCCCAGCCTGCCCCAGTTCACTTTGGCCAGCTTGGAATGCTTCTCCCCTGTACACACCATGGAAGTGCATGGGCATACAGCACAGCCACAGCAGTCAGTGAGGAGAGTCATACACAGTGAAAAGAGAAGGCTTTTGTGCTTAACCTCATTTACAGACCTTGACACAAACCACAACATAAACCTCACACAGCTCCAAACACGGTGAAGAAAGGGGTTTGTCAGTGCTTCACTTCATTGACCTCTGCCTTGAGCAACTTCTGCCGCCAATGGGATGTAACATGCACACCATGTGATGAAACAGGCAAACACAGAAGCACTTCTACACTGGCGTGTATGGGACATTCATAGACGAATGGAGGACATCATGGCAGCACCTATATGCTGCCTAGCGCAAAACAGCGCCCCCCCCCCCCCCCCCCGGAAAGCCACACTGTCAGTTGCAAAAGAAAGTGATGCTTTCAGCAACGTGTGCCATCCTCTGTCCTTGTCACACATAGGACCTGCCACGTGCAAAAAATAGCCTAGCAAGCACAGAGCCAGGCAAGGATGGAATTGTGAGCAAGCAGCCGACAAGCAGCTAACACCCCCCCTCACACACACATATAGGATCTGCCATGTGCAAAACATTGCCAAGCAAGCACAGAGCCAGGCAAGGATGGAATTGCGAGCAAGCAGCCGACAAGCAGCAAACACCCCCCCCTCACACACACGCACGCACGCATACCTGGCAAGAACTTTTCGAGCAGGTCCTCTTCAGCCTGTTCGTAGTCCTCGTCACCATAATACTCGTACAGGGGATCACGCTCTGGTTTGCCATCCTACAGCACAGCGGATGGGACGTTGAACCAAATGCACATTTGTCCTTACGCTTGTGCAAGTAGGTGGGAATGACACTCCTGCAGAATCTTGCATACCAATTTGATCAACCTATTGAAAAGGTTGTCTTATTACAAGAGAACATCTTACTACACCTCACTTTATCATCAGATAATGCTAACAGCCATTTTGCATGTGCGCTGTCTGTGCAAAACCATTCAGTATATTTCCCACCTTGCCCCTGTTTCATTCTATGCATGTTGTCATGTGTATGTGTCCGCGGCTTTTACCTTTAACATTCAAGCCTACAGTTCAACAAGGCATACAAAAGCTGTGACCTGGCTATGCACTGATAGCCACTGTGTGTGCAGTGTCTGTGCGCAGTGTCTGTGTGCAGTGCAGTGAAGTAGAGGAGCGCAACCGACCATCTCGGTGTCCTAGTATCTACTCTGCCAGCCACCACCCTCCATCTTTCTCTTCCCGTAGTAATCATCTTGTCCATTTGCTCCTCCCCTCCATTTGAGTTCCTCTCTCCTGAGGAGGCAAACTTGACAATATCTACAGCACTCACCCTTCCACTTGCCATGTCCTTTTGCCTTGCCCTAGTTGCTCTCCCCTTTACCCTTGTCTCCATCTCGTACTTGCTGACCCCTTGCCTGCTTCCCTTCTTCATCTGCTTGCCATACCTTCGCTCCCCTTTCCTTATTTTGCTTACCATCCCCTCATTCAATCTGCCCCTGCTTCCCAACCCCTCTATCTATCTCTGGTTCAGCCCGCTACCCCCTCACCTTCTTTTTCTTCTTCTGCTTGCAATTGCCGCCCTCTTCTCTGTCACTGTCAGAGGACTCAGGCTCTGGTTCTCCATCCTCAGCCACACGCTCAGGTGGTAGGTCTGTGTGCACAAGGTGTACACATGAGAAATGCAGCTTTTGCTCATGACACCCTGACCATTTGTGCATGCAGCTTCACTCAGATCTACAGATGACAAAGTGTAGGTTTTGCACTAAATGCAGCTTTTGCTCATGACACCTTGACCATTTGTGCATGCAGCTTCACTCAGATCTACAGATGACAAAGTGTAGGTTTTGCACTAAATGCAGCTTTTGCTCATGACACCTTGACCATTTGTGCATGCAGCTTCACTCAGATCTACAGATGACAAAGTGTAGGTTTTGCACTAAATGCAGCTTTTGCACATGACACCTTGACCATTTGTGCATGCAGCTTCACTCAGATCTACAGATGACAAAGTGTAGGTTTTGCACTAAATGCAGCTTTTGCACACGGCACCTTGACCATTTGTGCATGCAACTTCACTCAGATCTACAGATGACAAAGTGTAGGTTTTGCACTAAATGCAGCTTTTGCTCATGACACCTTGACCATTTGTGCATGCACCTTCACTTTTCATGTGTGATACCTGAACCCAGACCTGAACCCTCAAGGCTCAGACCATGGCCACCTGCTCAGGTGGCAGACCAGAGGATTTCTTATCTCCCACCTGAGCATATGTAGCCTGTCCTGCTATAGTAGTTAAGGTGGCCAGAAAGCCAGCTGATTATGAAGAACATCAGAGCAGGAACCATTTTCAGCTCTGCGACTTTCACAACTCTGTGCTACAGTCATCCACACCCGCAGGCGGCGCACCGACAACAACATTATGCATGACAGGTGTGAAGATCAGGGTTGGTGTTGTGGTTGAGGATCTTCTCCTTGAGTCGTTTCTCAAGGCCTCTCCCAGGGATGAAAATGGCGCTTATTTGATCAGCCAGAACACAAGGCTGTAAGCCTCTTTTAATACCTTGAAATCCCTTTCGGGGCCGTAAGTTGTGCTTGGTTGCTTGCTTGCTACAATGTGCTCTCACCTGGACGCAGCAGCTGTCGGGAGGCCTTGCCTAGCGGGAAAAACGTGTCCTTGGGTACCAGGCCCACGCGCTGTGAGATCATGGCAATCAGCCAGTCGTGGCGGCGCTGTAAGGAGGCCAGGGCCGGCTTGGGCCACTCCTTGTGGTTTGTGCCATATGTGGCGATGTGCGAGGACAGAGCGAGCTCGCCTGCGGGCAAAGTTTGGAATTTAGTATAGAGGCTGGTGCCACTCCTTGTGGCTTATGCTGTATATGGTGATGTGCGAGAACAGAGCAAGCTCGCTTGCTGGGAGACTTGATGTTGTGCTGCAAGAAAAAAGGATGCACTTGATTGAGGGCCAGCACATTGACAGACACAACTGCAGGTAAGCAAGGCAAAGAGGTCTGAGGGTCAGGGCAGACTTGCTTGACGGACAATTAATGTGTAAGCGCCATGAACACAGGCAACCAAGGACAGAAAGCATGGAAACTACAATGTGTAGCATTTCCTTCATCAAGGAAAGGGAGACATCAGTTTTACGGCGTGTCCTTAGAAAAGCAGTTAGGTGCAACCATTTTGATGCAAAAGCAGTTTGGTGCAAACAGCTTGATGCAAAGGGAGAACACTTTTGAGGACTGGGCCAGGTGTCCTGCCACGGAGTCGGGGCATTTAAACACAGTATTAAGCAAAGCGCATGCAGACTGCCCCAGCTGTTGCCCTCTATGCTTGCCTGCAGTCAAACCAAAAAGTTAATTGAAGGAGCAAGTGGTGCGATGCCGGAGCCTGAAAGTGTGTTCATTTTGATCTTGAGTCTGTTACACATATGGGGCTTGCTGATAACGTACTTGGTTGGCTTTTTTAACACAAAAAAAGCCTCCTGTGTCTGTATGCTTTGGAAGTTAAGGACCGATGATACCGGTCCTTACCGGTATACCGGTGATACAGATGTACTGTAGAAATCCATGGCAAGAGCCATGCTGGAAGATGAAGATGATAGCAATAAGAAGTCACAGGTTTGGCACTTAGTGTGCAAAAGGCCACTTCAATTTTAGTTTTATAAGGTGCCCTTGGCAGCTTCCTGCAGAGCATAGCAAAATTTATGGGAAGCTGCAGAATGCAAGCCTGTGCGTGGAATGACAAACAGCTGTCCTCGATTATGAAACTATTCAGCGCAAGCAAGGTTAGGACCGACGTCTGTCTGCTTGGAGCACAAATCTCACCTGCATACATGGCGTTCAGCACCTCAAGTGCAGGAGCCACCACAGCAGACAAGCCCAGAGGGTCATGGCTATCAGCGCACGTGGTACCGCCCATCTGTGAGGTCAAATTTCAGACGCAGATGAGCATGATTGCAAGTTTCACCTAGAGACAGCTATGACAATGCTGAGGATGGCTGAGGATGGCGTTGTTAATTTGAGTGAAATGTGTGAGCGAGCGAGCAAGCAATGATGATGATGATAATGATGATGGTGATGATGAAGATGGTACAGTTGCATTGGCGACAATGTGGGAGCTGGCGGTTTGCATACTAAAAGCATGCATTTCAAATAAGCTCATGTTTGCGTACACATGCCCGCCCACCTGTGAGCACCCCTCCCAAAACCAAATCCTTCTATACTGCTATCCACTCATTATAGCAGTAATATTATGCTGTGACCTTATACTGGATATATACATTCCAGGCAAGCCACTGGTACCGATATGCAGCCCACATCCTACACAAGCCAGGATATTTTGCAAGCAGCACAGAAAGCAGGTGTGCACATTTTGTTGCGCACCTGCACTGCTGACATGAGCGCCGAGTAGGCTTGGATGCGGTAGGGTTCTGGCGAGCGCACGGCCACCTTTGCCAGTGCTTGGCTCGCAGACACGCACAGCTCCCAGCGGCCTTCATCCAAGGCATGAGCAAGTCAATAATAAGGTGAAGACATACCAGGTGTAATTGAGCACACAACCAGCTTGTGCCAGTGCTTGGCTTGCAGACATGCACAATGCATTCCAACATGCATTCCAACATACAATGTATTCCAGCATGCAATGCATTCCAACATGCATTCCAACATACAATGCATTCCAACATGCATTCCAACATGCATTCCAACATGCAATGCGTTCCAACATGCATTCCAACATGCATGCAATCCAGGCAAGGGAAGTCCTGAATCAAATCAAGGTGCATTAGTCCTTGACGAGCAAGGACAACGGTCATCAAGCACCTAGATCAATTGAAGGCGCATCAGTCTTTCACAATCCAGTACTTGCTCATGGCACACGCCATGGATTGATGGACCTTGAATTGACTTGCCTTTGCCTCAATTGGATGTTGGTTGTGTGTATCTACAAGCCAAGCACCCCTTGCCAGCACGTGGTGTGCAGACGCGTGAGGGCCCCGCTGGGCTTTTTATTTAGGCAGTGACAATTATGAAATGGCATCAAGGCGCATGTGATCTAAGTACACAATCATGAGCATGAGGCACATACCCTGGCCCACAACGCGTGTGCAGACAAAGACAGCTCCAAAAAACCATTGACTGAGTCACAAACCAGTTGTTATCATGACGGAAACAGGCAAACAATCGTTGCGCTCGTGCTGAGGAGTCTAGGCCTTTTGAAGCGAAGGCAAGCCGATGGTGGGTCAGTGCCTAGGTGCCTGGGCCTTTTGAACGAAGGCTCTTTGGAGGCAAGCGTGGCCAAGTGTGAACGCCAGCAAGCTTGAGAAACCAATGGACGCATGCAACCAGCACAGCCACACCACTCCGAGGGTAGAAAACTGGTTGCACTGGGCAAGTAGTATACTTGCTGCAAGAATGCAGCTTGCCCTTGCTGGCAATGGTGACAAGCTGACTACTGACACACGCACGCACACGCACAAGCACACACAGCAGTAAGATGCAAGCGTTTATCTACACACCTGTCAGGACTGTGCGCTGCAGGTGGGACAGCACTGCGGCCAGCAGGGGGGCATGCACAGCAGCAGCCAGCGCCATGCGCTCCAGGGGGTCCAGTGTCTCCACAAGACCTATGGCATCGAGGGATGTGAATCGAGGTTGCGAATCTACACTCAGAAGGCAAAGAAAAGAAACAGCAAGGAGCTTGAAATTTGAAGGCATTCGTGTTATTACTAAGCGCAGGTGTGTGCCCAGACAGCCTTCGAAGTGCGCAGTCCAGACAACTGGGCCGTGCACAACAGAAGTAGCTGTCAGGGAGCTTGGGCAGCATTTCAAGAGGGCTCAACCACATCCTGGTGGAACTAAAAGCGTGCACAGGTGCAAAATGCAAACAGTGCTATCAGTGGAAGGCCGGTCCATGGCCTCACTACTGTGCATAAACGCGCCCCTGAATGAAAAAAAAACAATCGCAAATATGGCAGCCCTTGTGCAAGCAAACAAGCGCAGCCGAGTTTGTATTTTGCTTGTTGCGTTCAGACCGCACATGATGGAGTAGCAACAACACACACACACTCACACAAATGCACACACGCATGCACACAAAAACGCACGCACGTATGCACGCATACACGAGCGCGTGCACACACCTGCACTCCGCTCTTCGGTAGCTCCCCCTTGACCACCAGGCTTTGGACCATTCTCTCCCTGCTGCTGCTGCTGCTGCTGCTGCTGCTGCTGCCCTGGCTGTTGCTCCTGCTGCTGTGGCTGAGACTGAGATTGCTGCAGTTGCCCTTTGGGCTGTTGCTTGCCCTGCTGCTGGGGTTGCTGCTGTTTGATCAAAAACGGCATGATCACCGAGGCTTTGGGCGGAGGCTTCCAGGCCAGCACACCACACACACCGTTGATGTGCTCTCCAAGCCACCTGGGCAGCAGGGACAACAAACAAGCACATTTGGATAAAATTATAAATAGGAGGGGGAGGCTCCCAGGCCATCATATCACGCACACACACATACAGCTGATGTGCTCTCAAAGCCACCCTGGCAACATGGACAACAACCAAGAAAGAACAGACTAAGCAGGGTAGCACTTGCGGTGGGGAGGAAGGACACGTGTTACGCACTGCAGCCAGGTGATCACAATGCATACAATCAAGGCGTCAAGATGGCAGAGAAAAGAAGGGGTGGTGCGCAAAGCTGGCAGTGAAAGTGAGTAAAGAGGTCGCACAGGGGCAGATAGAGACTGCCAGGGGCATTCAGAGACAATGGCCATGGGCATTCAGAGGCAGTGGCTGGGGGCATAAGAGACAATGGCCAGGGGCATTCAGAGGCAGTGACCAGGGGCATTCAGAGGCAATGACAAGGGACCTTCAGAGGCAGCCACCGGACTTTGAGGTCGCCCCAGGGACATACAGAGGCTGCCAGGGGCATTCAGAGACGCGCAGGAGCATACAGAAGAGCTTGAGCTCATCCTCTTCCTGCTTTCCTTTGTAGACGCGTTCATGTGGAGTGTGGAGGGAGTGTGGAGCTAACAAATGCCACGCCTTTGGATGCGTTGCCGCCATTGCCACCAAATTGTTGTGGCACTAAGCGCCCACAGGCAGCGTGCGCTTTGTGTGGAAATACTGGTGCAAAATAAACCTGCATGCCCTTGAGCCTGCTGTCCAAAGCGCACATCCCTGAGCACGCACACAGCCCTGAAAATACTGGGGACGTGCCCATAGGCAGCATGCGCTTTGTGTGGAACTATTGGGGCAAAATAAACATGCATGCCCTTGAGAGCCTGCTGCCCAGCTGCCGCGCAGAGACAGCGTGTGCTTGACCTCTGTGTGTGTGTATGTGTGTGTGTGTGTGTAAGTTCGTGCGTTTGTGTACTTTGGCTGGGCTGGGAGGAAGCACAGTACAAGCCTGGTGAAGTGAGATAGAAGGACAAGCATTGAGCGTCCTCATCACCGCACGACCCAAAAGCACACAACCACAGAAACCAACACGTAGCTGAACAGTTTGTCATCGAGCATACTCACAGCTCAAAACAGGAAGACCACCAAGCACACCCAGGGATGGGTCATACGTGGGATTGGGAGGATCCGTACGTGTTTAAACCTCAGCTTTCCAATGCATTTAAATACGTGTTTCTGCAATTTACGGTAATTTCAGGCGTTTACATTTGAAGCATGCGCGTTTAAACATCAGTTTCTTTTTTATTCGTTAAAATACGTGTTTCACGTATGACCCATCCCTGAGCATGCCTGACACAGCATCATCACTGCCTACACCTACAAAGCACCAAAGCTGTGCATGCTCCTTTTTTCTGGCTTTTACGCACTGCAAGGGCCTTTTCTGACTCAACAATCACAGCGCGCAAGTCATTGCAACGTCACAGCACCCACGCAGCAGCCTATGCTATAAATATATTACAGCCAGCTCTTGAACACTGCCTGTACACAGTTTGGCAGGGCCTTGACCCAACAGCCATAGCACGCAAGTCATGGCAGCTTTACAGCACCCACCAGGCAGCAAAGCCACACAAGCTCTTGAACCCTGCTTATCAGCACTTTTGCAGGACCTTGATCTCAGCAATCATGGCATGCGCGCGGTAGCAGCATCACAGCACTCACCAGGCAGCAAAGCCGCGCAGGCTCTCAAACGCCGCCTCTTCATTGGTTGCCAGGGCCTTAACTTCCACTGGGGCGGTGACATTGGGCTGGGTGATAGGCGGGGGTGGTGAGCTGAGCAGTGCCAGCGCAGAGTGCACTGCAGTGGCTCTGCGGACATCAGGGAGAACCCAACAGTACGCAGCAAGAGTGGGTTGGACACGACTTGCAACTTCTTATGCGAGAAATTCGTGGCAAGGAAGCCAAGCAGTGCCAGCGCAGAGCGCACTGCGGTGGCCCTGTAACATTGAAGAGGACCCAACAGCAAGCAGCAAGAATGCGTTGGTCATGACTCGCTGCTTCCAGTGCCACAGTGCTTCCTGTGCTACAGGTGTTAAAGTGCTCACAGCGCTCGCAAACTCCTGTGCCAGAGGTGCCACAGTGCTAACTGTGCTGCAGGTGCCAAAGTGCTCACAGTGCTCGTAAATTCCTGTGCCAGAGGTGCCGCAGTGCTAACTGTGCCGCAGGGATGTGGCTGAGGAGCTGTGCAGTGCAGTGCCTATGTGAAGATCAGAGGTCCTTGTGTCGGCTGTGCGCATTTCACCTGTGCCGGCAGTCTGTGCAAAATTAAATCCCTCACCATCAAGTTCACCTTTGGACGCACAAATCCGACCACTTAACATGGGGGAGGGACCCCTTTCTTCAAAACGTGTTTGACAAAAAGGCTCGTCTCATCCGGAAAACCTTCATTTGCAGCAACTGTCCCCCTGCCAGTGCAAACCTGCCGGAAAGCTACACACAATCTATCACCTAGCTCTGTGCTCTCTAGAATACAGCAGTTTCCAAGCACTCGAGTGCCGCCATCGAACTAGCCCTGCTCCCCTCACACATCGTTGCCAAGCTTCTATGCTGGCCCTTGGCCACACAACTAAGGGCTGCAGATCGTGATGTTGCAGCCACCTTACAGCAGCCCCAACCCATGACTTCCACCGCCCCTCGCCGCTTTTGTGCTGCCTGATTTGCAGCACTGCCATGTTCCACCTCACTTCCCGAGTGTCGTTCAAATCCTCACCAAAAACACACTTCCCTTCAAGACCACCAACTCCGGAGCAGCCCACGGGAGTGGGACCCACAGCACTTGCATCCGGTCCTTGGTCACCCAGTTGGGAGCTGCCACTTTGACATGGCTGCCAGCTCGAAGCAGCCCTTCTGTGAATACCGCCACCCCACCCCTTGTGCTGCATGAGATGCGGCATTGCCTCAGCCCCTGTACCACCACTTCCTGAGTGTTGTCTAGACCCTCAAAAAAACAACTTCCTCTCCACTCCACCTACCCTGGTGCCGACTCCCATAGCACTTGCATCTGGTCCTTGGTCACCCGGCTGGGAGCCGCCGCTGCCAGCGCGGCTGCCAGCTCGAAGCAGCCCTTGGCCATACTAGGCGTGCAGCGGATGCGGCGCAGCAGCGTGGCCAGCATCATGGAGATGAGGGCCTCGGGCCATGGGTCAGCGAACAAGGCCTTCACATTACTGTGCACAGACAGGCCGCCTGTGCGTGGGTGAGGTGCAAGGGTAGCATTTGTGGCGCAGCAGCGTCGCTAGCGTCATGGAGGTGAGGGCCTCAAACAGGGCCTTCACATCTCTGCGCACGGACAGGCCGCCTGTGCGTGGGTGGGGTGCAAGGATAGTGTTTGTGGCGCAGCAGTGTCGCTAGCGTCATGGAGGTGAGGGCCTCAGGCCATGAATTGGCAAACAGGGCCTTTGCATTGCTGTACACAGACAGATCGCCTGTGTGGGTGAGTCGGAGGGACTCAGTAAAGTGCGTCTAAGAACTAGTGCTGCGCTTGGCGGGTTGGTCTTTTGAGCTGCTGTGCATGCCCATGCTGTCTGCGCGCGTTTGAATAGCCAGAACAGAGCTACCTGTCCCAGATCTGTCGTCGCAACTGGTTAGCATGGCCTGCATGCTGCCACGCACAGATGGGCTGCCCATAGATGGAGGGCGACCCCGTCAGACTGCAGTGTGCCCATCGTGATCTGTGACCTGCCAAGCTGACATGCCATCTTGTCATATTTTCCCATTTTCCATGCGTCCAGCTCAGGCCTGCACATCACACCTCTGCTTGCATGTACAAGTGCACATAGGAGAGCAGCACTGTGCATGATGGCATCCAATGGCCAACACAGCTGAAATGAGCTGTCGTTATGGCAAGGCCTCTCACACACAGTCATCTGGCACCATGCTTGCACACAGGGATCTAGCACCTATTGCTGTACACAGACGCCGTGCTTGCCTGCAATTCGATTCCCACACTCCCTGTTTTACGTTCAATTCAGCTGAGCTGTGGCAAGGGCTGCCCGTGTGAGGCGGGTTAAGAGAGCAAGGGCTGCCCGTGTGAGGCGGGGTATAGAAGCAAGGGCTGCCCATGTGAGGCGGGGTAAGAGAGCAAGGGCTGCCCATGTGAGGCGGGGTAAGAGAGCAAGGGCTGCCCATGTGAGGCGGGTTAAGAGAGCAAGGGCTGCCCATGTGAGGCGGGTTAAGAGAGCAAGGGCTGCCCATGTGAGGCGGGTTAAGAGAGCAAGGGCTGCCCATGTGAGGCGGGTTAAGAGAGCAAGGGCTGCCCATGTGAGGCGGGCATTAACATGTGGAGCCCGCTCTAACACAAACCATGCTATGTCTCATTGTTCTGCCACGATTTCATTCTCAGCTGGGACTCCATGTCAGGCACGCTCTCACACAAACCGTGCTACGTCTCATTGTTTCACCATGATTTCATTCTCAGCTAAGGCTCCATGTCAGGCACACCTGTGGAGCAGCGGGCGCACAGGCTTGAGCGCCAGACCCTGACATAACACACAACCTAAGCACTCTTTTTGCCTACGTTCATGGACTTGCGTGAGGCCATGAGAGGTAGGCTTGTAGAGCAGTGAGGACAAAACATGCGCATTTAGTTATCAGGGCCCCATGCTTGCCAAAAACATGCTTACATAACTCTCTTCCAGAAGACAGTCACAGTGGAAGCGGATGTGAGTAGCAGTGAGGGCATGATGTGCGCGTGTGGTCAGCAGGGCCCAAACCTCGCCTGCTACTTAGAAAGCCTGTGTTAACGCCATGCCAGTCCCCAGAAAGGGTCACATCATTCAGGCTCACCATGAGAGGCGGACTTGAGGAGCAGTGAGGGGGTGACATGCGCGTGGTCAGCAGGGCCCAGCTGAGACCACAGCAGCGCCTGCGCTGCGTAGCAGTGCTCCGTGGCGGTGCGATTCATGCTTGCAAGGACTGCAGGTGGCACAACAAGAGGAACAGAGGGCAGCATCGTAAGGCTCTGGATACCCAGGACAGCAGAGCAGTGATCCGTGTGATCCATGCCTGCATGGACTGCGGCCAGCAAGATCAAAAGGAAAAGAGGGCAGTCAGTCTGTGGATAGCAGAGCAGTGCTCCGTGTGTGTCATGCTTGCTTGCAAGGGCAGCAAGAGCAAAAGGGAAGAAGGGCAGCTGTGTCATCCTGTGGATAGCCAGGACAGTGGGGCAGTGCTCAGTGCGATTCATGATTGCAAAGACTGCAGGTGGCAAAACGAGAGGAACAGAGGACAGCATTGTAAGGCTCTGGATACCCAGGACAGCAGAGCAGTGATCAGTGTGATCCATGCTTGCATGGACTGCGGGTGGCAAAACGAGAGGAACAGAGGACAGCATTGTAAGGCTCTGGATACCCAGGACAGCAGAGCAGTGATCCGTGTGACCCATGCTTGCATGGACTGCGGGTGGCAAAACACAAGGAACAGAGGACAGCATTTTCAGTCTGTGGATAGCCAGGACAGCGGGGCAGTGCTCAGTGCGATTCATGCTTGCAAAGACTGCGGGCTGCAAAAAAGAAAGGAAAAGAGCACAGCATCGTTAGGCTGCAGATAGCCAAGACAGTGGGGCAGTGCCCTGTGTGAGTCTTGCTTGCAGGTCTGCAGCCGGTTTAAAAAAGGGCAGCATCGTCAGGCTGTTGATTGCCAGGGCAGCAGGGCAGTGCTCTGTGGCGGTGCAGAGCAAGCTTGCAAGGACTGCAGGTGGCAATAACAAAAGGGGCAGAGGGCAGGTTATCCACAACTGGATAGCTAGGACAGCAGAGCAGTGCTCAAGGGTGGTGCATTCATTTTGATGGCGAGGAGTGCACAGGGCAGAAAGACGCAAGAGTGAGGTTGGAGCATCCCTGCCACTCTTCGGTCCTCAGTCTGCCATGTGATGGGGCTGCAATTCAGCGCTATGTGTGTGGCAGAGTGTGTTGCGATTGCAAGGAGTGCACTTGAACAACATATGAGGGTGATCAGCAACATATGAGGGTCATGCCGCTGCAATGTCCTCATTGTTGTCTGCAGTGAAGGGGGGCTGCAAAGCAGGCCCTTGTGCACTCAACCAAATGCAAATAGACGGAAGCATGAAATAGTTATAGAAACAAGTGCACCTGTTTTAAAAAAAATGGCATACACACATAGTCTCATCACCACGCAAACTCAATTCATGTGCTTGCATCACTGCTGGTCTGCACTTGCGCAGAGTGGCATCAATGTATGCTTCTCACATTCCAGGACCTGCTTCTCAAACACCCGCTGTTTGTCCTGCCTGCGTGCCGCGCAACTGAACTTGCTGGGCAAAACCGCACCTGCATCATAGCTCTTTCCAGCAACAGCAGGATGCCTTGCAAGCCAGAACCTCTCAGAATGCCTTGTTGTAAACTCATCAGAGTAAAGGCGTGTCTCCGTCGGTGCCTCCATCTCCAGCACAAGCAGGGTGTCTTGCAAATCAAAGTCTATCAAAGCAAAGGCATGCCTCAGTTCAAACTCATCAAAACAAATACGCACCTCCAACCAGCGCCCTCTCCAGCACCAGCAGGATGTCCTGCATGGGCTTGCTTTGCAGCAGGTAGCCATTGCTGAGAGAGGTGCACCACGCCCTTGCCTCAAAAATCGTTACTGCAAGCATCAGGATTTAAAAGCCACATTTGAGAGGCCTTGTAGTGCCGCTGTGCGCACTTTCTCTGCAAAACTGCGCCAGAGATCATAAGGTGTCAGGGCAATCAGGGTGATGGGATAGATAGGAATGGAGTTATGCGCTTGAAAAAGGGCCTCAAACCCTTGCCCTCCTGGAAAGTGCATGTTCCAGAGGACCCAAACCCTGACCTGAGCCTGGCCTTCTTTCTGTGCCTCAAATTTCTGCTCGGAAGCAAGCACAAAAATACCAGGATTTAAAAACTGAATGTCAAACCTTTCAGCACATCAAAGCATTGACAAGAGCGCGCGCGCAAACACGCGCAACAACACACACACAAATGCACAAATACACACACTTTCACCGACCCATGCACCTGCCGATAGGCAAGCACTCATGGAGAGTGCACCCAAGGGCAGCACTACGCATGCAGCGAGCATATGTCACAAAGCCATCCATTCACATGCTCACACATCCTAACGCATACAAGCCTCTGACTTGCAGCACGTGGCAGCCAACGTGGAAGAGGGCGATTCAAGGGCATGCACCAAGCACACCACAAAGCCATTCATTCACACACCTGATGTGCGGCAGGCGGCGGCTGACAGCGCGGGTGAGGGCGAGTCAAGGGCATGCAGCAAGCGTGACACGACGTGGGCGATGAGGGATGCAGGTGGTGTGTTGGGCAAGGGGCTCTTGCTGTCTTTAGACCGCTCTGCCTTAGGGTCGGAGGGGTCAGATATGGTGGCAAGGTCGGGCTCCGTGCCTGTGCCTGCGTTTCCGTATGCAATTGCACACGCATATGTGAGTGCGTCCATCAACTTTTCCTTGTGTGGACCTCTGCCCCTGCTTGGCATGCAGGGGTTAACACGTATGCCGAGGCTTGCTTCTGTGCCTGCGCACAAGAACTGATAGTGAGTGCAAGTTTACACACGCGCAGAGGTCCCTCATGCCTTCCTGCGTGTGCTGTGGGGGTCAGATATGGTGGCGAGGCCGGGCTCCGTGCCTGTGCCTGCGCACAAGTATGGGTAGCGAGTGTAATTCACACATGCGCTTATCCCTCCTGCCTTCCTGCTTGTGCTGTGAGGGTCAGAGGTGGTTCTGATGCCTGGCACTGTCTACATGCCTGTGCTTGCGCATAGCGCAGACATTGAGTGCTGCAGAGTCTAGGTGTTGCAAGGGTCAGAGGTGCCAAGGCCTTCCTCTACCCATGTGCCTGCACGCCAGTATTCATTTTTTTCGTAATACTATTACGATCGTAATATAATCCAGGATTTTAGAGGCTGGGGTTCGTAATAAAATGGGCGATGCGCCCTGTGCCACTGCGTGCCTGTGCCAGTGCGCGTGCCTGTGCCAGTGCGCGTGCCTGTGCCTGTGCGCGTGCCTGTGCCTGTGCGCGTGCCTGTGCCTGTGCGCGTGCCTGTGCCAGTGCGCGTGCCTGTGCCTGTGCGCGTGCCTGTGCCTGTGCGCGTGCCAGTGCCAGTGCGCGTGCCTGTGCCTGTGCGCGTGCCAGTGCCAGTGCGCGTGCCTGTGCCTTACATGGGTGCCTGTGCCTGTGCGCGTGCCAGTGCCAGTGCGCGTGCCTGTGCTGGCCCCCGTGCCTGCCCATGTGCCTGTGCCAGCTTCTGTGCGTGTGCCTGTGCGCGTGCCTGTGCCTGTGCGCGTGCCTGTGCCTGTGCGCGTGCCTTTGCCTGTGCGCGTGCCTGTGCTGGCCCCCGTGCGTGTGCCAGTGCCCTTGCCTGTGCCTGTGCTGGCCCCCGTGCCTGTGCCTGCCCATGTGCCCGTGCCCTTGCCCGTGCCTGTGCGCGTGCCTGTGCCTGTGCGCGTGCCTGCCCACGTGCCTGTGCCTGCCCCTGTGCGTGTGCCAGTGCCCTTGCCTGTGCCTGCCCCTGTGCCTGTGCCAGTGCGCGTGCCTGCCCACGTGCCTGTGCCTGCCCCTGTGCGTGTGCCAGTGCCCTTGCCTGTGCCTGCCCCTGTGCCTGTGCCAGTGCGCGTGCCTGCCCACGTGCCTGTGCCTGCCCCTGTGCGTGTGCCCTTGCCCTTGCCCGTGCCTGTGCGCGTGCCTGTGCCAGTGCGCGTGCCTGCCCACGTGCCTGTGCCTGCCCCTGTGCGTGTGCCCGTGCCCTTGCCCGTGCCTGTGCCTGTGCCTGTGCCAGTGCGCGTGCCTGCCCATGTGCCTGTGCCTGCCCCTGTGCGTGTGCCAGTGCCCTTGCCTGTGCCTGCCCCTGTGCGTGTGCCTGTGCGCGTGCCTGCTTCTGTGCCTGTGCCTGCCCCTGTGCGTGTGCCAGTGCCCTTGCCTGTGCCTGCCCCTGTGCGTGTGCCTGTGCGCGTGCCTGCTTCTGTGCCTGTGCCTGCCCCTGTGCGTGTGCCTGTGCCTGTGCCAGTGCGCGTGCCTGTGCGCGTGCCTGCTTCTGTGCCTGTGCGCGTGCCTGCCCATGTGCCTGTGCCTGCCCCTGCCCCTGTGCCTGTGCCTATGACCATGCCCGTGCCTGTGCCTGTGCCTGCCCCTGTGCCTGTGCCTGTGCCGATGACCATGCCCGTGCCTGTACCTGTGCCTGTGCCTGTGCCTGGAGTGCCTGTGCCTGCCCCTGTGCCACCATGAGTGCCTGTGCCTGCCCCTGTGCCACCATGAGTACCTGTGCCTGTGCCTGTGCCTGGAGTGCCTGTGCCTGTGCCTGTGCCTGGAGTGCCTGTGCCTGTGGCACCTGGAGTGCCTGTGCCCGTGCCTGTGGCACCTGGAGTGCCTGTGCCTGCCCCTGTGCCTGTGCCTGGAGTGCCTGTGCCTGTGCCATCTGGAGTGCCTGGAGTGCCTGTGCGTATGCCATCTGGAGTGCCTGTGCCCGTGCCTGTGGCACCTGGAGTGCCTGGAGTGCCTGTGCCTGTGGCATCTGGAGTGCCTGGAGTGCCTGTGCCTATGCCATCTGGAGTGCCTGTGCCTGTGCCATCTGGAGTGCCTGGAGTGCCCGTGCCTGTGGCACCTGGAGTGCCTGGAGTGCCTGTGCCTATGCCATTTGGAGTGCCTGTGCCTGTGGCACCTGGAGTGCCTGTGCCTGTAGCACCTGGAGTGCCTGTGCCCGTGCCTGTGGCACCTGGAGTGCCTGCGCCCGTGCCCGTGCCTGTGTCTGTGCCGCCTGGAGTGCCTGTGCCTTACGTGTCTGGAGTGCCTGTGCCCGTGCGCGTGCCTGTGCCTTAAGTGCCCGGAGTGACATCAATGCATTGTTGCCCCGACCAGACACTTTGTGTGCCGTGCCAACATCAGCGACAGCAGCAGTGTTTCAACAGACACAAACACTCATACTCCATCCTCGAACATCATCATGGATGTGTCATGAGGCCAGTAGGAAAAGGACGTTGATTGGCGCGATTGCCATCGTGTTTTGTTTTAGGGTTGTTGATTGTCACAAAATCATGTTTTTTGTTGTTGTGTGAATGGTATGAGCAACAAGTTCCAGGCTAGCTGGCTGCAGGAGAATGGGAGGCACTTGTGGCTTGAGGATCATGGCAAGGATGTTGATGGTGTGTACAAGGCTGCAAGTGGTGTGGGACTGTGTTTATGCACGAGATGCTGGACTTCTTGCAGCGCTGTAGCGATGCCCGTGCTCCTGCTCCCAGACCAAGCAGCAGCAGCAGTGACAGCAGCAGTAGGGATAGCGGGTGCAGCAGTGCAGACGAGCAGGAGCCAGCATGAAAGAAGCAAGCTTCAGAGCCTGCAACAGTGGCAAGCAGAGCTGCTGAATTCTGGGCAGCTAGAGAGCAATGGGGGTTGCTTTAGATGCCCTGAGTGCATGAAGCTGGCTGAGCTCGTGCTTGTCATGGTGCCTGGTTCTGTGGAGGATGATCGTATGTTTTCTGCTTTGAAATATCTGAAAAGCCCTCAGCGCAACAAGTTGAAGGAGATGCACATCAATGTTTGTGCTCGAGGGTTCAAGAGCATGGAGTGCAATTTGAGTTCCTTCCTTTACCCAGATGCAATTGGCAGGTGGTTGGATGCTGCAAATTTGAAGCTTTAAAGAAGCGTGGACGATGCATGGTATAAGGGGATGCATCCATACCACCATATGGTGGTGAAGTGCGATATGCTTGGTTGACATGCTAGTTGGGAACATGATATGACTTGGGTGCTTGGATTTTCAGAACTTTAACACTTGGAGGTGCATGGATGTTTACATTTTTCTGCTTGATGGACTGGTTCGCATGCAATGCGTATGACATGATGACAAACTTTAAGTTGTGCTTGCATTGAAGTACTCCAAGTGTGAAGGCACAGCACTCTGCAGCATTGAAAGGGAAAACAGTTGTGACCTAATTATGGGCTTGGTTGGGGGTGAAGGTAATAAAATGGCACTTCTCAATCAAGGGGATTTCCCTCAAAGTAATAAAATCTGGGCTTCGCCAAAACGAAAAGAAAAAAACACTGCTGCGCGCATGAATGGGTCAGAGGCGTTGAGGCAGAGGTGGTGCCGAGGCCTTAGCCAAACCATGTGCCTGTGCGCGTGCAAGAGTCAGAGGTGGTTCAAGGGTCACAAATGGTGCTAAGGCTCAACTTTGTCCATATGCCAGTGCGTATGCAGTACGGAGGGAAGTACTCGCTCACGTGCTCTCCATTCTTTATACCCATGTTTGCACACACCTAGCCTGTGGGTGTGCGGCATTCATCAATCTTTCCCCGTTCTCTACTGTATTAATGCGATCAAAGTATAAAAACTCATGTCAAAGTTTTGTTCAAAGCATTGCACATCCCTGTGCTCAGAGGTTGCAAGGTATGCATGGGAAAGGCATGCCAAGAAGTGCAGTTTCACACACATACACACACACGCGCGCGCGCACACACGTACCCACACAAACAACACACACATACAAACACATACGTGTGCACAAACAAGCTGCAAAGTTGCACTGTGCCCCAAGGATGGCCCTTCTCATGGCCCAGAATAACCATCTTGTCTCCTTTCCTTTTCCTGCTCCAGTTTGCGAGCAGGGCTCATTCCAGAGGAATGAGACCGTAAACATTTCCTGTTTTACACATGGGAGCACGCTCCTGTGAGGCCTCCTCATGTGCCTCGTAGATGGGCCTCGCAGACTCTATCAGGGTCGCCTTTTTTTCCATCACTCCCACCACAAACACAAAAAACATGCTCTTGGGATGTCCTCCAGCGGCCCATGGACGGTCTTCACAGGCACCATCTCGTCTTCCAGCGTACCCATGTTAAAGGCATTGAATGATATCTCGAAGGCCCTGCAGCGCCTCATGCATGGGCTTAGCAGGCTCTGGCAGCAGCATCTCATCTTTCAGCGTCCCCACCTCCACCACGTTGAATCACGTAGCTCGATCAGCCAGGACACCGGGCTGGACGCCACCTCGCACCCCCCTCCCTTAAATCCTTCACTTGATTGCACACCTTGAAGGCCCTCCAGCGACTCATGCATGGGCTTCACAGGCTCCAGGGGCACCAGCTCGTCCGCCTCCGCCACCACCATGTGCCAGCTGGCGCCATACACCCTGGCCAAAGTGAGGCTTTCCAGCTCAATGTCATGGCCGGGCACGGCCATCCAGGTGGGCCTGTGTAGTGGCCAGCAATGGCAGCGCAACAATGGACACACAATGATAATTGGGAAGCAATTGAGAGACAAGAGCAGCCAACACAACAACAGAAGCACGGCCATCCAGGTGGGCCTGCGCAGCAATGGCAGCGCAAAATCGAGGCAGGCATGGGTGACAAGGCCAGCGTTTGATACAACAGCAAAAACAATAAAGGCATGACCATCCAGGTTTGTAGCAATGGCATTGCTGACCATAGACAGCTGAGAAATAAGAGCAAATGATAAAACAAAAGGGGCATGGCAATCCAGGTAAGCCTGTGTGACAATGCAAGTGTGACAAGAGAACAAAAATAAGCAAAAAATAGAAGAGGCGCGGCCATCCAGGCGGGCCCATGCAACATGTGTAACAATTTGCCTTGGGTATTGAGGGTCCTCAATCCCCCAGAGGGCTTCTGGCCTGGAGTCTTGGCACGTGTGGGGAGGGCCCTGTTGGGAGATGATGTCCAGAAACCTGCTTCTCACAGAATGCTCCTTTTGACAAAGGTTTCCAGGCTGCTCCTAGAAAGTACATAATGAAAAAATGCACGGTACTCAACCTTCACCGAGTTGGAATGGGTTATAGCAATCCAGTCCTTTGTCCCGTCCCCCCTCTCATATCCCTCTTACTGAACTGGACCGATGCATGAACTTGAGCATAAAAGTCTAGCAACCTCCTCCTTGGACAGCTGCAAGCTGGCTTCCAAGTCATTGTCACTGAGACCCCTATTGTTGCAGCATTAACAATCGTTTTTTGATTCGCGCTCCAGAGCTAGGCGACCGTGGATCAAGGTGCACAGCGGGCCCCAAGCTGGACGCTTGCACTCACAAGTGCACATTGTGAAGTGCATAAAGTGTACAGCAACTCTAGCTAACACTCTTACACTCCCACCACGCTGCCCTCTTGTTTTTTTGCTGCTGGATTGCCTCATGCACAGCATTCTGCAGCTGAGTGCCAGATCACTGCTGCATGCCCAGGCGCTTGTCCCTGATCCTCAATGGCATTGCACTGTTCTCAGAATCATCCCAAAACACTTCCCCAGACAGGCCCTAGGAATCCTTACTTTCGAAAAGCACAAGCTGACGGTCGCCTGCCTGCCCCTTCTTTCTTCTTCTTCTTCTTCTTCTTCTTCTTCTTCTTCTTCATCAAAGTCCATTCCGCTGCATACCAAACATTGCGGACATTCCCTGATCCGAACCACGCTTTGCACATTTTGGAGGCTGCCCAACACGCACCTCTTCCTCAAGTTCTCTGCATGCGGGTGGGGCGCCCCAAACATGTTGCGGATGCACTCCAGAGCCACCAGATTGCTGGGATCGCAGATCAGCATGAGGATCAAGGATCTCCAGAACACATCGCCTGAGCCTCTCACATCCCCTGAAACAGCAGAACAGCACAAACGCAGTCAGCATGAGGATCAAGGGGTAGTACCAGAACATGTTGCCTCAGCTTTCACATCCCCTGGAAGAGCTAAACAGTACAAGCGCATGGGTCAGCATACCACAGAGGGACTGTGGGGAAATGGCACTTCTGGGAAGCAGGCATGAGATTGCACAGAATGTACCCAGCACCAGCGGGAAATACAATGTGAGGCCAGCAAATACATTGCAAGGATGGTTTTTGTTATCAACCAGACGCCCCTGAATTGGAATCAAGTTCTGTAATCTTGCATTCAGATATCTGAACCACGTATTTTGGCGCTAATTACCAACGTCTAGCAACAGATTGCGAATGTACTTCTATTGACACCCCTTTTTACCACAATAACACACAATCGCATACTTGAGAACAAAGTAAGTCGCCGTTTTAAAGCATGTACATTAAACACCCCTTGCCTCACTCATGCATGCGCATGCTGACACCTCATGCTCACTTCTAATGAAGCCTGATTGTAGCAAACTGGCGCATCCCAATGAAGCATGCACATTACCCACATACACCCTGCCTCACTCATGCATGCGCACACTGACACCTCGTGCTCACCTCCAATGAAGCCTGATTGCAGTGAATTGGCGCAGCCCCGGGCCAAGTACATGCGGCTGTGTACACACCACAGGTTCAGGGACGCCTCCTGCTCTTGCCGCACCACCTGCCAGGCGTGGTACAAACATGGCAACGGTTTGTGGTACAAACAAGACATTATTTTGCGGTATAAAACACGACATGATCATACCCAGGATGGTACAGCAAACGAAGCTGAGCCACATATGGCCAAATAGTCTAACATTGCACATGTAAGAAAGGCTGAGTCTGTATTTCCTGTATGTGGCGTTCATCCAGCGGTCAAAGCCGCTTAATAGCGCAAAATTCACATCAGAAACTGACAACCCTTGTTTGCGTGTCATACAAGGCCAAGCAAGCTCTCCCAGGGTCACCACTGTTGCAGGCCAGGCCTTGATCGACCTTGTGGAGTTGTACATTCAAGGCATGTTCCTGCCATTGTGAGCATGACCAACTGGGACTACCAGATGTGCTTGCCTGCTTTCAACAGCAAAGGTTGCACATCTGCTGGGCATGCGAGTCAGTTTTGGCAAACCTTATGTCCTGGAACACATTTCAAGTTTAGAGCAGTACAGAGAAAATGAGCATGGCCCTTTCTTAGGGATGACACAAGAGGAGGTGCCACAGCAGGAAAGAAAAAAAAAAAAGAGAAAAACTATGTAGGCAGTGAAAACACTCCCCACATCAGAGAAAAGAGGATGCCTACGGCCGAGGCACCACACGTCCTCTCCACCAAGATGCCAGAGACATACCTTGGGGGGGGGCACAGGGGCACCGGTGATATCTGTGGTGGGCTTGTGGATGGCATGCTTGCTGTAGAGCAGGCCTGCGGAAAAAGGCAGAGGGTGCTGTTTGTCAAGGGCTTGTGGATGGCATGCTTGCTGTAGAGCAGGCCTGCGGAAAAAGGCAGAGGGTGCTGTTTGTCAAGGGCTTGTGGATGGCATGCTTGCTGTAGAGCAGGCCTGCGGAAAAAGGCAGAGGGTGCTGTTTGTCAAGGGCTTGTGGATGGCATGCTTGCTGTAGAGCAGGCCTGCGGAAAAAGGCAGAGGGTGCTGTTTGTCAAGGGCTTGTGGATGGCATGCTTGCTGTAGAGCAGGCCTGCGGAAAAAGGCAGAGGGTGCTGTTTGTCAAGGGCTTGTGGATGGCATAATTGCTGTAGAGCAGGCCTGCGGAAAAAGGCAGAGGGTGCTGTTTGTCAAAGGCTTGTGGATGGCATGCTTGCTGTAGAGCAGGCCTGCGGAAAAAGGCAGAGGGTGCTGTTTGTCAAGGGCTTGTGGATAGCATGCTTGCTGTAGAGCAGGCCGCACAAGGCAGAAGGCTCAAGGTTGCACAAGAAGACATTGCAGCATAGAGGGAAATCCTTTCCAGGTGTGTGTGTGTGTGTATGTGTGTGTGTGTCATAGAGCAGCAGGCATGTGATATATTGCCTTATAATTCTTGATGCCCACTTTACAAGGTAGTCAATGAGCTGACGCAATTTTGGCCATAAGCCATGAAGCGGGCAGGGGGCCTGTGCTCCATATCCCAATCAGTGGATGCTGATGCCAGAAGTAGAAGCCACTTTCCTGGCACCAGCGCGCTCTGAAGACTGGTGCTCCAGTGATTCACTTAAACTTCATAGCTACTGCCACTATACAAGTTTGTTGAAAGTTTCTGTCCTCTTGGTCAATGGACACCAAGTATGCATGAAACCATGCATGGATCAAGAATAATCGATGGTCACACACATAGCTAAAATGTTCATCAGCAGACTCTTCACATTGTGTGCTTAGCTTGAATGGCTGAAAAGCCTCCCTCCACTTTGTCTGATGAGTCTGATGCAGCTTTGTAAGTGACCATGTTTGCTGATGTCCTCCACACCATTTCCATAGCTCGCTGACAGCATCCCCACCTGATGCCCTCTCTGTGCTCTCTTTTCTCATTACGCATTAGCAGCCATTCTGCTTTCATTATTGCTCCCTTAACATATTTTGATCAACCACACCCCAACTCCCGTATACCCACTTCCTCTTTGCCTGCTCCATGAAAATGGGGGTAACACAGACTACCGGAAGCAGGGCTAATGCAAGGTCTCTCAGGGGGCGGGAATATCCTTGGTGGCGTACTGGCTGGAATGCAGGAGCAGTTTTCCTCTCATCGAACTCACTGACCTGTTTCTTTGGCTGCATCCAAATTGTTGCGCAGCAGGTGCTCCACTTGCTCAACGTAAATGCCAGCACCCTGAAAACGAGGGAAGCACGAAGGCAGCAATCGTGCTTGTCAGGGTGCCTTAAGCAGTCTACGAGCAGGAAGCTGGTTTTACCTTTAAAGCAGACGGATCCAAGTGGTTTGCGGATATGTGGCTTCCTTTCTCAAAATCATGATAAGCAGCAACATGCCTGCCGTCTTTTCTGCTTTTGCCACACCTCTCTACTTTTGCAACCTTTGTTAACAATTCCAACTGACTTTCATCTGGATCCTCTGTGCTGTCATGACTTCTTTACCTAGTGTCACTTGTAGCTACTGCTTGCCCGCCCCCCCCCCCCCCCCCTTTTTCTCTCTCTCACACCCCAAGCACGTTTTTAAAATGCCTGAGTATTGGCGAAGTACACTCATTGGGACTACACCACTGCACCCGGCCCATGCAAAGTACGCTTGAGCCTCGCATGCTCTCACAGCATCGAGGGCCAAAATGTGTAGTCGGCAACATGCCCTCTCCAACACCTCACACTTGAAGGTTGTGAGAAACCGCTAAGGTGGTACACATGTGCATTTGAATTATATGTACCTACCTACATACATATACAAAGCATGTACATAGATGTAACACCTCCCACCTGGGGGTCACGAGCAACGGTTGAGGCGATGGCTAGGGCATGGCGCGCACACAAGGGGTCAGGGCTTGCCACGCCCAGGAAGCTCTTGTTTGCGATTTTGGCCACGCCACCCTGCTCGGGCACAGCAGACATACACCAATCGCTTAAAACCTTGCAGCTCAAAGACAGGTTATGCATCAACAGTGGTGAACTTGGACACACATGATGCTGAGGCTGCTCTGCAGGGCCAAGAAGGCTCCAAATTAGCCAAACACACTCATTGCGACAAACCCATTTCAAATAAGATTATGAGGTATCCAATGGGTATGGATACACGAACACGTCCACACTCATTGCCCAACCAAACGTACACACAGACACACACACACACACACACACACGTACGCACGCACGCGCGCACACACACATGCACGCACACACACACACACACACACACACACATGCACGCACACACCTGGCTCAGTGCCACACGTGCCGCGCTCAGCGCCAGCCGTAGCAGTCCCCACATTTCCATGGAGCCCTTGAACTCTGCCACCTGCAGCCAAGGATTGAACAGGCTTGGGTGAAGCGGCTCTTTGAAACTCGCACACACCAGTACACAGCCGCTATGCTACACATCTACCCTTCAATGTGCTGATTCTTTTTTATTAAACGACTTTGCATTCGGCAGGCTTCACCTGCTACTCTGGAACGCTCCATGAATCCATAAATTAATGCGGATTAAGGGACGCCAGAAGCCCAAATGCTACATCAATTCACAAACTCATGCAGGTTTTAGGAATAGCAAAACTTCAACTCCTTCACCATGCTAGAGGAAGCGACCAGGTCTGAATATGGTTGACTGCATGCACATCTGGCGAACATGATGCTGAATGGCAGGCAGGGCAGCAGACTTCCAAGGAAAACGATAAAAGGCATGCTGTAAGAATAAGATGAATCAATGGCGCGCTTTTTGACTGAATGCAGAGTCGTACAGACAGCATCCAGCCAGCATGCAAGCAGGCTGTCTCTTGCCCAGGACGAGCATTGTGAGCAGCGCGTTGAGCTGGGGAAATGCGCACAGGCATTTGTTGGAGTTGAGCTGGGAAATGCGCACAGCTGTGCATTGTAATCACTATAGCCATTTGCTCACGGAAGACCACTCACCCCACTTTTTTTGGAGGTCTTGGCGGCAATGTGCTGCAATTGCCAAGGAAGCATGCAGAAACAATGCGCTCAGTGTTGCTTGAGGAACGTGCTGGCTAGGAGTGCTTAGCCTGACATGTACTTTTCCTTGGCTTGAAGTCTTGAACATCCAGCGCACAGAAATTCAGTTCCATACAAGGAAAGCAGGTTCGTGCAAAAGATCTACACAGAACATTCATGGACCACCCAGGGAGGCACTCTGAAATCTGCTCCAGTCTAAAGCACAGCATGTTAGTCAGGAGAAACTGTTTTTATGTGAACCCATGCCGGGGTTAAAAGTAGGCAGGGTTTGCATCCTGCATGCACAGACAGCTGCCCACATCAGGTGCAGAAGAGCAGAAGATGCGCATGAGGCAGACTGATTGGGGCAAAGCACTGAGCAGTATAAACTTACTAGCCAGAGGTGTATGGCCGCTCTTTTCATCACTCACCTCGACCTTTTCTTGGTGCAGCTGTTCAATGCGCTCCAGGAGTGATTGTAGCGTGACGAGCATGCCGCCCACGTATGTCAAGTCATCTGTGCATGCATGGCAAACACATGGCACAGACATGGTATATGCACTGTTGCGTGACCAGCATGCCGCCCACATACGTTGAATCATTTGTGCATGTTTGGTACATGGTACATACATGGTAGCATGGCAAGCATGCCGCCCACATGCGTCAAGTCACCTAAGCATACATGGTGCACGCAACGAAAAGGCAAGAGTCAGCTTGATTCCCAATAGCATGATGCATGGGATGGGTAGTGGTGGGGGGCAGGAAGACACTCTGCAAGACACTCCCAGAAAGACAAAATGAAGGGAGGAAGAAAGGGAACCAGGGGAGAACTCATGAAAAGCTTCACGGAACAGCTTCATGGAACAGCTTTAGGGAATATCTTCTTGAACAGCTCGCATGATCCACGTGAGAAAATTTTGAAACAGCGCAATGCGCAGGCCTTGGATCCTTCAATAGCCTCAGCTTCCTGTACGACATCGCAAGCGTTTTTGTATCGTATTTTCTGTCACTCTTGAAAGAGATGCCAATTTTGCTTAGCTGGCCAACAAATATAAGAGATGCAAGAGAGAGAGAGAGAGAGAGAGAGAGAGAGAGAGAGAGAGAGAGAGAGGGGGGGGGGGGGGGGGGGGGGGGGCACATTTTTGCCCAGCTGGAAAACCCGCTTGATGGCCGCATCATGCTGCACAGAGCAGGCCCCTAAAGGTTCCAATCAGATCAAAGGATGGGATCATGCACTTGCTTCAGCCTCTGTGCCCCGACTTCTGAAGTACAAAATCTGACAAGGAAACGATGGGTAAAAATGCACTCCGACCTCTAAAACACAAAATTTGAACAAGGAAAATTGGTGGGCCACAACATGCCCAACTTCTGAAACACAAAACCAGGACAACCTGTGGGCCAAAACGTGTGAGCCTGTGAGCTCTGCAAGCTGCCTTGGAAGAGCAAGCACCTATATCCAGGCTGGCTCGCACAGGATGCTCCCAGCTTTCAGCCTGCTAGCCTAGATGTGCCTCAATCCTAGCCCTTGAGGCAAATCAACCTGCATCAGTCACTCTTGTTGACTGACAGCACACACAAGTTACTCAGCACCGTTCATGATTGATTGGCCCTGCCAGGGAGGGCCCCCCAAAAGAACCAGGGCTCCCAGCATTTCACCATGCACTCTGGTAGCTCAACAGGCATCAATGTGCCGAGTTGCTTGCGCTTGAAGGACAGAGTGGTACAAGAAGGCGGGTCTGGAGGGACACAAGAAACCTAACGGGGCCTCACAACAAATTGCTGCTGTGCACCGGCACGCTGCTGTAATCCTGCAATAACATAAGATGCTGTCTGTACAAGCTTGGAAGAAGCGTAGCCCTATAGGAATGGGCCAACACACACATCACGGCTCTCTTGCTCTCCCCAAACACTTGCACATATCCAGCTAGCCCCCCTTCCCCCCTCCTTGTGACCAGGTTTACCTGCTGCTACAGTGCAGCCAAGGCATGCATGTCCCAAAATCACATCCTCGCTCAATTGCTGGACTGTGCCTCTTCAGCGATGCTCCTCACCTGGCTTGCTTGTCATGGAGGCATGTGAGAGTGCAGCCAAGGCACGCATGCCCCCCTGCTTGCGTAAGAACCTGCTGTTCTCATTGCCCAGGTCTGCCCAAGATAACGACAGCAGCTCTGGGCCGAAACGGTCCACAGCCTTGGGCAGAGGGAGCATCGCTGCAGAGGCACAGTCAAGCGTGAGCAAAGGGCGCAGTTCAGCACAGGCAAAGGGCACAGTTCCGCACAGGCAAAGGGCACAGTTCAGCACAGGCAAAGGGCACAGTTCAGCGTGGGCACAGGTTGGAGTGGGCAAAGGGAACACTGCAGTGTGGGTTTTTAGGGATAAAGTCCAGCATGGGCACAGCCCAGCGTGGGCAAAGGGCCTTGGGCAGGGGGAGCATTGTTGTAGGGGCACAATCCAGCTTTGGAGCATGTTAGTAAGAACCTAGATGCAAATTGGGTCAGGCATGCACGCAAAGGGCCCTGGATGCATGGCTGAGGAAAGGGCTTGACACTCCTGCTCATCATGCAGGTTGAGATTAAGGAGCATCGAACGACTGCCGCAAGATTCCTCCGCTTGATGAGGAGAAAGATTACAGGAGAGAATAAGCCAAGCTCGTGCTCACCATCTGTTTTCACAAGGCATCTCTTTTTGATGGCTTTGGTCTTACATTGCTCACTTCTCGCGATATAGCTCGATTCTTATGCCATCAAATGGAGCTGGCTTTGCATGCATGTAGGCTCCGAGGTGAGGTGCATCACCCTCAACTCACACACATCCAGCGTGCGCACTTACGGTTGTGGTTCCTCGGCACAGGCATGGGTGTCCCAGCATAGCCATCTCCCAAGGAGAGCTGCACCAGGTAGTATAGCAGTCTGCACAGCTCCCTATCAGCCCTGTTCAGTGGGCTGGGCTCCAGGGCCTTCAACAGTGGCTCGATCGTGCCGATGGAGATGCCACCATACTGGCACAGCCTGCTCAAAGAGCGCTCAGCTGATTCCTTGGGCACCGGAGTGTCAGAGCAGAGTGCCTCTGCAGGCCAGGAGGATGAAAATAGGATGGGATGGGATGGGATGCACACAGGACGGCATGGGTAAGGTGATTTTCTTGCAACTGCAAAATGTGTGCCTTACACAGATTTTGAAGCAGGCTGCGTGGTGCATTTCTTTCGTGCATATGGAGCCCACCCACACAAGCAGAACCAGCTCAGAAGCTGTGCGCCAATCCAGTGCGTGTCAGCAGCTCACCTAATACAGAGGCAACCATGGAGTAGCTGGTGGTCTGCATGTCACAATAGGACGGTGTTAGGGCATGCGCAGGTCAGAGGCAACATTCTGCTGATGATCATGAACCCCGAGGCTCTCACCTCTGCCTTCGCACCCCCGCCAATGAAGCGGTTGAGGAGTGGGACAAACTCCTCATGCCTTTGTTGGGCACCCTCCTTGGGAAGAGCTGCCATGGCTGAGAGGGTTCGTGCTGTGCAAGCTATGGCCAGGCTAGGCTAGCAATGCTTATGGAAACCACACGCATTGTACTGTGCAGGTGCCCGTGAGCCTAATTTGATGTCCGAATATGAATAAATCAAGTAACCCACTCATGTACGGTATTTGACCTCTTGAATGGATTCTTAATCGTTTCTAGTCGCAGCCTTCGCTTTTATATTTGGAAAAAGGGAATAAGAAAAAAAGATCCAATGTCTTTGAACAGCTCAATGAACAGTTTGCAGGTAGGTGTACCTACGTGCATGCATGTCTGTGCTGCACTGCTCAAGGACATCTTTCATGTCACCATCAGCCTTTCAGCTCACATTAGAGCTATGCATGCCTCTTTTCCGCAGCTGAACGGCAGTGCAGAGCTAGATAGACTGCTGCAAGAGAATCAGGAACTGAAACGCCAAATTTCCGGGTGAGTGCCCTCCTTTAAAGGAACACCAAGGACCACTATGGCTTCTCAAGTCGTCTCTTAGTGTAAATGGAGCTATTGCTTACTGCGCATGCTGTTTTTGCCGCGAGGTTTGGTTTTCATGCTTGCAAGTATAACACTTGCGCGCTTGCAGGAATGCTTGCCAAATCCCTTATGAAGAGCTGGACGTGCAAGACAAAATAGGCGGAGGGGGTTTCTCTATAGTGTACAGGGGCTTTTGGCGCGGGACACCAGTGGCCATCAAGAAATGGTTTGACCCAAGCATGAGTGATGAACTCATGCAAGAATTTAGGTGAGAGAAATGTCACTCTTGCACATACATTTCGCAACCTACACTGAGAATGTTACTGATGGTTGCAGCTGATGTCCTATTTATTAACCCTACAAGGGTGGCCGTGCAATTTGCTGGCTTGCTGCAAGCAGGCTTGTTCAGAACGGGTTTCAGATTTACCGCGACAGGCAGAAGCTCAAAGCTGCGGGTTCAGCCCTACATTACAAAGCGCAGACTACTTCGTCAAGCACAATGCCTCCTGAAACATTTTGATCTCCATGAGTATGATATGGACCAATTGTTGACTACAGGGAGGAGGTCATGACCCTGCAAAGCCTGCGGCACCCAAACGTGCTGCAATTCCTCGGGGTGTGCATGAAGCCACCCAACTTGTGCATGGTGACTGAGCACGTGCCTTTCAACCTCCATTCAGTCCTGTATACAAGTAAAACTCAGGTAAACTTGGTGCATTTGGGATTTCTGAAGTGGGCACATTGACCAGCATCCTTGCATTCAAGCCTGTGGCAGGGCGACTTTGGTGCACAAACGTCTGCTGCCATCTTTGAACGTGTTTGAAAGAAGAATCTCTGAAAGTTTACTTTAATTGTGTTTTAAATTAAAAGTTCTTTCTAAGGATGGGGTACTGCGTAGCTCTGTACAAGTCCAGGAGAAAGGATAGCTGTGTGCATGAAAACAGTACTTGAGACGGATAATCAATCCTCCAGCTTAAGCCACCTTTAGCAGATAAAATTACAACGGTGCAAGCAGAAACCGTGCCACCGGATCCCCCATCTGTCCAATTTTCTTTCAGTCGTCTTGCATTCTGTCCGCAAGGGCTGTTGTCGCAGGTATGCAATCATAGGTCGACAACCCTACAGGTTTGCTCTTTGTGCCTGCTACTGGACAATCCTGAGACTATCAACATGGAGGAGGATACAGTTTGATCATTCCAGAATCGTTCTATATGCCTGCAGCTGGACAAGCCTAAGATTATTGACATGGCAAAGGATATAGTGCGAGCCCTGAGCTACTTGCACTCGCGCAAGCCTGCAGTGGTAGGTGCTGCTCGGATTGTGAAATAGACGGATGGGAGACCGGGTTCTGTTGTGTCACTTGAAAAGGCAAGTACTCATGCAAGCCTGCAGTGGTAGGTGCTGCTCAGAATGTGAAACAGCCAGATGAGAAAGGGTTTCACTGTGGTATTTAGAAGCCAAGTATAATCACCTTACTCTTAAGTAACAACACAGGGGAGATAGGGAGTGCAAAGGCAATTATTCCTACTTGCAATTAAAGTGTTTATTTCGGGCTCTAGCTTTGCTATCCCTGCATGGCATTGACTGTAGCGTACATGCATGCTTGCATCAGGCAATCATAACATGTTTGAGATTGCTCCCTTTGTGCTTTAGTTCAGCTATCATTTGCAAATAGAGTCTCTGTTGATGGCAGCAGGTGACAATGCCATGTCCCATGGTAAAGGGTTGTATGGAAAGGCATGGTTTTGTTTTTTGACATTCTTGCAGGTACATCGAGACATCAAGCCGGCTAACTTTTTGGTAGACCGTGCTTTTAAGGTTAAATTGTGTGATATGGGGTGAGTGAAGGGTGTTCCAAGGTGCATAGGAAAAAGCGTTTCAGATGTCTGTAAAGGTAATCAATGTTATGTGTAAAACCATAATTTACGATCCTGATCGTTTGAAAAATCATGCAAACAAGCAAACCATGCCAGCTAACTCTGTATCTACTTACCAGTATTTATGTTTAAGTTTCGGTTTGCACCTTGGGTACGGAAATTGTCATTTTTAATGTGCCTAAACTTTAGGCTAAAGCATTGCATGACATCTCAGCGAGGAGGGACACCAAGGTTTTTTTACTGATTGTAATTTGTCTCATTCTTCTTGGCAGGCTTGCGTCCAACAGCAAGAGCCAAGTGGGGGCTGGAACTCCACAGTATATGGCCCCTGAGCTGCTGGAGAACAAGCCTTACAATGAGAAGGTTCGTGCTGGTAGACATGTTGTTGTTGTTGGCAACCTACGCTTTCTTCTGCGTTAGGCCCTGCAGGAATTCATGCACCAGACTACCAGGGGGGGGTGTGGAGTCAAAAAGCCTTGTGTTCCTACAAATAAGGAATCCAGCAACTTGGCCACGCTGTGTCAAAGTATGAGCTTTGCTAGAGAAGCAGCAAATTTACAAGTGATGTGGCTGACTCCTCTGTAACTGCCACCAAGCCAAGCCTTGCTTCTAGCAGGCATGAATACCAGCTTGGCACTCTGACAAAGCGCGCCCACCTCCCCATCCACTGCTGCAAGTCATTCTTGAGCAACGAGCCTGCTCCTTCTGAAAATGAACATCACAAAGGAAGAAAGACAGCTTTTTAGGCAGTGTAAAACTTCACGCTGAAAATCAAGGCATGTAAGTTGCAATTTAAGAAAGTAGGCAACGATTTAGGCTTTTGTAAGAAATAGCAGGTACCGACCTGCCTTCCCATTATCATGTTAGTGCTTGAAGCCTGAACTTTGCAAGGTACCCCCCCATCTTGGCCACCTGGCCAGAGCTTGACACAAACCTACATCTGTGGGACTGCTCCTTGCATCCCAGGTGGACATCTATGCATTTGGTGTGGTGCTCAACGAGCTGGTGTCCCGCATGCAACCATGGGGCTTCATGACGCCAGCTGAGATCAAGAGCAGTGTGTTGGCTGGGGGCAGGCCAGAACTGCCCCTGTCATGCCCACGCAACATCCAGGTGAGGAAAAGAGAAAGGGCTCCCTAGCTGCTGCGATCAAGAACAGTGTGCTGGCTGGCAAGCAAGAGCTGCCCCTGTCACGCCCACACAATATGCAGGTAAGGGTAAGGGGGAGATGATTACATATCATCTACCTACTTGGGCGTGTCAGCCCACAGTCTGGCAAGGAGGGTTGTGAAGAGAGAATCTGTGGAAACAACGGGGTTGAGAAAAATGGGCAGCTGATCCAAGTTTCTGTGCACAAAACAATCAGAAAAAATTTGCTGGCTTTTTTTGTTCTTTTTGGAACTTTCAGGAGTTGAATTCAGTCTTTTCCTGGCTTGCTGCTTCCTCCCCTCTGTTTCGCAGGAGATCATCACAAAGTGCTGGCACCAGGACCCCACACAGCGCCCCTCTTGCGATACCTTGCTAGACATGCTCTCTAAGGTAGCAAAGCAATTGTGAACCTGCTGACGCCCTCTGGCACTTAACACTCTGCTCTTGTACAATGCTAGTGTCCTCTGCCCTCGTGGGGGTAAAACAAAAATAGAAGTTTCTTAACATTTGCGTTTCGTTTATGTCTGGTAGCCTTTAGGTATGCACATGCATGTTTGAATTAAAAATGCAGGACTGCAAGCAGCTTGCGAATAAACAAGTGGGAGGGGGTGACAAAAGATGTTTGCACCCTTCTTGGTAGTCTGCACTGAGTCAAGGGTAGTGTGGGACGGTAAGTAAGGCTTTAATGTTTTGTAGTTTGCATGTGGAATTGCTGCCAGGTCGGTGACTGTGTGTTTTGGCTAGGACCCGTCCCCTAATTATCAAGCAAAGTTAGGAGTGCCATTTTGTGGCATGGAGGATTTCTCATGTAGTTAAATGTCATGAGATAGGTGTCTGTTACGGAAAAAGGATCAGGCCCGCAGATCCCTTGTCGCTCATATTTGGACATCTGTTGGACCCGCTGGCACCCATTGGTCCTACTCCTGTCAAGATGATTGCTCTCTTCCTGAAAAATGTAAAGGAAAGGACTAGTGTAGAAATTCAATTAATTAATCTTGAAAGAAATTGCGCGTTCCATTTCATGCAAGAAGGAGAGGATCCCTAAGTAACCAGCTAGGAAACGGTCCGTCAGTTGGAACGTCTGGCTGCTACCCTTCGCATTATAGAGAAGATCATTCAAAAATGGATGGAGAATGCTGTTGTTTTGCTTGGAGCAAGAGGGAAGATGTCAAGAATTGTGCATGATGAATAAACACAGGTGAGGAACCATACAAATGGCTTTGAATCAGGGCGGCGTTCTGGAGAGAGAAATGGCCAGTTACCAGTAGTTGGATTTTCTCCTTGAAAACATAAAGCTGGGCTTCCCTACATCAATTATGGAAAGGAACACTCCCTACATCAATCAAGGAAAGGAGGCTTGGATAACAGTTGGAGGCAGCATAGCGGCAGCATGCAGACCCCTGCAAATTTATTAGAGCAAAAGCTGTGACTTTTCATACCATTCTCCTGTATGTTGGTGGAACGTGTTACACAGGGCACACCCTTAATGAGTTACTATGAGTTACAATGGGGTTTGACCTTCAGCCAGGTAGTTTGGCTGCTCGGTCTGCTCAAATGTTCCAACTGCACAAAAAATATCCATGAGATCGGAAATAAAACGATAAGTCTCATTATTTTGCTTCTGCAAGAAATGAATAGCATCCTGAGAGCTAGCTTGAGAATAGTAGAAAGTGCCTGAATCGTCCAGAAAAATTCTATAAGACGAGGGGAAGTCAGAAAACCCTTGCACACCCTTAACCAGATTAAACAACTGGGGCTGGACCACCAACGTGCCATTAAGCTTGCTTGTCAATTTTATGCCCATTCTGTAGTTGCCCACAATCTACCACAAGGCAAGCTAATGAAAACAAAACACTCATCACAGCCAGGTGCTGGAGCCGGGTGCTCCCAGTAACCCTCCAGACTCCCACTAGTCATTCATTTTCTGTAGCTTTGTGGTGGAGGATAGGATAGGGTTACATAGCTGTGGTGGAGGGAACTTACGGCTCTTATAAGGGAAGGGAAGGGAAGGGTTATATAGCTCTTATAAGCCGATGTTCCTCCTCTTCCTTGATTGCTGTAGGTAAAAGGGAAAAGTCTACACTGGGCAACAGCCAGCGTACAGGAAAGAACCCAACAGTCTGCGCTGGCACTGTCTGTGATCACTGTTAATCATGAGTCCCATCAACTAGCAGCACAGCTAGGAGCAACTAAACTAGTGCAGATCCGGCGGTTTGTTGGCCATCCTTCCAGGCTTGCGTCTCGCCCTCCTGTAAGCTGCTTGTCCAGTAGCCTCACCCCTAAATACCCCTTCGCTTGAGTTGCTACATTGAATGGCAAATTTTATGTTGGTAGTTTTGGTTAAAGTCTTAGAGAGAAAAGAAAAAGAAAAACTACGTAGGCAGTGAAACACTCCCCACATCAATTAAAGAAAGGGGGCCACATTGGTGCACAGACCGTATGACCTCCCCACCACGGAGTTCAGACTGAGAGAAGCACGGCAGACAGAGAAAGAAGACAGGTCCAGCAACGAGAAAAGAAAGCAGGATGATAGCTGAAAGACTGGAGTTTCAGACCTTTAACAGCAAGCAGAGTCAGCACTGTCAGCCTTCCAACCAAGGAAAGCCATGCCCAGCAGCTGTCTGCTGAGGACAACTAAAGCCTGCATTCTGGCAGACTAGCTTAACTATCTGCTAGCAACTGCTGACCACGCAAAAGCCTGTGGAACAGCCCTTAGAGCACTGGTGCTGACACTTTAAGTGCACGACTTGCCCGGCCCCCAGACCATGAGCAGGATTTAATTCAGTAAAATGCATATCCCTGTCCCTTGGGTTCACGTGCCTTGACGAGATAGTACATTTTTTACTTTCAGGGCAACACTATGATGCCATCGGGACGGCCTTGCTGCATCCTTGCCATGAATTCCTTGGGGTTTGTCCAGATGGGAACAATTCGGAACTTTGAATATCATCAGGAATTTTTATATTTAGGGACCGGCCTGGAGTCCAGAGTTTGTGTTTGTTGCATGCATCCATTCCAACAATAAGCATCATGAGTTTCCTTTGCCAATTTCTTTGAAGTATAGAGACAGGGATGGGCGGTGACAATGTGGGTTGGTGCATCTGAGCAGAGTGTGGAAATGCTATCAGGTGTTTGCTGTTCCCGACTTGTGTTTATGCATTTTCATATAATATGAAATTGGTGTTGCTAGCCTGTGAAGGCTATGAAAAGGGGGTTTTGGCTTGTTCAAGTGAAGTGTTAGCATTGGCAGGCACCTTTTGCTGCTTGAAGTGCAAGAGCGTCTGCGCCCTCATTCCTGATGATGCCACTCAGTGATTTGACTACAAATTTTGAAAGTGTGTTGGAACCTCTGATATGTCGATAAGAGCGGCAGGACCTCTAAGGAGATTTGCATTTAGATGGTTAGACATGCTCAGGGATACTAATTCAGGGACTTGCATGCCCTGTTCCTGCCTTTGCTAGGGGCTTCACCGCAAAGGCCTTAAACTTGACCAACATGGTGAGGAAAGATAAGGGTCACACAGCTGCACCTGCCTACAGGGGTAGCCTAGCTGAAGCAAAAGAAGGTCTAAATACCAGGCTTTCGCACAAATCACATCACCACCCTCCAGGATGGTGAGGCTTTGGGTTTGACTGGGTCGGTCAGTGACCCCCCTGGTCAACCCCTCCTAACCCAGTTCAACTGTTTTTGAGTTCATACACCTCTGCTTACAGAGGCGCATGAAAAATTGGTCACAATCGATGCAATGGCAATTGGAGTCATTTGGCTTGCCCATTGGGACCAACTGTGTACTTGGACTAAATAGTTCCAGCAACTCCTACAAGGATGGTGTGGTGTGACATTAATATTACGCCGTGTGCCTTTAGGGGTTCTCGTGTATAAGCTCTCACGATAAGGCTTCTCGAGACGCATGAAAAACTGGCCATGATGACCGATGCATGTGTGCTCCAGCTGGGCCATTATGGAGTCGATCGCCCATTGGGCACCAAGCGTCTGGAGCTCCAACATAAAGCTGCTCATCAGTTCTAGGAGTGGAGGCGACTACATTGATGAACGAGAACAATTAATGTGGTTAATTATGGTCCAGCCCTTGCACCCCACACGAGGTAGAATCTGATGTGTCGGAGCAAAATAACTGACCCTTGATACCAATGATATATCATGCAAGACTCTGAATCAATGAATATTGAGTATATCCAACATTTTCCCTCGAGTATGACATTCGTTCACTTTGAAATTGGGATTCCTGCAGGATCCAGCTGAGCAGGTTGCTGGAACAGAAAACTCATATGATAAAAACTGTGGAGGAACGCTCAGATTGCAACGAATGATTCAAATAAGGACCTTCGGGTATGTTATTGCTAAGATGCTGAATTAGAGCCATGTACAACACAGCAATAGCAGGGAATGGCTGAAGCAGGTGATGGTGGTGGGCTGCCAGCACTTCCGCACTCAAGGGAAAGCTCCAACAGCGCTGGAGCGCACCAGGACGGGGGAATAAATGGCAGGCATGCAGTCAAAGGGAAGCCTGGGGTGCGTGCAAAATTTCTGACCACCCCAAAGAAGAGTGCAAATGGCCTGCCCATGCTGGCCTCTGCCCAGGGCTCGTCCCCAAAGGCTGCTGCAAAGAAGCAGGCAGGAGGCGCTGGGAATGGGCACTTGCAGCCAACCCGGCTCAGTCTGGCTGACCAAGAGGTCCTGAAGGATGCAAGGCGCAAACTGAGGGCCCTTGGCTCCGGCAAGCATGGCAAGCAGCAGGAAGCACAGGTATCCCAGTCTGCTCCATCCAGCAACAGGATGCTCTTTAGGGTTCCATCCAGGACGCTCTCCAGGGTTTCATCCAAGTCCTTCATCTTTGCACAGGTGAGGTGATACTAGCATGAACGCACAAGGCAAGCAAACGACATCCATGAGGTGAACACACACAAATACACACGCACACAAACACACACGTGCACACACACATACACACGCACACACACACACACACACACACACACACACACACACACACACACACACACACGTACAGCCGCACGCCAGCGCGAGTGCACACATACACACACATACACGCACGCACGCACACACACATGCATGCACATGCGCACGCACAGACGCATACACACAGATACATACATAAACATGCACACGCGGACCCCCCCCCCCCCCCACACACACACACACACACACATCATCATCTCTCTATGACCGCGCGCTGACCGTGGTTACACACACACTCATACACGCGCACACACACACACATACACGCACGCACGCACACACACACACATAATGCACTTGCGCACGCACAGACGCATACGCACAGATACATACATAAACATGCACACGCGGACTCACACACACACACACGCGCGCGCACGCACATGCACACACATGCACTCGACGCATACACACGCACGCACACGCGCACGCGCGCACGCACATGCACATACATGCACTCGACGCATACACACGCACGCACACGCGCACGCGCGCGCGCGCACACACACACACACACATACACACACACACACGTGCACACGCACACGTGCGCACACAAATACGCACACACATGCACTTGCATACACACACATGCGCAGCGCGCACGCGCGCACACACACACACATACACACACACACACACACACACACACACACACACACACACACACACACACACACACACACACACACACACACACACACACACACACGCGCGCGCGCGCGCGCGCGCACGCACGCACGCACACGCAACACACACACGCACATGCACACACACACATGAAGTGCATGCACCTGGTATATCATTTGTCCCTATTCTCAACCGACAGGAAGAAGGTGAAGAGGAGCTGAAGATTGGTAATGAGCTAGAGGAAGGTGTGTTTGTGGTTGCAAGGAAGAGGAATGAGGTCGCGGCATTTCAGACAATTTTGGTACAGCCTCATGCCTTCATACAAATTGAGAACTCTCGGAGTCTGTCTGGTTGGAAAAAAGTGGCGTGGATGCTCCTGCATCCTCTTGCAAAGCATGCATTGTCCCTCCCCCACCACAAAACAGCAAAGGTTCTAAGGAATCTTGGAAGTCATAAGCCAGCAGGTTGCTCTGAGCTCCATGCCTAGTAATCCATGTGTGTGCAAGCCCAGCATCATTTGGTTCTTCCTTTTTTAAAGCTGTCCTCATGCACTGCACACACCTGAGGTGTGCTTGCTCGGCGATGAGGCCCCTGCCTGCTGCCCCGGGCCCACCCTCGCCCCCCATTAATCCACTTATTACATGCGTCTTGCCTGCTACTCCTGCTGCCCTTGCTGCTCCTTTTTCTGCCGTCTGTTGTGCGCAAAGAAAGTGCAAGAGCAAGAGCGCTAGCATGGATATATCCTCTGCTTTGTCCTCTGCTTGTGGCACCACTGCACTGGAATCCCTTTCCCAGGTCCACTCCCATGCCACAACCCCTGCTACCTCAATGTTGCCGCCGCTCCGATTGAGGGCCTCCTCCTCAGCGGGCGCATTCCTGGGCAAGCTCTCAAGTGTCTCTGCCACAATCCACACAGCACTGCTACATCAAATATTGCTACTGCCTCATCAGAGGGCCTCTCTTCTCAGCTGGTGGAACCTACAAAGGGCAGGTTTCTGAATGTGGCTGCCACAATTTACACCACCCTTCTGCATCAATCCTTGCTGCTGTCTCATCAGAGAGCCTTCCTCCTCAGCTGGCGGAGCCCACAGAGAGCGAGCTCCTTAATGTGGCTGCCAAAATGGGGATGTGCCGCACAGAGGAGGCACCCGATATGACTGCCCACGCACGTGCTCCCAAGATCAAGAAGAGCAGCGCCTCGCTGACAAGCCCCTCGCCGCTGGGCGTGCAGTTCAAGGTAGGGTTGATGCTTGTCTGATACACCTGCCAAAGCGCACGCTTTCAAGAGCAAGGAGAGCAGCGCCTCGTTGACAAGCCCCTTGCCGCTGGGCGTGCTGTTCCAGGTAGGGTTGATGCTTATCTGATACGCCTGTCAAAGTGCATGCTCCCAAGACCAGGAAAGAGCAGCGCCTTGCTGACCAGCCCCTCGCTGCTAGGCGTGCAGGTTGGTATGACGCTCACTTGATTTGACTGCCCACGCGCACGCTTTCAAGGGCAAGGAGAGCAGCGCCTCCCCAATCAGCGCTTCGCTGCTGGGTGTGCAGTTCAGGGGAGGTATGATGCTTGCCTGATATGAATGCCCATGCATGCGCTCTCAAGATCAAGGAGAGCAGCACCTCGCTGACTAGCACCTTGCCGCTGGGTGTGCAATTAAGAGTGGGTATGATGCTCATCTGGTGCGTCTGCCACTGCGCTCGCTCCCAAGACCGATATGAGCAGTGCCTCTCTGACAGGCATGCAGGTTAAGGTGGGTGGGAATGCTTCTGTGCACTCAGGGTAGTTGGGTAGCACCCTTATCCCTTCAATTGACGCGCGCGCGCGCGCGTGTGTGTGTGTGTGTGTGTGTGTGTGTGTGTGCGCGCGTGCGTGTTTGTGTTCAGGTGTGTGTATGAATTGTGCCAAGACCTCAACAATGTAAAGCCCTGCTTGCGTATGTGTGTGCCTATGTTGTGTGTGTTTGCGTGTGTGTGTGCACGTGCATACGCATGCACGTGCTGCGCCAAGCCCTCAACAATGTCCAGCCATTGCACCTCTGTGTTTTCTCCTGAGGTGGCTATGCGGAATTTGCATGGAATGAGGATTGCACCTTAGCTCAAACCTGCAAACAAAATGCTCTGTCAAATGCACAGGTGTTTGAATCCCTGCTGGAGACTGTCAAGGATTCTGCCATCACCACCAACGCTGTCGTCCAGTCCCTCATCATCCCCAAAACCGCGCGCCACAGATCAAGGTTTGTGGCGGCCTGGTGGAGTTTGGCAAGGACCCTGCTTGTGCTGTCAGGATGCTGCTGGTGTTTACATAAATTCTGAGATGCGCTCTTGCTTATAAATGGACCCTTCTTGCTGCAGCATACTGGGGCGTGGGCCCTGCTTGTGCTGTCAGGATGCTGCTTGTGTATAAATGAGGTCAGAGCCAGAATCATGCTTTTAAATGGACCCTTATCTTACTGCAGCGCACCGATGCAAGGGCCCTGGCTGTGCTGTCAGGGTGCTGCTGGTGTAGCAATGGAATCGGAGCTGCACTCTGGCTTTCAGATGGACCGATTCTAGAGCAGGGCAGTTTTGCTCCCTTCAGTGTATGCTTTCCTTGAGTGAACCGCATTGGAATGTGTTGGTTATTTGTGTGCGCAAGACACCTCGGCGAGTGCTTGCATATGCCAGCCAGTGCTTGTTGATGCATGTAGGCATGCTTGCCTGCCTGTCATCTGCAGGTACATAGACCTGCTGCCAGAGAAGTTTGTGGACAACCCAACCATCTACGTCATCCACACTTGGTCCTGTAGTTTTGTGGAGACACTGACTGCAGTCCAGGAGTACGTGCTTAATGTGAGTTGTATTTTATTCGGGGAAGGGGAGGGGCGTAGCCAAGGCAAATGGCTTCCTCCCATTCGTCTAAAGCCACCAGAATCAAGATCTTGGTGCTCATGTGACAAATTTGTGCAGGGGCGGCAATTGACACTGCAGGCAGCTGCATCCTTGTCTTGTAATACTCTGTTATTGTTCATGGATCAGGTGGAAGCCCGCTCTTCCTGACATTGTGCAGCAAATGGTGCGCGCAAAGCAGGGGTTTCCCGATTTTGATCGTGCATGGCCGCCAGGCTGCTTCACAACAAGAATAAAAAACAAGCTGCTAGGAGAGAGCATAATTATGTAGTGCCTGTAATCACGCACACAAGGGATGTCCACAGTTTTGTAAAGACATGTGTAGGAATCGACTGACGAGAAATTTGGCCCAAATCTAGGCCAGCAGCAATTGTTGAGACCTTAGGCATGGCCCGACAGGCAGTCCTTCCCTAGAGCAAGTCTTGGGAGCAGAAAGGTGTGTTTTCTTTGTCTGCAGCTGCGCACTAATGTGGATGACGTTCATATGGATGGATGCCCTTTGTGTGAACCAGCACCTCTCTTTGTTCTTTTTTTGCAGCTGCGCACTAATGTGGATGACGTATTTGTATGGATGGACGTCCTTTGTGTGAACCAGCACCTGGATCGGAGCCCTGGAGAGCTGCCATTGATCAGGGAAATCCTGCAGGTGGGCTTTCCTTGCCTGTAGCTTTGCATGATGTTCATTGCTCATGCTCCGTGCCTTTTAAGCAGTCTGTAACCCCAATCCTGTTGTGCAGGGTAGCCTGTTTTACCTTCCTGGGCTATTGTCTGCAAGCTCAAAAAGTGTTTCACGGCATGACACTCTTTGTAAATTGTGCTGCATGAGGCACAGTCTCTGGGCTGCTGCATGGCAGCCTCTCCTACAAATGTGGCTGCAAATAGAGTTTTAAAAACCTGTTTTTGTTGTGCAAGCACACTGCTGGGAATTTGATTACGCCACAAGCGTCTCTAGGCTTGGAAGATGCTTGGTTTGGCACCACTCACGTCGCAAGCTGCACTCATGCCTGGAAGTAGAGCTCACAGTCTGCACATTTAACAGCAGCAGGGAGACCGAATTTTATCAAGCACCAGCAAATTTAACAGAGGTGGGCGACGGGCCCAAATCGCTGGAAATGTTCTTTCCCACCAATGTTTTCCAAATCTGACCATGCCAACCATTATAACACTAATAAAAACTATGTTCACCAAAAAATGAAGGAAATCGGAGGACCCCAGATCACTCTCCTAGCCTCAGATCACCCTAAAATGGCCCACAGCTCCACCCTGGGACCATTTTTCACTCCCAAAATTTTGTAGTTATAACACCTGTATGAATTGCTAACATCCTGCATAATCAAAAATAGGAAAGGAGGAGGTCAAAAATTGACCTTTTTGGCACCCCTCATGCTGGATGTTTTCTAAGGGAAATGGCTGAAATTCTGTATCTCCCCAACCACTGGGTCTTTTCACTCCATTTTTTTTGCAATGATATTTATTTATTACAAGGACTCCAAATCACTTGCAATCACCCAATTTGATGAAGTAGGTGGTCAGATATGGAGTTTTGGTGGTGAAAAGTAGGGTTCACGTTCCGGTAAATAGCAGAAGTGGCCCCAATTTGCAGTTTGCAAACTCAGAAGCTATGGAAACTGACTAACGAGCAGTACATTTTGGTCCTAGGCACAAAAACTGCAAAGTGGGGCCACCATGCAAAGGGAACATTTCAAAAGGACCCCTTTTGGGGGCCTTCGTCGCCCACCTCTGCAAATTTAAGAAGCTCCTAGCGTTTGCACTAGGGCACGCGCTATGATGGAGATGCACCCCCCCCCCCCCCCCCCCCACACACACACCAAGTAAATGTGTGCTTGCTTTATAGCGCAAGCTGCATGCACGCCTGCATATAGAGCTCCAAGTAGGTTCCTGCTCACTTACCAGCAGTCGACCTGTGTTGCTGCTCAAAAGGCTTGGCGCCATTCAATGAGAGTGTATATGACATTTGCTGTACATACTTTTTTGCTTGCTGAGCTGAGCGGGTGTTGATGCTGCCCATAAGGCCTGGCATCACCCACTGAGCACAGAGGTAGTGTTTGCTGCGCTCCTCACTTTTCCTCATACATGCAGAGCTCCGAGCGGTTGTTGATGCTGCCCATAAGGCCTGGCTTCATCCACTGAGCACAGAGGTAGTGTTTGCTGCACTCTTCTTCAATTTTGCCTCATGAATGCAGGGCTCCGAGCGGTTGTTGATGCTGCTTGATAAGCTGGGCACCACAGTTGAGTGCAAAGATGACGTATGCTGCACTTTCCGCTCTGCCATTCTGCATGCAGGGCTCCGAGCGGGTGGTGATGCTGCTCGATAGGCACGGCGCCATCTTCTCCCGGTCATGGTGCTTATGGGAGGCCATGCAGGCGCAAACAGCTCTGGGAGCCTGGGACAAGCTAGTGGTGAGTACATGGGCCCGAGCTCTCACCCTTGATTGTTAACCCAACTCTGGGCTCTTGTTACGAGTTACGGGTGAGTGAGTGGATTTTGGCTCTCACCCTCAATGGTCGTGTTGCTCGCCGGAGGCCAGGCAAGCCCAAACAGATCTGGGCTGCTGGGACTGGCCAGGGCTGCATGAGAGGCTAGGACAGAAGCATGGTGTCTCCACTAGGGCTGGGTAGCCACCTAGGAGAGCCTCGCCAGGCGGATGGGCCTCACCCTCGGTGACCCTCGTTTCACCCAAAAATGGTGTTAAATTGCCTAAAACTGCCCAATGAATCTGTGTATCCAAGGAGGCCTTACCCTAGAACAGGCCGAGCCTCTTCTAGGCTCGGCAAGCCTTTTTGAGATTTTGGGACACCCTATTTACGTATGGCTAGTCTTCATTGAAGGCCTTCTTCCATTGATCAATTCTGTGATCATTGGGGAGTGTGTGGATCTGATTTCCTACCTTCAGCTAGAAGCCTGAAGCCCACGCCCCTTAACAAGGGCAGGTTGCAGATAAGTAAATTTGTGTGACGCGGTATTTGTTTGAAGAAGTAGAGAGGCTTGACAAGTGCAGATTGCGAAAGAGTGGGTGCGTGTGACGTGGCTATTTGTGTAGAAGAAGAGAGGCTTGTTGATGAAGAAGCAGAGAGGCTGTTTATTAAGAGACAGAGAGGTTGTTTATGACGAAGCAGAGAGGATGCTTATGAGAGATATCCAGTCTCGAGCAGCTTCAGGACCTCAGAATGAATTAGTGATGAGGGAAATCGGGGAGCTGCCAAGGGCAAGGTGCCTCTCTATGTAAATACATGTATGCATTTCTATATGAATGTATGGGTATGTGTGTATATATATGTATGAATTTGTGTGTATGTCTTGAGACTTAACAGGTCGCACAGGTGGAGTGTGCCTAGACGTCCTTGCACACTTTTCGGTCTTAAAGAGTCAGACTTTCAGAACAAAATGTTTTCTTTTTACTGCCTGTTGAGCACGAGCACCACTTGGAGCTGTGGATGCCAAGCAAGGCCATGCAATTCACACCGAGAAATGTACATCATGTCATCACATCATACATTTGCGCCCTGAGCTGATGCTGGGTTTATCACAGTGTCCCAAGCACAAAGCACACGAGCGAGGCATACCTTACCATTGGTATCACACTTGTGTGCATGCATGCTGCTGGCGTGCCTGCGAGGTGTATGTTAGCCTATTTTGCTGCCCTGTCCCACAGCTGGGGCACCTCCATTTGTGCAGCGCTGCTTAAGTGAGCATTGTATCCACTTACCTACTTGATGCATCTTTGTGGTGTGGCCGACAGATCATCGCCATGTCCTGGAGCTGGGATGACCTCCTGCACACCTTCCAAATCTTGGATGTCAGCAGGGCTGTAACAACAAAGTGAGAACCTGACTCGTGGCTCAGGTGACGTGTGAATGAGCGTGTATAGCTCATGCATGCCAGCATGACGTGTGAATGTTTGGGTGTTGCTCATGCATGCCAGCATGACATGTGAATGAGTGGGCAGCATGTCAGTATGACAGGCCGGTGTTAGCCCCAGTGGGTAAAAGTGTATGGGTCGGTTGTTTTGGTTGATTGCGGGTGCCCTGTTCCTGTCAGTGAGGCAGATAACTTATGGATTCTTTACACAGAAGCACTTTGCTTTGCATCTAGGGAACATTGCGTGTCCTACCCTCACAAATGTGTTTGCTGTAGCATATTTGCCCTAAGTGTGTTTTTGCATTCACATTGGCCAGGAATTTTCTAAAAATTAATCCCCGCATGCTTGAGCAGGCATGCATTATTTTAGGGCATGCTTGAGCATCCCTGCATGCCAGCTTTAGTCAAGGTGATCCCTGCATCCCTGCATCCCTGCATGCCAGCTTCAGTCAAGGTGAAGTTCAGAACATGCCTCTCGAAGAGCTACATGTGCTTAATCTCTTAACATGATCGTGTATGCACGCTGTTAAAGGTTGCTCCCTTGCTCATCCTGCATCTAGAGATGGGAATGCATGCCAACATGAGCTCCATGATTAGCCTGCATATATCGCGCGGAGTGTGCACATCCTACTTGTCCAAGAATAGCCTACATCTTCCAATGTACTCCATGAGTAGCTTGCAACTTTATCTGCACTCTCCTTGAACAGACATCCTGCTTGTGCCCTCCATGGACAGCCTACATCTTGTTTGTGCGCTCCATGGAATGCCTACATCCTACTTGTGCGCTCCATGAACAGCCCACATCTTACCTGTGCTCTCCTTGGAAGCCTCTTTGTGCGCTCTAAGGATACTTCACATGCATACTATGACTGCAGGGAGAAAGAGGCAACGTGGCTCCTCACGGACTTGCAGAGAAACTCCACAGTCGATGTCAGGTCCCTCAATGCAACCCTCAAAGATGGAATGATGACAGGTGTGTAGCTCAAAAGATGTGCTGGATGATGAGGCACCAAGGCTTGTGCTGACTGAATTGAGAGATCAGGTGTATGTGTGTGTAACGATGGTGTGGGTAGCAGAACAGCTGGATTGTGTGCTGGAGCATGGGTTCGTGGTGGGTCACAGGTGCATAGCACATGCAATGCGTGATGGAGCATGCATGGGCTGGGATGGAGCAACGTGTCATGGCACATGCAATGCATGATGGAGCATGGGCTGGGATGGAGCAACGTGTGGTAGCACATGCAATGCGTGATGGAGCATGGGCTCGTTGTGAGGTGCAGGTGCATAGCACATGCAGCCATGGTGCATATTGAGGGATGGATTAGGGTACTGATATCATTCGAGAATGCAAGGGCTTTGGGAAGGCGACGAGGGACAAAAAATTGGCAATCGCTGTCAGATTGTGTGCAATGCCATGATCGGTGGTTGCTCTACTCATTCGCTTCTGACGGGACCACATGATATGGAATATTGCCAACAGGCACACATGTATTGTGTCATCACTCTCAGACACCTGCTCGAATTTGAAGTCTTCAATGGGTAGGCATGTTTCGACCTTCTTGCGTGCAGGTGCAAAACGGGAGATGAACCGGTCGGAAAAACTGGCGAGCATAAACAGCAAGCGCTTCATTGTAGCCAGTACCGCATATGGGTTCATGCTCTTCTTAGCATGCAGATACGGCGAGGCAGAGACCATCATTCGTCAGGTGTGTGTGTGTGATTGCATGTCACCATGTACGCTCTGCACTTATCAAGCACTGCACATGAAATGATACACACCACTATGGTTTAGTGGGCAATTTTGTCATCTGTGTCCTTCACAAAAAAGGTTGCACCAGGCTCTCATTTGGTGTTTGAATTTCCTCTTGTCAGTGGCCTTTCATCACAATCAAATGCTTCCACACAGGTCCTCAGAGTCATAGACCGCGCCCCAAGCAAAGAGATCTCAGACAAAGAACAGGCGGTCACAATCTACCATTTGGCCAGCATCCTCAAGGAGCAGGCAAGCTTTGCTGCTGCTGCTGCTATTGCTTTCTTTTTCAGGCCGTAATAAGATCACAGATAAAGAGTCAGGGGCTCACACTGTTTTCAGCCGGCACCCTCAAGAATTTGGCAATGCCTTTTTGTTGCTATTCATGACCGTCCTCTTGGCGTACGCTTTGACACCTTGCTTTGTTGGGCACCTGTTTGCTACAATGTACCTAAATTTGCATACCTACAAGCTTGATGTTGTTGGGGAAAATCATGTTTACACCTTCACCCTTTTGCTGACATGATTAGCAAGAAGCAGTATTTAGGTACACATGCTCAGCAGGAAACGCATGGCACATCAATACAGTCCCATTGCCAGGATTTCATACCATGTTGTTTGGTTCCCCATGTCCCATAAGCTGTATGCACTCCACTTGTGCATGCATGCATGCATGGCTCAGGTGCAAACAAAAAATGCTGCAAAGACTTCAATGCAAGACTGCTGTGAGCAGTGTTTTGTTTGGAGATACACCCTCCCTCAAAACTACGCATGCCCGTCTCTTGCACGGCCCCGCTGCATTTTTTCTTTGCTTCCCTTCGTTTGCAGGGCCGCCTGCCGGATGCAGAACGCGCCCTGCAGGACTTCGTGAACCAATTCAGGGGGCTTCAGGTACGCTGCCTGATCCTGGGTACGCGCGCTTTTGATGATCCTGTGATACCCAAGACATTAATGTGCTATAATTTCTGCTGTTAAATCTCAGTGCAAGCCCAAACTTATGCCTGACCTTTGCCATGAGCGCATTCTGGAACAATTTTTATTTAGAATTGGGAAGCTGTAATTGAAGCTCTTTAAGGGGGACTGGATTGAGCATGATCGATGTCTTTTTCATCCCTTCGTGGCAAATGCAACACCTTCTTTTTCCCCTTTTTCTAGCATTTTTATTGAATGTTCTGTAGCTGTGAGGTAGCTACCTGTCTATATGATAAACAAGGTTTTTTCATTGAACTCCTCCGTCAAGCTTGTGGACTTGTGTCACTTAATCTGCAGGATGAGCTGTATATGGAGGGGGTGGCTTACCTCGTGGAAGTTCTGTACCTGAGGAAGATGTTCACCAAGGTGTGTGTGTTGTGTGTGTGAGGGTGTGAAGGTGCAATGCAGGCCTGTAATCAGACAATGTGCACGTCTGTTGCAAGGTTTAAAGATGCCCTCCCTCTCTCTCTCTCTCTCTCTCTCTCTCTCTCTCTCTCTCTCTCTCTCTCTCTCTCTCTCTCTCTCTCTCTCTCTCTCTCTCTCTCTCTCTCTCTCTCTCTCTCTCTCTCTCTCTCTTTCTCTCTTTCTTTCTCTCTCTCTCTCTCTCTCTCTCTCTCTCTCTCTCTTTCTCTCCCCCCCTCTCATTGTGCTCAGCCTTTCTTTCGGTGTATCTACCATGAAATTGAGGCCCAGCTCATTCATGGACAGCGTCTGCTGTTTTTGCAATTGACATTAGAGCATCTTATTTGTGCGGTTTGCATTGCAGAATGATATTTTGGCATGCTATTGTGCACTGCTTAGCCTCAACTCCGTCCACAACACTGCAACTTGGGTGTTTAAGTCGAAAGGAATGTGACTGAAAGTATAGGGCCACACATGCGTTTTCCAGTTTGGCAATGTGAGCAAAAAGTGACTTTTCCAGAACTTGTGCTTGCTTTTGTGAGACTGCATTCAGGCCTGTTGCACCCCTGGCAGCATTTTTTGTCTTTATCACAGTTCTTGCGCTTCGCGTGCTTGCATGGATGGCTCCATTTGTTCCCAACTCCAGCTCGTTGTTCTGCCCAGACAGACGCCTTCATTTGCTTTCACCTGCCCCTCTTGCTGTATGATGGCACCATTCATCCTCAGCTCCAGCGCATCGCTCTTCACAGACGCCTCTGCTGGCTCTCATCTGCAGCTCAATGCTGAGCACAAAAAGCTCTGTTCATCCCCATCTGCAGTTCATTGCTATGCACAGGCGCCTGTGCTGTGGCTCTCTGTGCTCAAAAGGCTCTGTTTGCCCCGTCTGCAGCCTATGTGCTTCGCATTGATGGTTTTCAGGTCAATATGCTGACAGGCAAGGCGGTCCCCATCTGCAGCTCATTTGCTGCACATTGATGGTGTGCAGGCTGAGATGCTGACGCACAAAACCCTGGAAGACAAGTACAAGCAGTATGGCAAGAACCACCCGTTTGTTGCGCGGTCGCTGCTGCAGCTGTCCCAGATATCACTGTCACAGGTGTGAGCCATGTGCCCATGTTGCAAGGTGTTGCAGAGTGTTAGGGTGTTTTGCTTGGTCCATGCTGCTAGTGTCCAAGATATTCTTGTCACAGGTGAAAGCTGTGTGCCCATGTTGTAAGATGTTGCAGTTTGTTGAAAGGTTTCAGCACATCCCTGCTGCGCTGTCCCAGGTTTCCCTGTGGCAAGTGAGGGATGCGTGTCCATGTTGTGATGATTGTAAGGTGTTGCAAGTGGGGAGTGTTAAAGTTGAGAGAAGTGTTGTTTAGTGCTGGGAGGCGTTGCCACGTCCCTGCTGCAGCTGTCCCAGGCATTACTGTCACAAGTGAGAGCTGCATGCCTGTGTAAGAAGGTGTTGCCACGTCCCTGCTGCAGCTGTCCCAGGTGTCACTGTCACAGGTGAGAGCTGCGTGCCTGTGTAAGGAGGTGTTGCCACGTCCCTGCTGCAGCTGTCCCAGGTATCACTGTCACAGGTGAGAGCTGCGTGCCTGTGTAAGAAGGTGTTGCCACGTCCCTGCTGCAGCTGTCCCAGGTATCACTGTCACAGGTGAGAGCTGCGTGCCTGTGTTAAGAGGTGTTGCAAGGTGTTGCCACGTCCCTGCTGCAGCTGTCCCAGGCATCACTGTTATAAGTGGGAGCTGCGTGCCTGTATGGGGCAGGCTGTCACAGGTGAGAGCTGCATGCCTGTGCTTGGCAGGCAGCTTGCTCAACTCTTCTGTGAGGTTGGCAGCTTGAAGGCATGCTCATGTGTGATTTCTGAGGTCCACCGCAGGTTTGGTGTTTTCCGATGAAGCGATGCCCGCATTGTGCGTGCTTGCAAACCCCTGTTGGCAGGTCCGTCCCCACAGACGCTTCCCAGACCTCCCACGCAAAATGTGACCTTGCAGCATCATGTGTATGCCTATGAGCAGCTTAAGTACGGGAGAAGAGCCAGAGGTGGTGCCCCCTGATTCTCCTGTGCCAGGAGATCTCCAACCTGTCCTGCACAGCTGGTTGTATTTGTTTTTGCTAAAAAAAGCCTGAAAATTTGGCAGAGGTGGGCGACGGGCCCAAATCGCTGAAAATGTTCTTTCCCACCAATGTTTTCCAAATCTGACCATGCCAACCAATATAACACTAATAAAAACTATGACCGCGTTTCCACTGGGACCGGAAAATTGATTTGGCGGACCGGGAAATAAAAAGTTGTTTCCACTGGGCGGTCCGGGAAATTCCTCGGCGGACCGGGAAAATTAATTTCCCGGTAGATGAATTTCCCGGACCGGGGAATTTATATGCGGACCCCCCCCCTTGCGTATAAATTCAGGCGGACCGGGAAATTCCAATGCCTCCAGAAGACCCCAAATGCTTTGGAAAACTTAATAGTAACTTCATTCACCATTGTAAACATGTCTAAGGGCTCTCAAGTGGCAAGGGAATTCCCCGGTACAGATGTCCACTGGAAACAACTGACCGGGAAATTCTTTTCCCGGTAGACCGGGGAATTGAATCACGGACCGGGAAATTGTTTTTGAATTTCCTGGACAGGGCCCAGTGGAAACGCGGTCTATGTTCACCAAAAAATGAAGGAAATCGGAGGACCCCAGATCACTCTCCTAGCCTCAGATCACCCTAAAATGGCCCACAGCTCCACCCTGGGACCATTTTTCACTCCCAAAATTTTGTAGTTATAACACCTGTATGAATTGCTAACATCCTGCATAATCAAAAATAGGAAAGGAGGAGGTCAAAAATTGACCTTTTTGGCACCCCTCATGCTGGATGTTTTCTAAGGAAAATGGCTGAAATTCTGTATCTCCCCAACCACTGGGTCTTTTCACTCCATTTTTTTTGCAATGATATTTATTTATTACAAGGACTCCAAATCACTTGCAATCACCCAATTTGATGAAGTAGGTGGTCAGATATGGAGTTTTGGTGGTGAAAAGTAGGGTTCACGTTCCGGTAAATAGCAGAAGTGGCCCCAATTTGCAGTTTGCAAACTCAGAAGCTATGGAAACTGACTAACGAGCAGTACATTTTGGTCCTAGGCACAAAAACTGCAAAGTGGGGCCACCATGCAAAGGGAACATTTCAAAAGGACCCCTTTTGGGGGCCTTCGTCGCCCACCTCTGAAAATTTGGTCTCACCTGACAAAAAATGCACACACACACACACACTTTCGCGAGATCACCCATGTCATCTTTACAGCTCACCACTTAGCTGTCCATCCACAGCATATTTTTCTGGTGCTGCGCACATTGCCCCCCTATGGGCACAGGCTTGAGGCTAAAGATGCAGATGGAGTCAGAGGACTCTGTCTGTGCTCCTGCACCCTGTACGCTGCGCCCATCTGCCCCAGCCCCCCTTGGCGCCATAGCCAAAAATGAATCATGCAAGGGCATTGCCTTGAGGCTAATGCGCATGCCAAGAGCCTCGTGTCCTCGCACTGGAACTGTACTGTAGTGCACGCAGGAATTGTACAACGAGTGCAAGGCCACGCATGTTAAGAAAGTGATGCCCTTGCACTGGATTTGCTCTGTAATAACTGCACAACAAGTGTGCACAGCCGCAGCGGTTCAATTCCCTAACTTGGATCATCACAAAAACTGTGCATGGCAAACTGTACTGCTTGCAGAAACTGTACGACGAGTGTGAAGGCCATGCCAAGGATGTCATCGAGCGCCTGGGCCATTACCCCAACGGCTTCAAAACGCAAGAGATGGCAAGTGCCTACCAAACTCTGGCCATCTGTACCTTCCAGGGAAACAGGTGTGCACCTGTGCATGCATCCCACTCCAATGCATATGCTTTCCACTCCTGTGTATGTTGGTATGCTTCCCACTCCTCTGTATGCTGGCATGCTTCCCACTCCTGTGTATACTGGCATGCTTTCCACTCCTGTGGATGCTGGCTTGCTTCCCAATCCTGTGCATGCTAGCATGCTTTTCACTCCTGTGTATGCTAGCATGCTTCAACCGCATCCCAATCCTTTCTAATCCAACTCCAGCGCATGAGCCCATCTTGGAATACAATTATGTCTCTCCAATCATTCTTTCTGTTTTTCTGCGCTTTAGATGCTTGAAAGCAGCATGCTGGGGAGTTAGAGTGCAAAAGCAGCATGATTTAATTTCGAGCATCACTTTGGAAAGCAAAATGCTGCCGTCGCTACACACTTTATTCCTATGCATGCCTTGGTTCTAGCTCCAAGCACATGGACACCACCATGCTCGCAAACTTTATCACAGGCCTCTTCATCCGACAGCACGCTGCTGCTGCTGCTGCTGCTGCTATACCAAAATATGCACACACATGCATGCCTGCACGCGCACACGTGCGCACACACACACGACACACACACGCATGCACACACACACACACACACACGCACACACACACACAAATACACACACACTTGCACAAGGACATGCGCGCACGGATGCACGCAGGACGGCTGAGACAAAGGTGCTTTGTGAGAAGGCACTGCAGCTGTGCCAGTCCAACTTTGGAGTAGACCACCCGCTGTCCATGGATGCCAGGGCATTGCAGGTGAGTGTGCTCCAGTTTTACAGTGTACAGGCAGTGACTTCAAGAACATGCCTGCAGGCAGGCAATGCCCTGCTGTGAGTTTGTGCTCCCAAAGAGGTTGCATGCTCTCCCCCCTAGGCAGAACGCACTCCTACCCAGGCATGTCACCGGATGCTTCACCAAAGGCACACCACGCCCATGGGAAATGGTTGTGCCTGGCCATGCCTTGTGTCAGTTCCAGGGTTTGGGTTTAAACCCTAATCCCTAATTCCACGCCCATGCGAAATGGTTGTGCCTGGCCATGCCTTGTGTCAGTTCCAGGGTTTGGGTTTAAACCCTAATCCCTAATCCCACGCCCATGGGAAATGGTTGTGCCTGGCCATGCCTTGTGTCAGTTCCAGGGTTTGGGTTTAAACCCTAATCCCTAATTCCACGCCCATGGGAAATGGTTGTGCCTGGCTATGCCTTGCGTCAGTTCCAGGGTTTGGGTTTAAACCCTAATCCCTAATTCCACGCCCATGGGAAATGGTTGTGCCTGGCCATGCCTTGTGTTGAATAGTGTTACCACCGACTGGGAAGCATGTAAGCTCACGTGCCTGCCAGAACTTACACCAGCATACTATGAAAGGGATCAGGGTTGGGTCATTTGCAGGTTTGGGAATTACAGATTGCATATGCACGCATTGGAAACAACACCATGAGTGTGGGGCAGCAACACCACCACCATCCTCACCACAGTCAAACAAGACAGAAGCTTAAATGTGTGTGGAACAGTGGATCTGAAACTATGGCCTGCACCCTGCCATTGTCTATTTTGGGTCCATTTGTTTTTCCTCTTCCTGTACCCTGTACCATCGGACAACGCTATGAATGCGGAAAAGCAAAAAGGACGTGGCCTGCATCCTGTGCCTGCTTTTTTGTTGCGTTCTTACCTTGCCTGCATCCTTGGCCTTTCTTGCAGGCTGAGATCATGATCCGGGAGAAGCGCTTCACTGAAGCGGAGGATGTGTTGCAAGATGTATTTAAGGTAGGGGTGGCCAGCTTTATGTAGGCCTATTGTGCTCTCCTGCAATATCAAGGAGGGGGTTTCCAATGGCTCGTGAAGGTGAGGACAAGCCGGGACTGTTGGAAGCATGATACAAGGACACACGCACGCACAAACACGCACACATACGCACACAGGTGCCTCCTCTGGTCTGATTGGGCTTGCCATTTGGGCTATGTTTGTTGTGCATTAATTGTGCATGCCTTCGGGTTGTGTGTGTTGTGCTTGCAAGCCTCAGGTTGCCTTCTAAGTCGTTACGCTACCTGTTTGCTGCTTTTACTGGAACATGAATAGTGGGCCCATGTACCCCTGACTAGATGACGAAGATGAAGAAGTGGGCATATGTACCTCTGACTAGATGGCAGAGATGAAGAAATGGGCTCATATACCTCTGACTAGATGACGAAGATGAAGGGGTGGGCACATGTACCTCTGACTAAATGAAGGAGATGAAGACATGTGCACATGTACCTCTGACTAGTTGAAGGGTGGGCACATGTGCCTCTGCCACATGGCCTGCAAAAAGACTCGAACGAGGAGCGGCCTGCAAAAAGACCTCTGCCACATGGCCCGCAAAAGGACGAGATTGAGGAGTGAGCACGCACACACACACACACACACACACACACACACACACACACACACACACACACACACACCTCTGCAACATGGCCTGAGCTTTAGCACCTGCATGTTGGACCGAACCATGGCTTGCAAGGGGAGCATTCTGGCCTTTTCGCCTTAAGGCTAAAGGCAAGGAGATAGAATGCTCCCTATGCATGCCATGGCTCAATCCAACATGCTGCTACTCTGAATGGTATGTGCCCCTCAGCAAAGTCATGCGCGCTGCAGCGGATGGACGCGCTTGCATAGAACCATCTGCCATTACAGTGTGTGTTATGCCTGCAGTGCCGCATGCGTGCACATGGCGAGGAGTATCACACCTTTACCCGCCAAATGGGCTTCCTGTGGGACGTTCGGGTACCCGTCTTCGCTGTGCACTGTCATGCTTACAGCTGCGTGCATGCGTACGGTCAGGAACACCACACCACACTGGCCTCCATGGGCCACCTGAGCAAGGACCGCATGCTTGTCTCTGCTGTGCTCTGTTATGCCTGCAGCGCCGCGTGCATGCTTACGGTCAAGAGCACCACACCACACTGGCCTCCATGGGCACCCTGAATGACATGCATGCTTGTCTTTGCTGTGCTTTGCTATGCCTGCAGCGCCGCGTGCATGCGTACGGTCAGGAGCACCACACTACGCTGGCTTCCATGGGCCACCTGAGTGACCTGTACAGACTGGTGAACAAGAAGGCGCAGGGCGATGAAATGGACAGGCTGATTCTCCAGGTGCGTTTAGAGACCACTGCTTGAATGGGCCCTGTTGTGTGCAGTCATACCTCCTTGTATGCGTGAAAAGGGGGCAGGGTCATGAAATAGACCTGCTCCTCAACAGGGTGCGTTCAGAGACCATTGCTTCATTGCGTGGGCCCTGTCACGTGCTGTCATTTCTGTTTGTGTGTGTGCGCGCGTTTGAAGAAGGGGCAGGGCGACGAAATGGACCAGCTCCTAGTCAGGATGTGTTCAGAGAGCACTTTGCTTTACCGCATGGGCACAATGTCCAGAATTATGCAGTGCTGTCAGCGCATTGAGGAGCCATTTTGTTTGCAGTGTGTTCAGACAGCTTCACAGGTAAAGGCATGGTTGGGAGACTAAACTCCAATTCTTCTCAAGTGCAATGAATGATTGAGATTGGAGTTTATGCATATGATATGCAAGCTACAGATTGAGAGGGTGCAATGCCTGCCGCTCACTTCAATTACACACACGTATGAAATGCTCAATAATGGGCATGCAATATACATCTAGAGCTCTGCATGACTTGCTGTGTGTGTGTGCGCGTAAGTGTGTGAGACACAAGCTGCAGGGTGGGGGTGGGAGGCTTTGCATGATAGTGCGCGACACGGGACACAAGGTGCGCAAGGTTGCGGGTCACATGGAGCACAATTGTGGGCCCCACGATTGTGGGGCACATGGGACGTACAGAACACATGGGACATAACATGAGGCATGTGATTGTCTGCATTGGCAAACTGGCACAGCTGTGCTTGACACTTTCATGCTGACTGGACACTGCAGTTCAGAGAAGTCTCTTCTCTTCCGTGACGATCCAGTGGTGTCTGCCTTTCATCCTTACATGCAGATAGGGAGGGTGCTCCTGAAGGCCTCAAAGATCGACAAGTTCCAGTCTTTGGCCTACATAACCACATTCCTGTCAAAGTAAGGATGCCTGGTGTGCTGTGTTTGTTTGGAGACCTCGCTTGCCCCGCCAGGGCTGCAACTCAGAGCTGAGGTGCTCGAATCCAAAGCCTTGGACAGGACGGTGCACATGGGATGTTGCTTTGACAATGCAGGCACAAAGAACAAAGCCAGAGTGCTGCCGAGAGTTTTTTTCTTCTCCACTACAAGCAAACTCTCCGATATAGACAAAGCCAGGGTGCCTTCAAAAGCCTGATGTCTCTCCACTGCAATGATGTCAGACAAGCTGCCCCAGCCATTGCTCTCATGGATAGGATAGAACCTGGGATTCTGACCACCTTGCCTAGATCAGATATGCTCGTCTGAATTTGGGGTCCGTGTGAGAGGATTGCTGGCCAAGTGCATTTGGCTCAACATTACATTTGGCTCAACACTGTGAGAGGATTTGGCTCAACGTTGCATTTGGCTCAACATTGTGAGAGGATTGCTGGCCAAGTGCATTTGTCTCAACATTAAATGGACTGCCTATTATAGCAGAAGCGTGGGTTGTTCCCTCGCGTTTCTTTTGACCCGCAAAGCACTCTCCTGCTTTTGCTGCCACAGACGGGAGCATCTGCTGGATAAGGCTGCCATGTTCCTCGCCAAAGCCTTCACGGTGTTCAAGCACAAGCTGGTAGGTACTGTAGTCCTCGTTGTCGGTTTCGGTCTGTGGTCTTCTCAGTGGTCCTCACCTGAAGTTCCCAACCTGTTGCTATCTGGCCAGATGCAATGGTGTGGCTTTTGTGAGACACTTATGTGTCAGTTGTATGATACGCATGGCACGTGACGCAAGTGTATGATCTGGGAGTGGGTGTGGATGTGATGGATCGGGGCTTCAAGATGGCAGCAACTCCAGTTTCTGGGCCAAAGAGGTGACATGCTGTCCATCTTTGGCATGGGCCTTCTTTGGATGCCAACAGGTTGAAGGACAGGTGTTTGTAATGTCCCATACCCTGACAAATTTTGCCATGGGCCTTCTTTGAAAACCAACAGATTGAAGGACAGGTGTTTGTAATGTCCCATACCCTGACGAATTTTGCCATGGGCCTTCTTTGGATACCAACAGATTGAAGGATAGGTGTTTGTAATGTCCCATACCCTGACGAATTTTGCCTTCATACACCACCAAGTGTTGCACTCTTCCTTGCCTTGACGTTTTCTATGCAGACTAACGACCATGAGCTGGTGCTCATGACCAGGAATCAGCTCAGTGAGATCATCACCAAGGTGGGGGTGAGGCGTCGAGCTGTGTAGTTGAATTGAAGTATATGAGTGCTGTCAGAAACTGAAGGCTTTGGGAGGGTTGGTGGCATGTGGTGCAACAGCCAAACAGTGTCCTTGATTTGATCATGAGCTCACCATGATCTGAGCCAGAACAGTGTATGCAAGTGGCCACTTTTCTCATTGTTTGGCTCAAAAGGCTCCAGGTCGAATTCTTTGAGACTCCCCTCTCCAGAAATGTTTTGAGATCAAAATTCTGAATACTTGAACAGTTTCCTGACTCAAACCCCATCGATTGGCACGCTCCTGGCGTGAATTGAATGAAAGGGGGTTCTGTGTGCATGACATGGAGTCAGTGTCGTGCACATAAGGGTGTGGGCAGCAAGGGATGTAGAGGCCAAGGTGCAGCATTTCAAACCAAACTTCCAAGATCGTGACAATGCACAGTGGGCAGCATGATGAAACGGGATGGCAGTCTGTGGATTTGGAAGCCAGTTTTGGGTGCCTAGCAGGACATGCATGCATGGGCGTCAGCAATTCAGTTTTGGCCTCCATTACTCTGCTGTGTCATTTTAAAGAGTATGCGGATGGATAGGGAACTACAAGAGGAGCATGTCTTACCCTTATTGCTTGGATTGGGGGACTGGAAAAGGGGTTTGGGGTGTCGGTGGTAGGTTTGACGGTTCCCGCCCAAAAATAGGCATGACGTCCTCTACTTTTTCTTGGCCCCTCTTGTTTGGCTAAAAAGACTTCCACTCTAATGCATGTATTTGTATGAAGCATGTCTGGTCTCTTGTTACTTCAAGCGCTTTTCTTCTATGCGTGCCCAAAATGCCCAAGCGAATGGTCACCAAAGCCAATGCCCAGGCACTGCCCACCACCAATACCCTTCAATGCCCAATGAGCACCAATGCCTGAGCAAGCGGTCACCCGAAACATCCACCAATGCTTAAGCAAGCGGTCGCCAAGGCATTCACGTGTTTGCCGCAAACGACATGCGCAGGTCAAGAGGATAGGTGCAGATGCGTTGGATCACGCCCAGAGGCACGACAATGCCAACCAGTACGCTGTAGCTGAGGTCATGTACAAGCAGGTACACAGCAGCAAAGAGGACGCAACAGAGCCGTGCCAGCTTTGCCCTCTCATGCTGCACGTACATCTGTCTGCCTCATTGTTTTGCTGCTTGCGAGGCACTGCGTTGTGTGCACAATTGGTGAGCCCTAGGTGCTTTGCTATGGTTTGATAATATCGCACTGTCCACACTCCCCACCTGCATGTATTCTTCACGTCGCTATTCTCCCTTACACACCTGTACGGTCGGGCATTCGTTTTTCCCTTGCCAAAATCCCCATCCTTTGCTTTGCTTCATCCATTCATGATGTAGGCCTATTCCATTAGCAAGCTGGTCCAACCTGAGGATGACCACAAGCCACTCGCGCAGTCCCTGGCTGATGCGTTGTTCGGACAGGTGAGTCAAGTGGAATGATCATGTTGCAGCTGTTAACATCCATGCCCCAGTACCCATGGTGGTCCAACACATACCTCCTGATTCAACTGCAGTACAGGTCAGTGGAAGGCATGCAGGCAGCATATTCAAAGGTTAAAGTCAACGCCACACCAATTAAATGGATGACCACAGTCTTGTATGGATGCTGCTCCCTGGCGGCTCCCTTGTGCAGGCAGAGCTGGAACATTTACTTGATGTTAATACGACAAAGTGTAGCAAGGAAGAGCAGCATGAGCCTACTCTGCTTGCCTTTGTTTAAGTGATCTGTACAATGATTCCCTTTTTGGTACCCTGTGTGCAGGGCAAGCTGCAGGAGGGGAAGACCATTATGCGGGTGGCTGGGCTGACCCGGAAGGGCATGAGCCAAAACATGCCAGCCTCCTACCTCAGGTGTGTGTAATATCCTGCAATATCCTTCAAGACCATCTGCGGGTGGCTGAGTTGACCCAAAGGGCATGAGCCTATCTCAGATGTGTGTAAATCCTTTGGACGCCACGTCCAAATGATCCCATATGTTGACAAAGGCATGCGCCAATTCATGCTAGGCTTCCCGCATCAGGTGTGTGTTCTTGTAGGGAGTAATGATTCTTATGTAAGGTGGTCCTTATCAGTCATCCTTTTCACAAACCTCGCCCGTAATCATTTGGAGGAAACATCTCCTTTTATCATGCCATTTTCAGCCACGCAGCCACGCAGCCACAAACAAGTTTGCACCAGACCGGTCAGTGGTTCCAACAGGCACGCGCGACCTGACACACTTTCATCATCACTGTGCAGTTTATATTTTGTTTAAGGACTGGAGAAGCAAAGAATCTCTTATGTGTGGCGGCAGTGGCATGCAGTGACAGTGGCATGCATTAGCAATGCATTGACGGTGGCATGCATTGATCAGCTGCTTGCTCTCTAGACTCCTGCTCTGACCTGCAATTTTGCTCGCTTCTTTGATCATAAGCTCCATCCGTCAAATCAGCCATTGCTTCCTGGCGTGTGCATATCAAGTGTCCTCACCATAACAGCAAAAACACGTGCATGGCGCCCCACATCTATTAATGTTACACCTACTTCTGCCGGGGTAAGCAGAGTATCTGGGCTTGAAAGAGACGGTTGTAAAGGGTATGGGACATATGGCATGTATGGCATGACAACATGCGGCAAGAGGAGGTCAAAAGGTACCTTCCATCTGTAGCACTGTTGTTCAGCCCGCATGGCGCCCGGCCAAAAATTAGTTTTGTGCTGGCTCTTCGGGCCAGCACAACACGCTTCGGGCAAACCAGATCTGCGCCCTTGCAAGCCTTGGGTAGCCCAACATTATTCTAAAATTTGCTTCGGGAAAATAGGTGTGGTTCTCGGGTGGAGAGGGCTCAGGGCCCAAAGGGGGAGAGGGAACCATAGCCTCACCTAGGAACAGTGAAAGAGCAGCAGCAGCAGCAGCATGTGCTTCCCTAAGCGTCCCTTCCCTTCATGACCACAGACCTCTCTTTGGCCCCTGCAAGGCACTTAAACCTGTGGATGCACATTTTGCAAGCAAGCATGCGTGCGCGCGCATGTGTGTATATGTGCGCGCACTTGCACATGCATGCATGCTTGTAATTGCATCTCAAGAGCTCCCCTTGAACCTCCAAGAAACCAATAACATTGAACACTCACTCATTGCGCCTGGGTCCTGGGGAAATTTGTTTTGTGAGTCAGAACTGCAACTATTTTTGGAGGTTCTTAGGGCATTCTGCACAGTGTGAACAGTTGGGTGCCTTCAGGGCTACGCAAAACCCTTAAAAATGCTCTGAACTGCTATAAGTAGTAGCCATATAAAAGAACCCTGTGTGTTCTCTTCATATTGGGCCTTCCCTCATAGATTTTATTCTCATATAAATGGGTTGTGAGAGGTGGCAGAGTGGGTCAAAGGGGGCTGTTTTGGGCATCTTGTGGGCCTGTTGATTAATCATTTGGCCCTGTTTCTTCTTCCGTTCCTCCATACCACTACCTGTTTCCCGTATACCTCTCGCCTTGGATCACTGCTTCAGGTGGATGAACACGAGGGTGGCCAAGTACATGGACAGCAAAGCCAACACCGGCATGTTTGACAGCGATGGCGAGTATGATAGCGCGTGAGGGGTGCCTGTTGCTCGTGTGCCTGTGGTCTTGCCTGACAACTGCATGCAGGGTTTTGCAGTGCAAGAGGCAGGCATCTGTATCTGGGTGGGAAGAGCACAAAGTGTAATCCTGTAATTGTGTTGGATCTGTCTGTCAGCATTGCCAGGCGCCTCTGTTGCTTTCTCTGGTGTTTTGGAAAAAAAGCATGCCTGAGCATTGTTTACATAACAGCAGGAGCCTTGCCTGCGTCACCCTCATTACTGAAAATGTTTTTCAGACATATAAGAGCCCAATGGATGCATGAAGTTGTCGGCACAAATAAGGGCGATGCCTTTTTTCATGGGGGGGTGGGGGGTGAGAGAGGGAAAAATAGAGAGAGGTGACACATAGGTGCGAGGACCAGCAACCTTGCTGACTCTAGGAATCAAGCGCGAGTGTGTGCAAGCACGTGGAGGCTGCTCAGGTTCTTGTGCTAACGCTTTGTGCGGTCTTGACATTGCAGCATTTGCTGTGCTGCAGAATTACACTTGGACAAAGTCACTTACTTTATCGGTGCGCTCCATATAAAGTTGTGAGGGGGTCACAAAATTTCTAACTGCATGTCTCTGTCCTAGCCTAAAGAGAGGCAGAAAGGTGCGCCTAAACTAAGGTCTTAGATGGTGCAGCAGAGGCAAGTCCCACAGGCTGTTAAACCTCATTTGCTGATGTGCTTTTTACTGCCTGCTATGTAGTAGGATTGCGCCGTCTAAACTGTCAGCACTCGCACTGTACACACTGTGCATGGCAGTATAATGCGATCTCTGCCTTTCTTGAGTATCACTGTTCAAGTCTGCAGGAATGCTTGTGAGGTGGTGACCCACACATTTTCTCAATGTACTTATTTTAAACTGTTTTGAACATGTTTCCTTATGTTGTGCTCTCAGATTTTACGACAAATATTTTATTTTGTCAAACTTCCCATTGTTGTTCAATGAGACAAAGCTATGCCTGAGTGTAAGACTTCAAAAAGAGGTGTTACGAACCAGGATAAAAGGGTCCCAAGGCTGTGAGAACTTCCTGCGTCAATTCAGGGGGGGAATAAGTCTGCCTTAAGCAATGCAACAGAAAAGAAAAGAAAAGTCTACGCAAGCCAGGTCCAGCTGTGTGTATTAAGTGAAGGTTCCCTAACTAGCAAGCTAGCTAGGGCCTCACCGAGGAGGCTCACAGGCCCAGCCTAGACTAAGCTAGGAGCCGACGGGAAACAATGAACGTGGGTCTGCCAGACCCCCAGACCCAGTGGTGTACAACAGAAATGAGAAGAAAGCCACGCAATTCAGCCCTGGCTGCATGCCCATCCTGTATCATTTACACAGCACAAGAGGGTGATAAGATAAAGATGCCTGCGGCCTGGCCCGGTTATCCTGGCTGATTGGCATTGGTGGTATGTTGTCACAAAAAAAGGAAAGAAAAACATGTAGGCAGTAAAAAGGAAAGGAAAGGGTTGCTGTACATTGCTGTACCTGCCTACAGGGGCAGCATAGCTGAAGCGAAAACTAGTGCCACAGTGCCTGTAGCCAAACCAGTCAGATCTGAAGAACAAAGACAAAACATAAACCTCAGCCACAACATTTTAAGCACGCTGACATGAACTTGGCTGATCCTAGGACATCAGCCTAATTCATGAAATCTCTAAGACGTGATGCACTGCTTAAGGGTGTAGAACTAAACATTTGCTGGGACTGAGCGCGCAGAAGGCAGGAAAGGAGAGTATTCTTCATTTATGTAGGGATTTCCTCTGCCTACATAGTTTTTCTTTTCTTTCGTTCTTGAAAGGAAAGGAAAGGGTTTCAAAGCTCGTCATGCCGTCAAGCTGGAGCCGCCTTGCATGTCACTGAGTTCATGAAGTCTCTAAGATGTGTTGCATTACTTGGGTATGCAGAGACTAAACAGATGCCTGGACTGAGCGCGCAAATTTGTCAGATCCTGAGAAGGGCAATCCAGGATAAGGGGTTACAAGGGAAAAAGGCCTCAGTCAAGACGTTTGACTGCTAGCCTGTTCATAAAGGGGTTTACAAGGGGTTTACAATGGTGGCCTACAGCCCGAGACTCTGGCTGATGGCAGCTGGTGAAACAAGCTCAACCAGTATCAAAAATTGAGACCAAGTCTGACACAAATCTAAGAAGTCTGTATGAGTCTTGGTTTATGAAAGCATTGATTTCAGAATCAGTGATAGTATGATGGCAAGCCAAGAATGGAATAAAGTCAGCGTTTGAAGGCGGAGCAAACACACGCAAAGTCTTAAACATCTCCTCAAAAAGGTCCTTGTATCTCGTGCGTAGCTCGCGCACCTCAGTACATTTGCAAAAGAAAAGCACATGTTTTTCATCCTGGTCTTCCCCACACTCACACTTATCACAGATACTTGAACCCCCAAGCCATTTACCAGACTCCACTCTCAAGTGATGAGCACGCAATCTAAATCTGCTAATGTTTCTCAAAACATGCTTGTCCAAATCCTTGAACAGATACGAGGGGATACAAAAAGGAGCACCTCTGGGACCACTCTCAGAATTCCCACACCACTTATGGTACGTCACTACCTTCTTGTTAACTGCACGAGGACAAAAAACATCGGCCCCTCTCCACACTTTCTGCTGTCTGTATCGCAAATCACCAATGAACTCTTGCATGGGGATTTTCTCAGCTCTCAGCATGTTCTGTTTGAACGAATCACCATTCCGCATCCCACCAAAAGCATTAGAGACTTCAGCAGCCCAGCAAGAGGAATCAAAAGAAGCCAGACTTAAATCAGCCCTCAGCACACGACGCAAGACTTCACTATTGGAGTCAAGCATGCTATTAAAAAACTTGATGGAGGCACGGAACCAGAAGAACTGCAGAGGCTCCTGGCCACACTCTCTCAACACCGGCCAATTTGTAGTACTGTTCTTTACTCCAAGAATGCGCCTCAAGGAACACAGATGTCTTTTCTGCAATTGACTCTCAAACTCACTGCCTTCTCTCAAGTAATGAGTTCCCCACACCTGGCACGCATACATCCCAGCAGGAATGCCATACACCTTGGACAACCAGAGCATAGCATGAGGCCTGTTTTTCAGGTCATGACCCTTGGCAAACTCCGAAATCCTTCTCTGTGCAGCCATATAAGGCCGCACCGCATGCTCCTCAGCTACCTTAAAATCCATCTTTTTATCCAACAGCACTCCCAAATATTTGAACCTGTCCTTCTCTGGAAGGACCACTCCATCATACGTAAAAGGATTCTGCAGAGGAGAGACAGACGTACTGTTGAAGTGCACCACCTCAGACTTAGCTGTGTTTACAGTCAACCCTTTTCTCTGGGCATACACACGGAGTCTGTCCAGCATCTTCTGCATTTCACCAGGGTCATTCGTAGTTAATCCAAGGTCATCAGCGTACATCATCGTTCATAAAAGCAAAGCAATCCAGGATAATGTGCTCATCATCTTGTACAGTATGCCAATTGCATTTATTGCAAGTTCTTAGCTCGTATAGGCACCTATTTCCATGATGCCACTGGATTTCCACTTCAAGGTTGTGACGAAGGTTCTTGAAGAAAGAAATCAATGGAGATCAGGAAAGTTACTAGCGGCATCTATAGGCAACCTACTAGCTAGTGCCTGACCTTTTTGGCAAGAGTTGAGAGGGGTCTTTTGAAGAGCGCGTCTGGTGCTAGCAAGCTCAAAGGCGTACTGGGAAGTGTAAAGCTTCAGAGCAAGTTTTAAAGCTCGGTGACTTTTTGGGTGTCGAGGCCAAGCTCAATAAGGGTCTCCTGAGTGTGAGGGTGGGGTAAATGACTCTCCCCACACCTAACAAAATGGTATGGAGGGTGACTTGAGCTGAGGCCCTTGAAAGATGGTGACAGAGGTCGCGGTGCTGCTGTAGGGGGCCTCCAGCTGATTCTTGGCTGGGTGTCTCCACAATATATTGTGATATAAACCCACAAGATGTCATTTGTTTGTGAGGAGAGTGCTATTTTCCATGGGCCCACGCACTTGCGGCCATATTTCGGAAATATTGTTCCTCCTCCTTCTTGGATCATTGCATCTCTGTCCATTGCATCAATTCACTGTTGGACAAAAATACAATTAATTGTTCGTTAAAACTAGCCACCCACGAGGACAGGCCTGCTTCCCTGGTCAACTAGGGCAAACGGGCCTCACTCACATGGAGGGACTGGGCCTGGAAAAGGAGACACATTGGCTTAAAAGAGCCGTGAGTTTCTTCCAACACAAAACTAAAGAACAGAGTAGGCTTGCGGGTATCTAAAGTGTTACTGGAAGCACCCAGCTCTAGAACCTGGTCGTAACAATAATCCTTTTTCCAATGTCGAAATTGCTTGGCCTGGAAAGCACTGCGATCCCAGCAGCTGACGCCAATCAGGGGTCTTTTAGCCTTCCTTCTTGCTCGACTTCCCAAGAAGGAAAAGAGAAAGAATTTAAGTAGGATATGAAGTTCATAAAGTTCATATTATAAACCCTCCCTTGCACAAAGAAAGAAAGAAAGAAAAGAAAAGAAAACCTACGTAGGCAGTGAAACACTCCCTACATCAAGTAAGGAAAGGGGGCCACATTGCACAATTAAGGGAAATGCGATACATTTGCCTATCACCATATCCAATTCCTGACAAATACAATCTTGGAGTCATCGCGCACTCCTTGTGCTCTTAAAGATGACTTTACTTTTGTGCACATATTCCTTCTGTACCCCTATCGAGCCCTGGCATGCACATGCATGCATATGCATCTAGCTAACACAGCTGTGCCTGTTTTGACTCGCCAGAGTTTTGATTTGCCAGAAAAGAAAAGAAAAACATCAATGAAGGAAAAGGGGACACCTGTGTTGGCTCAGAAGAGCCTTGAATTCCCAGAAGAGCCAGACTTTGATTGTTTTTACTGAATTGAATGTCCAAGATCTTTTAGAGTGGAATCCCCAATAGTGTTAGACTGACATGAAACATGCTTAGAATGCAAGATTCACACACAAGGGTAATTGTGTATGCATGCATGGCTCTAGAGCACGTCTGAATCCATTCTCCGGAAAAGAAAAAAAAAAGAAAAACTACGTAGGCAGAGGAAATTCTCCCTACATCAATTAAGGAAAAGGAGACACATGGGCTCAGAAGAGCCGTGAGCCTCCTCCACCACGAGAAAAGAAAGACAAAACTAATGTGGATCTGGAGGGTTACTAGAAGCACCTGGCTCTAGAACCTGGCTGTGGTAAGCACTCTTGTTTTCAATACCGCGGCGTGTGGAGAGTTTATGGGCATATTGAACAGAATGGGCATGGAGTTTTTGAGCGAGCTTAGTGGCACGTTGGTGATCCAATCCTAGTTTCTTTAATTGCTTCAGGGTATGCTCAGTGTAAATAGTTCCACCAAAACCCAGGAGAATTGGGTGAATAGTTTTAGCTTTAGCGCTTATAAGATTACAAAGGTTAGCATGTTGCTGCTTAGCCGCGCTTAATTGATGCTCTGGCCTTGTGTCTTCACAGAACTTGATTTCTATGTGATGCACATGATGCTCGTTCACATGGAGTTCATACGGATACTTAACGCGGCTAGCTCTGTTGTCCTCCTAGTGGGCCTGCGCAAAGCGTCCGGAGAAAAACAAGATCAAATTTTATGAAATTTCCCTGATGGCCCTGGGAAGTTCCGGGATTCATGCAGCTGTTCACTGTTCATCCCTGATATATCATGGCATGTTATGGTAGCGTGCCATAGTGAACTGGGGTTCAATAAGCCCTATAGGCTCAAAAGAGGTCTTAACCTGCAACTCCTGGCCCTATAATTGGGCCCCCTCTAACATCACCCTATTGAATCACACGTATTACACATGTTTTGTTTCAAAACTTTTCACCGCCCTCCACTCACTCCAGGTGCAGCCATTTAACCAACCAACTTTAACCAACCAACCAACCAACTAACCATCCTCTTGCGAAGACAGACGTCTTTGACGTCAACGACGGAGGTGTATATCAGTATCTATTTTTGAGGAGAGTGCTTTTCTTTTCATGGCCCACGCGATTGCGGTTGTAACCGCATTATTTCGGAAATGTTGTCCCTCCTTCGGATCATCGCATCAGTTCTCTATTTGTCAAGAAGACAGGGAAAAGTTATTTCAAACCTGTCACTCACATGGGGGGCTTGGATGAGAGTTCTACCTATGTGGAGCTGTTGAGGCAGCTTTCAGAGATAGGCGCCCACTCACACATTGAGGTGCCAGCGATTGGTGCGTAGCTAGGCCTCCTTGTTTGATATGCAAGCATGGCTTGCATGGAAATCTCCAGCATGTATGGTGTCCAACATGTATGGGTCAAAGCTTTTCACTCTATCACCTGATGATGCTTTTAACGAGTTAGACACGCATGCTTGTAATTTACTGACACGCATTTTGGCCTTTGAGAAAACAGGGGGCATCAGCGAGCCAGCACATTGGTAGAGGCAGCAGCTTTTCTCAAGCTGTCCTTACAACTTGCCTTCACTACCTTGCAAAGATACCTGATGTACACATCTGAAAAACCTTTTTTGTGGGCGCAGTTGTATGTGGTGATCAATCTGCTGGAAAATCGAGTCTTATCCAGATGTGTGTTATCCTGCATTCTGCTCTTCTGGTGCTTCCCTTGCTTGTTTTTTGTTTAATTTAACCAACCTTCAGCATCAAAATTCTGCCCCTTGTCAGATTCATGTTTTGCTGCTTTTGCATGAAATACCATCTTCCGCCTTTCATTGGTGCAGTGCGCTGTTGCAGCCCCTTTGCCACCTTATGTTTGACAAACAAGGGGTGATTTTTTAGCACAGTCCTCATGTGCTGCCACTTTGCCGTGTTAGAGAGCTTGGCATTAGAGCTTGGCATGTGCATGCTCCTCATCAGGATTTTTGGGAACCCATGGCATGCATGCAGCGCATCTGCGGAGTCCCCTTGCCGCGCTCCGATGGCACATGCACACGATGCCCCATGGAGGTCATGCTCATTGCCTCAGACAGATGGTCATGCACTGTCCGGATTAGGTGTGTTGTTCACCAGTGTTGCAGGAACTTCCCAAGCATTGCGGTCAGCATGATGTCGTAAAAATCATGATCACTCTCATTCCCCTTAGTGAGCTGGTGGGCGCCTAGCTCTTTGTTTATATCTGCACTTGGACCCTCCAGCACATGGAATGAGAAAGGGGCAGCACATCCCTTGGCCTGCGCACTTGAGCAGCATGTTTGCTTTTTTAAGCTTAATTTTCTGCTCAGCTACCACTTGCTTGCAACAATGATTGTATGGAGTACCCAGGCATGCATGGTCCCTTTCAATTTTGACTTCCCTTTGTGCAGGCGTGAATATGATGACGATAAAGGAGATAAGCATGACCAGGTCAAAGAAGAGACGTTTGGGAAGGTGCTCGCAAACCCTGAGGACGTGGAACTTGCAATCCGACGGGCGCAGAAGGCAGTGCTTAATCCAGGTGCATAAAACGTCCATGTTTCAAGCATCCTGGCATAGGTGGTCCACGTCTCAGGCCAGCGAGTCCTGCCGCAGGTCTCTGTATCATTGCCTATGCTGTGGCAGGAAGCTGCTTAGAGTTTTTTACCTCCAGAGAGCTATAAGCAGTTAAATGTGCCATGTATGCAATCTGTAATTTGACTATGGTGCAGGCAAGCCCGCTAAAGATTTCCTGACCTACAATTTTGACTCAAAGGAAGAGGCAGCCAGCAACGAGCTTCAGTTCTCCAGGAATTTGGTAAGAAGGAGTTGGAAAGCTAATTTCAAGTCTGCAAAAAGCCAGGTATAGCTCATGTGCTTGCTCTTTTGAGCTTGCTAAAATTTTCTCCAGCTTTTGGGAACAGATGTGCGAGTATGCAAGGCAGATCCAGCAGCGTATGGGACAAAAATGGTGATCTTCGATGATTGGGTAAAATCCTTGTATCTTTTGCTGAAACTGTCAGTAAAGAAGGCCATGTACCAACATCTCATCTCTATCAACGCTTCAACTTAAAGCAGAAGATCATACTCAGCTCAGGAGGGCGAGGGACGACCTTAACCTGTTGAAAGCAGCCATGGATATGCTGTTGACACATAAATGTTCCTGCTGTTTTCCCTCAACTTGTGCAGGTTGTGCTTGAGGTCCGTGGCATGCCCTACAACTTGACCCTGATAGACCTGCCAGGTAAAGTCTTCTTGCTGGCCTGTACTTTTCCATGTCCACTTTGATCAGCGTGTCCGGCAGTCTTTCTCATTTTGCACACAGTCTTTCTCATTTTGCACACAGATGAAAAAAACTGTGGGTGAAATCAGTTAGCAAGGAAGTGCTCTTATTGTCTTGGTGGACACTGTGCCTCACCAAAAATGCCACTCATTGTGTGTGTGGCAGGCATCATTAACTCAACTGAAAACGAAGACGACACGCACCTTATTCAACTGATCAGAAAAGTTGTTAAGTCCTACATCAGGTGATTGATTATCTGTCAGCATATAGCTCGTTTCCAGGCATTTGGTAAGTAAGTTGATTACTGCTCTAAACTTTGACAAACTTAATGGGCAAAAGAAAATAGTTCAAGGCTCACTTGATGGATTGTGCAGTAATGTGGATCTAGTGCTGTCACTGTAATGCTCTGCAGTACAGCCATCCTCTTCCATAGAGAAGTAGGGAAGCACCTTGCAACTTGTTTTATCTTTAATTAGTTAGATTTGTTTTAAATAGTTCTCTCGACCGTTCTCCAAGCTTGGTAGCAGCTTCTGAGAAAGCAGTTATGATCAGCCCTTACACAGGATACTGTTTTGTAAGTGTTGGTTGAAACCTTCTGTTGTGTGCAGCAAGCCACACACCATTATAGTGGCTGCGATCTCCTGCAAAAATGACATCGACAACCAGGTGAGCTGAAGTGTAAATCATTGCTCTCTCGTATGTGTTGCTTGTATCTTCTAACTAGTCTCTTGTACCTATTTTTAACCTATGTTGCACTCAGTTGAGCTCCTACTCTTTGTAGAATTGTGTGACCCTGCACCTCTACTGTTTCCACCAAAACAGATATGATTGAGGCTACTCCTCTCTATTTAACAGAAGGTGCCAAAGCATGTGCCATGGTCTCCTGGCAGGAACTCCCGCAAACATGCGCAAGTAATCAAAGCTCGCCATTTCCACACTTCACTTTTCTTACCCGATAACAGCTAGCCCTGTGTGAATGCAAACCATGTTGCAGACGGTGTTTGCACTAGCCAACGAGGTGAAAGAGGGCAAGCAGCGAACGCTGGGTGTGCTCACTAAGGTGGACCAGATAGAGGAGGGCTGCCATGATGGTTGGCTTGGTGTCATGCAAGGAGAAAAGTTTCCATTGGAGCTGGTAAGTCTCTAGTGGATAGGACTTTGCCGTTCTTGCTGTATGCCGTGCATGCCCCAGCTACCGTGCAGGAATGATGATATGCAGGAATGATGACGCTGGAGTGGCTCCGGCTTCCTTTTGGGATTGGTGGCTGGGATCAGGATGATCAGTTGGAGCTAGGTGCAGGCAATACTTGTAAGCATGTCAATTGACATGTATTCCAGGTCTCCTTCCTTTCTGCTTGCAGCAAGTGGGCTTTGCCAGCCAAACATGCTGTGGGGAGCTAGAAACATGTTCTTTGGTCTGTTTTCCACATCCTCCTACAGGGCTACTACATGGTTCGAAACTCCACTAAGGTGGAGCTGGATGAGCACATTGGCGCAGAGGTGAGAAGCCGCATGTTGCAGTCTGGAAACAAGCCAGCAGATAGGTGCTCCAGCACTCTACGTATAACCTGCTTACACACACACACACACACACACACACACACACACAAACTCTGTGCAGAAGGACTGCCTTCTATTCCCATGTGCATCACATCAGAGAATAATGCCTTCCATTCCCATATGCATTACATCAGGGAGAAGTGCATGAAAAACTGCCTTCCATTCCCACATGCATCCCATCAGAGAAGAGTGCCTTCCATTCCCGCATGCATCACATCAGTGAAGAGTGCATGAGCTACAAGCAAGCAGCAAAAAGCTGGGTTTAGCCATCCCAGCCGTATGACAGCTTTCCTGCAAAACATTGTGCGCACATTCTATTTTCGAACATCAGGGCCAAACGCCAACCATCTCTGAAGCAGCTTTTTTTGCTTTGCAATTGCTTGGTGCCTTCGCTTTCCCTGCCCCTTAGGAAGCTACATGGAGGGAGAAGACCTTCTTTGAGGAATCAACTGCCCTGCAACCTTTGAGGGATAACAAGAATCTGTCACAACGGTTGGTAAGTGTGACCACTCAGGCGATGTATATCTAGTCTATATATATATATATATATGTATATATATATAGACTCGTTTGATAATCCATTGCACCTCCTTAATTTGCGTGCAGGGTGTTCCGAGCCTGATCAAGGTGGGTTGGCATTCTTTGCTTGTTTGCTCCTTGGTCTTGCGCATTCAACACGGAAACAATCCTTTCTCTTGTAGATGCTCAGTGACATCCTGGTGCAAAAGGTCAAGCAGCAACTGCCGGACATGAAACAGTCGGTGAGAGGGTCTGTTGCCCAGGAGAGAAGGAAAATTCTTGGACAAAATTGTTTGGTGATGTGCTTGAAAATCTTTTCATGAGCCTTTTTAACCTTCCTTCATGCATTGCTACCTATCCTGAATGCGGCATTCCTACCCCAATGAACACAGTTTGCCCTGTATTGTTCCTAAATGCAGCTTTTGTATCACACAGAAAATGCTGTGCTTTGCCTGTGCTGTTCCTGATGTACCCTGAATGCTTCACGTTTTCTGAAACATTGGGTATCGCTAAAATCAAAGTTATGCAGGCTTTTAGCTTTGTGAAAGCTGGTACACAAAACCAAAAGCATTCAAAGCAGTCCTGGCCACACATCTGTGCTTAGTCTGGTCTAGTGCAGAGACAGGCAGCTCCACTGCATGAGCGTGTTCACATGCATCACACACACAGGTGGATGAGCAGCTCAAGAAGACGCGCACAGAGCTGGCGGAGCTGCCCCCTGTTGTGCAGGAAAAAGAACGGGCTGACGTGCTCCAACAAGCTCTCCGTTCCTTGGTCAGTTGAATCTTTTTTGCCATGTCTGTGCAAGTGATTGTGGTTTATGGTGCAGTGCATTGTGCATTTAAACAAAGTGGCAATGAGAGACTCTATTCTGGAAGCTGAGTGTGAATATAGGTGTGGTGTCAATTCCTTGAAGTACAGGCTTCACCTAGCCCCACTGCTCACACGTGTCTCTTCTTGCAGGACCGAGATGCAAAACTGCTTCTAAATGCTCAAGGCTGTTTGAGCAGCAAGCACTTTGTGCAGCGATGGCACGCGATCTACGAGGGCATGGCAAGGTGTGTAAATCCTTTCCCTCCTGTTAGCAAATTCTCTCTCTCTATATATATATATATATTTATTTATTTATTTATTTCCCCGGCAAATGCGAGGAGTACAACATCACAGTCCCGAGACTAACCTCAGGTCCCTGCCAAAACAGGAACCTGGGACCGTTTGAATGTGATAGCTGCCCCGATTCTGAAAGAAGTTGGCTTAGTAGTCCAAGGCGCGGCTAGGATAAAGCTGTGCTTTCTCTGCTATGCGTTTGTAAGTTAGTAGCAAGGATGTCAGCATGTCCCTGTTACAAATCAATTATCACTGATTGAAAATTAAAGCATTGCAAGGAAGGTGTAATTAATTTCCTTTGTACATACACCTTGCTGCTCTATTCCAGCTCTCGATAGAATGCAATGCCAATTTAGAAGCGCTTATACATTTTTAACGATAATTCAAGGGCTCAGTAGACGGCTCTGTGGTGTAGTCGCTTTACTTCTAATTTCTGGATGTTCCTGTGCTCGCGAGTTCTTCTATGTCTTTCTAATAATGATTTTAAATTAACTATCACTGATTGAAAAGTATATTGCGCGAGAACAGTTTAAAGCATTACAAGGAACGTTTGATTAACTTCCTTCGTACATACACATTGCTGCTCTATTACAGCTCTCGAAAGAATGCAATGTCAATTTTGCAGCACTTATAAAATTTAGTTAATTTTAGGGCTCAGTAGACGGCTCTGTGGTGTAGTCGCTTTACTTTCTGGGTGTTCCTGTGCTCGCGGATCCTTGTAGGCATTTTCGATAATGCTTTTGAATTTATGCTCAGTTTTCTGGAGAAGTTTGCGAAGGATCAAAAAGTATCACACTTTTAGAGTGAACAGGCGTCTTAAGCTAGCTGCGGCGCTTACTAGGGTTTCACAGAGCTCGCTGCGCTCGCTAGCCTTGTAAAAAGCTTTAAAGTTGCGCGCCTTGGAACCAAATCACTTCATTATTTTTTTGCTAAATTCCTAGCATTATAAACTACAATTTTCGCACTTAAGGCGGCGTTCACACTAGCTCGGCTCGGCCGGATTTATTAGTTTTTCAGCCGAGCCGAGGGCGTTCACACTGGCTCGGCTCGGCTCAGAAACTCGAAAAAACTAGTAAATCCAGCCAGCCCCCCCCCCCCCCCGGCTCACTGCTGACAAAACTCATGGTGATTGCTGGGCTTCTATGGTACCCTTCTGCGTCAACCGTTTGTTGGAATTCGTTGCCCTGAGTATTTTCTGGCCTGAAGAAGGCAGCAAGGCAGGTTGAAGCGCATCAGGTTACCAGTGAGTCCTGATGCTTTGAAGCTTTGTGCATCATTGCTGCCAAACCCTCAACCTTGCCAATATCCACACGCACATGCAGTCAGTGCTCCAGCACGGTGCTGGCGGTACCATGTAATGCGCTGGTTATTCTGTGCATGCAGTATCCTCCACAGGTCTCCCCAGCATGGTGTCCCTCCATGCAGCAGGAAAGTACACATCCTATTCCAGCTCTGGGCTTGGAAAGCACAGATGAGGGAGCTTTTACAGGTTCCTAGAGGGGTGGTCGTCCCCAGGAGATGCCTGCACAGGCATGCACACCCACAGCAGCTGCTCCCAGCGTGCATCAAGGGCTTGCATTTAGCACGCCTGATGGTATGGGACTTGGAGCATATAGTTATCAAAGTTTGTAGGAGCAGTGGAAACTCATGTGAAGAATGAGCCGAGCCGAGCCAGTGTGAACGGAGCTCGGCTCAAAAACTCTAAAAAACTCCGTAATCCGCCAAAACATTGACAATCTTGGAAACAAAAACTATGGCAATGCTTCTCACAAAAAAAGCAAACGCGACATCATGAAGGAAGGTGGGGTTATGAAATTCTTGGAAACTGAGTTTCTGGACCGAGCCGAGCCGTGTGTGAACGCCGCCTAAGGCCCCGTTTACACTACGGCTCGGCTTGGCTCAGAAAAATATTTTCTGGGAATTTTGAAACCCCTCCTCTTCCTGTTACGAGGCGTATGCTCATGTTGTCAGGAACACTTCCACATTTTTGTTCTGGGGTAGCTTAACATTTATGCAACTGAGCAATTTTTTTTAAGTTCTGAGCCGAGCCGTGTTCACACTGGCTTGGCTCGGCCCACACAACTTTTTCATATAAAATCCCATTGCTCCCGAGGATGCTCCCATGTATAAGATTTGAATTAAATTCTTGGAGAGTGTGAAGTGCATGCTGCCATGCTGCAACCCCCCAATGAGCAAGGCAGGAGCTCCCTGCTCACTACCCTCTCCTAAGCCAGCAAAAGAGACAGGTTTCAAATATGCATATGCACCTGGAGATACAGCTTGCAAAGGGACAAAGCATGATGAGGAAAGGTATTGGCCATGGTCCTGCAAATGATGCATGCATGTACAGTGCATTGCCAGTGCTCGCACACATCGCGCATGCGCAGCTTGCAGCTTAGCAATGATTGCTGAGGTGTGGGACAGGATAGCTGTAGAAGCTGAAGCGCCTGATGATGCGCTGGTGCACAAAGCCTAAACATATAGGGTCCTCCCTGCTTGTGCGCTTCTGGTGCTCATGAAATATTCAGGACAACAAATTTCAATCAACGGTTGATTCAGGGGGGTTCTACAGGAGCCCAGCAACCACCATGAATTTTTTCAGGAGTTTGCTGAGGGGGGTGGGGGGGTCGGCTCGGCTCGGCCGGGTTTATTATTTATTGGGCCGAGCCGAGCCAGTGTGAACACCCTCGGCTAGGCTAAAAAAATATTAAAATGAGCCGAGCCGTGCCAGTGTGAACGGGGCCTAAGGAAGGCCGGGATGGAAATGGAGGATTCCGGCCTCATTTCTGCCCCGTTCACGGAGTTCTTTGGCGTTTCAGGTAGCTCTTTTAATAAACAATAGCATGCTTTGCTCAGTTTTGTGCAAGGTAGTTCCTGAGCTGCTGTGGAGGGGGCCTGCAAAAAGCACAATTTTGGCACTTCACTTCGGGAGCATGTAGCGGCCCCATCTTTCAAGTGGCACACGTAAACAGCAGCTTGCCAGAAATCTCATGCTTTGAGGATTCCGGCAATGTGCTTTTTATGGGGAATTGTTCATTGCATCCAGGTGAAATTGGGGACGGCAGCTCCAGGCATGCACCCCACACATGCATGACACGCAACCAGGCAGTGCGGCCTCATTTCTGCGGTGGCACATGTAAACAGCAGCTTGTCAGGAAGCTCATGCTCTGAGGATTCCGGCAATGTGCTTTTTATGGGGAATTGTTCATTGCATCCAGGTGAAATTGGGCAGCTCCAGGTCCTGCCAGGCAATTGCGGCCCCATTCTTGCAGTGGCACTGACAAACAGCACCTTGCCAGAAAGCTCATGATCCATAGAATTCGGTGATATGCTTTTTAAGGGAATTGGAACATTGCTTTCGAGTGAAATTGGGGCTGGCAGTTGGAACCAGGCAGGCCTGCCAGCGCCCTTTCTGGCCAACCAGTGCGCCCCACACACAGAACTTAAGCTTTTCTATTTATAAACATTAGTTCCAGTGCTTCAGACGTGCAGGAACACGCAAGGGTGGCCCTGGCCGCTGTCTTCACCACGCTCTTTCTGCCTTCGACAGCCCTAGCAGCCCCATTTGTGAGCGCATCAAAGAATTGAATATAGATTCGAAAAGCTGAGAACCTGAGCTTTCTAGCGGTGCCTTCATCTCTCTGAACGGTGCAGTGTGCCGCGGGCAAACCACATTCAAACGTTTTGTGTCAGACGGTTGGGTGAGTCTCGGGACTGTGGTACAACATTATCTTCATGGCATAATTGCGCACATTAAATATGCATGAGGTAACGCCCTGCAGACCTTCAAAAAAATGCCGCAGAAGGAGCTAAAGGTGCAGAAGGGGCTAGCTGCGAGGGTCCAGGAAGAAAGGCGCTTGCCACCCCTAGCTATTAAAAATGTGAATTTTCATTAACCTTTGCGCACCTTCAAACATGTAACATATTTTCCTTCAGTGCGTGCAGTCATTATGCAGGGCCAAAGACACAATTGGGTAGTGGTGATACAGTTCCTCTATGACTTTCTCATTGCAGTTTTGGTGCGGTGCAGAGAGCAAAATTTCCTCATTATTTTGACCAGGCCTTTGCAGCAGGATCTAAGGCTCCCAGGGGGCAGCGCTTAGGCAGAGAAGCCCACTTTTAAGCTTCACGCTTGAGTAAATAATTCTTAATTATTCCAGCTCAGTTTCATGAGCTTTGTTACCCAAGAAGCTGCACTGCAAGAGGCCAGACATCAAGAGTTGCCAGATACAATGCAGAGCCACACATGCACCCAGGCACACACTTGTACGTTCCAGGTGCGCACACTCTGCATTATTTTTCATTTACCGTCGCGACATTGGGGAGTTTGCAAATAGAAATACAATTATTGGGGTCTCTCGCGATATGGAGTGTCTTTGAAAATTGCTTTTTTCAAGTCCTCATAAATCTAAACCTGGACCCCCTAAAGGGTCCAGGTTTAAATTCAGCCATCCCTTGGGCCCCACAATGCAGCCTTATACTGCTAAGGGGCAGGGATCCCTTTTGACATGCTCAGCAAAGCAGGAGGATTTGGAGCTGCTCAACATGGAGGTGGCAGCTGAGACAGCATCTGGGAGCGTGGGGGGGAGCAAGGAAGGGCAGCTGGGAGCATTATGGGAAGCAGGGCAAACCTTGCTCCAGAGGAGTTGATGCACCCTACAGCCACAGCTCCCAGTCAGGAAGGGGGGTCCAGAGGCAGGTGAAGAGGCGACAGAGGGAGGGGTTGAATAGAAACAGTGAGCCAATGCAAGGAAGACGCAAAGCGCAGGATTTCGTAAAATGTGAGTTGTTTTGACAGACCTCGTAAAGCCTTATTGTTTGTAACTTAATTAATGAATTTTTTTGGTACCTCGTGATAAATCAGTGTTGCAACAGTATTATTGTTTATAAGTGCACCCTCTGTTGCATTCTGATGCTGCTTGAGCCGCTCGGCATGAGTGTGGAGCTGCCCACAGCTAGGTACAGCTGGCACACCTGTGTGTTCTTCAGGTGGCTTGCAACGAGCAATGAATTCCTTAGCAGACCAGGAACTTTACATTGTATGAAAAGGCAAGAAAGGGTTTGATCAAACAGGTCTTCAACATTGCTTGCAATGCCCACCCCACTTGCTCTTTTTCTGATTAATCCATTGTTCGTTCTGAAGGCCATGAAAGGCTCAGGGCCTGTTAACAAGCAACAGAGCCTACGAAATGCTTTCTGATGTTTCTTACTATTGCAATTTATGCTACCTTGCTTGCGCAGGAGGGTCTTTTCAACGCGCCCGCGCTTCATACTTCTTGATGCAGATGCAAGTGGCATGGTTGAGGCTTCATATGGTGACAGCAAGGATTTCGATGGGGATGATGAAGAAGGCAGCTTCCCTGCCAAGCTCACCCTTGGGCAGGTGAAAGGTGAGCAGGCAGCCTGCATGGAAGTTGTCACCCTCCATGTTGTTCACATTCAAAAAAAAGGAGACGGCCTTTTATTTTTACCACAATGCACTGCAACACTTCACATCATTATATTTGTGGACCTTTTTGCTCAAGGGCATGGCAAGTTGCATTGGTGCTCTTCACGAAGCACACAGGTATCATGGGACCATCTTAGGGGCTGTTTCATTTTTTGTCCTGGACCCCTCTGGCCTTGCAATCCCCACTTCTTCCTGCACAGTTCTATTCTACACGCACAGATGCATAAGTCTGCATGAATTACTGGATCTCCATGAGAATGCATTGGCGTGCAGAAGGAAGAAGAATTTGGTGGATAGGGGTAATTATATTGCCTGTCAACTTCTATGTGAGCTCCAAAGTATAAAGAGGCGGTGAGAACATATCATGGATACGCGCTGCACCAAGATATGGTCGGGAGAGGGGGCTTAGCTCCCTCCACATCTAAGGCATATACGATGTCACACCACACCCTTTCCATGGCTTTAGCCTGCAAAATAAGTCGTTCGAGTGAGCATTCACAGCATTGATGTTTTAAAATTCCCCCAGAAGGAAAAGAAAGTCAATTGGAGCTGTGAATGGGCTTGGGTGTGCCGAAAGGGGCCAAAAGTGTTCAGGGCTGTTGACCTACATGTCAAAAATGGCACAGCAGGATAAATGGCATCAAAAATAGCCCATAATATCCCTGAGCATACCGATCATTTTTTGTATGAAGCATTGGCATTTGCTTGGGAACTGCCATGTAGAGGTGTTATGAGTGGCTTAGAGGTTGTTGCGCCAATTCGGCACAATCAGGTGAATTTCAAGCACCTAGTTACCAGCATCCCAGGAGTTATGCTTTCTTGAGGTCCCATGGAAAGCGGATGCTTTCTGTGCCTCAAGAGCTTGAGCGCCAGCCTTGGGGCATATTTCTGAAGTGCTGTTGCGTCAACCTTTTTTTTACACCCAAATCTCGTTGTCTATTTAACTACTGCACGAGTTTGGCTGATCACTGGTGATTTAGAGTCCCTTCAACAGAGAAATTGCAAAAAAGATGGATTGAAAAGACTAAGTGGTAGGTTCAAAACGCACTACAGCCATTCGCCTCTTAGGAAAATCAGCCCAGTGATGCCGAAAAAGGTAAATTACCAGACCATCTTCATCAATGCTCTCAATTATGCAGGATGTTAGCATGGTAAATGGGATGCATTAAAGCTCGCTTTGGAGAAAAAATGGTCCCAGCAGGGTGCAGCTGTGGGGTCTTTTTCAGTGTTCTGGGCCCAAGGCCCAGTGATGTGGGGTCATTCAAATTTCACCACTTTTCGTTGACATGATTTTTTATAGTGTTTTTTTGTATGGCATGCTTAGGCACGAAAAAGGAAATGAGGGGAGCATGGCCAGCTATGTAGGCCAGATACGTCCCTTTGGAAGGCATGCATGTCAGCCACAACCTGCATAATGGTTATGTCTACTATGAAAAATTGAGCAAAGATGCGGGGGGCATCTTTCTCACACTTTGTGAGATCGCCTTGATTTCTTTCAAGTTTCACCCCAGGGCCTCATTGCTAAAATAAAGGTATGCACATATCAATTGAATGATAAATCAACCAAGCCAAAAGTGTTTTATACACTGGAGAATGGGTGGATAATTGAGAGAATGACTGCACAGTTTTTAGCCATGATCAGACAAAGCAATGTATTCAGGCGCACACAGGCTTATTAAGCTTTAGCTTAATTTCTCAAATGATTTTTTAAATATTAATCATGTGTTAATATTGAAAAAAATTGATGCATTTTATGAAAAATCTTCTTTGGTCAGCTGCCTTTAAAGAGCTTGACAGCCCAGGACTCCTCCAGCCATATTCTCTTCAGCCTGCAAGGCCATCTTTTGAACTTAGTGTAGTTATTTGACAAGCCGTGGCTACTCGCCGCGTACTCCCGCATATTGAATGCCTGCATTTAATTCCTGCTGTTTTTGGCTTACCAAGTATGTTGACAAATGATGTAAGTACATGAGATGCTTTCCCATCCTAGAAGGGGTGCCACTTACTGAGCCCCATTCCTAGGCCTAAAATTGACTTGGTGTTGCAGAGGGGGATTCCTCTTGGGAGCACCACTATTGAGACTGTATCTCCCAAGGAGAAAGCTGCGTAGACCAGGCATACGTGCAGTTTTCAAGTGTCAAGGGCAAGTCGTGCGTGAGGGAGTGGAGGCAAGGATGTTCCTGGCCCAATGTGCAAGTGGATATTTGGATTGATACTTTGAAAACTCCTCTCTCCACTTTGCTGATTCTTAGCCGCTCCCTTCGCATCCAGGGTCATGGCCAGGCTGCCCTTGCATTATTTTAAGTATTAAAAATAATCTTTGAATAGTATATCCTAAGATTACAAGTCCACGAGGTGTGACAAGGGGTGCGGGGGACACTGCTGTGGCGTTTGTGAGGTTGCAGAGGGCTCATTGAAAGTTTATAAAAAGCTGAGGTCCGCTGCCGCCTTGTTAGCCGCGCGGCTTGTGAACATATCGCATGTGAACATTTACCACATCATTGATGTATTCAAAGGTAAAATGGGGGTGGGGTCAGGAACTCTCTTGCTTTCATATTCCTGCCAACCTTCGCCCTGGCATAGATCGTGACGGCGAGTCCTAAGAGATGAAACGTGCTGATTCACACACAGAGCTTACATGATCAGCAGAGTCCGCATACACTAAAGCCATGCACCTCTCCAATTAGAAAGTTTGTTTGAGCCAAGTTTCTGGTGAAGATTTTCAACTTTGTTTGAAAATTGTGTGTTTCCATATTCTTGTGCCTTGCCATGCAGACATTGTTGCCAAAGAGCGGAGCTATGAGCTTCCCAAGTTCACACCCTACACTGCACTGCAGTCTGTGATCCAACACTTCCAAGGTAAAATCAGCCCAGCCTCTGCAGAGATGCTAGCAAACATGCTTTGTGCCAGCTGAAGATGTGTTTCCTTTGCACCTCTTTAACAGGGATGTGGAATGAGCACGCCTTCCAATGCCTGGACAAAAGTGCAGAGCTGCTAAAAACTGAGCTTAATATCATCATCGTCAAGCATTTTGGACGCTTCCGAGATTCGCACCTAGAGTCCATTGTCAGGTACTTACACAGATCACTTTAAAGACTTGGCCTGAGTCCATGTCCATGATGTGTAATGCAATTCATGCCTGGTAAATGTTGCCCTGTTGTGCTAACCTCTTGAAGGGTGAGCAAAAAAATTCTGTTTAAGATTACTTGCAAATAGAGATTCTAAATGACGCCATTCTTTGCGCGTGAGCACTCTTGAAAAGAAGCATCTTGATGCAAGCCCGTGCTCTTTACCTCATGGTGACCTTTCCTGGCACACTTGGGGCATGACTCCATACACAGGCTGTGCATGGAAGATGTGGTGGACCAGCAGTACTCAGAAGCGCGCAAGCAGATCACCCTGCTCATCGAGATGGAGTCCACTGAGAGGCAGCCACCCTTCACCCTAAACAGGCACTACTTTGAGGAGAGGTGAGGCGCGGCAGTTGTTATCAATGTCATGATCCGGAGGTTATGAATGAATTAAATGAGGTGGTCCCAGAGTGGGCCTGTGATCAGAACTTACTCATTTGTACTGCAAGTCTGGAGGATGGTTACCCAAATTTTCTGGGCCTGCTGGAGTCCTCAGAGCAGAGTCTTATGGTGCATGCTTGTTCCACGTGTGTACCTGGGACAACCATCATGCACGGTAGAATGTGATCCCCTTGTGCTTCTGGCGGTGAGGGAAAAAGAAGGCATCACATGTTGAGGTGTAAGAATGGGGCCCAATGGCTCCCATCCTCTGACCTGATCGTGCAGAAGTAAAGCAGGCACCATATGGCTGTGTCCTGCACCATCAAGTAGCTGGGAGAGGAGCTTTTTTCCTTCCGTCCCAGGCCGAGAAGTTCCGGAATCCTGCCCAATCAATTTAACCACATCTGGCCCCTTGAAATTATGGAGCTGAATCGTCCATCAACAGCATCAAAGGAATGGGTCAATGACAGGTCAGGCTGCAATGTCATGTGCCAAAAATGCCAAAAAAGACCATTGGGCCTACATACGCATCACTTACGCGCCCCTTACAGAAGTTCATAATTTCATATACGCACGTTTACGCAGTGCCAAAAGGGCCTTAGCCCAAACAAATCAATTAGCAACTGTTCTTCACAATGGTTTCCTTTGCAACCTTACACTTTCACTCATAGTAAGACCTAGTTTGGCGTCGAGCCTAATCCTGGAGGTCTTGGCCTCTAATCCTACTCCAAGTCATCAGAGCCCCCTCCACCCTCAGTGCTGCCACTTCCCTCCTCGCTCTTCTTTGGCCTGCCTGGCTTGCGCGTGCGCTTTGCTTCCTCTTCTGCGCGCTTCTCCTTGTCCTTGCGCTGCTGCTGGATGTTTGCATCATGCTGCTGCTTCTGCTGCTTTGCCCTCTCCTCCTTGACCTTTGGATCCTCCGGCTCCTTCTTGAGGAAGCGGTGAAAGCTGAGCTGGAAGTCCCTATGAGGAGGTGGAGGGGGACGCTACTGCTGCTGCTGCTACTGCTGCCGTTGCTCATTCATCGCCTATAATGATTATATTTCACTAATTCGCACACATACGCAGCGCCTCAAGTAATTATTTTTTCGCCAGCTGCAATTCTTACGCACAGCCCCTAAAAGTTATTTTTGCGTAATGATATAATTTATGTACGGTATGCAATTTTGCATAAAATAAATAGTCCTGCACGTTTTAAATAGGCAGAATGCAAAGTTTTTTTACCTGGTCATACTTCAGGAACGCATGGGTGTTCCCAGAGAGAAAGGACAGGGACTCAAAATTTTCATAGCCTCGACAAATTTTGATGCACTTCTCTGTCAAACTGATCTAGAAGTACTCTTGCATGTCTGAAGCATAACCTCTGGCAGCCACACACGCACACACATTAGTGGCCCTTCTTTGTGCAAGTTGAAAAATGCACTTAGATGTTTTGATCTTGATACAAAGTTTGCACGCATGTACAGAGGAAAGTTAGAGGCATCACAGTAATGGAGACATTATGAGACGTCCACCAGAATAAGGTCACGGATCTGCTTGCCTAAAAATTATTTTCAGAAACTGTTGGCTTTGCATATCCAACTAGAAAAGCATCAACATCTGGATCGACCAGAATTAACAAATGCTTTCAACCCTCTTGCCTTATCATGGACAGCAGGATCCTGGACAGAGTGAAGGCACGAGCGTTTGCACGCGCGCGCGCACACACACACACACACACACACACACACACACACACACACACACACACACACACTTGCACGCATTTGCAGCCACTGCAGAATCCTGGAAAGAATGAAGGCTGAGATGTGCAAGTATCAGATGCGGGGCGTGGACCAGCAGGTGCTCAAACTCCCCCCGCTGTGTTTCTGGGCTGTCACCTGCAATGTGATTTTAACTGCAAATCTGAGCTGCTGTAATTGCAATGTCATAGTTTGGCAGATCATAGTCCGCCAGAAAAAGTGAGCAAACCTTCTTACGCGTGACCTTGCTATGGTAAATGAATAGCTCTGTTAATCTAGAAGGATTGCAATGGGATTTGACCTTCATTCAGGCTGTTAGGCTGCTGCTTGCTGGTCCCTGCATACAAACAAATAAGCCTAAAATATCAAATACATATTTTGGGTTTGCCTGCTTTCAAAAAAAGAAAGACTTTAATCCTCAGATTGGGCTGCGGAAAAAAGAAGAGGCCTGGATCTTTCAGACAAGTTCTGTGTGCCATATTTGTATAAGAGAAAAGTCCATTCCTTCAGGTACGGATGAGTGCAGGTACAAAGGACATGCTTTCCGTTTTCTGTAAATTTCAAACAACTAATGAAACCAGGGAAGTGCTCCATGAGTGCTGCAGGCTTCATGCTGAGAGGTCCACCTTAATCTTTAGACGTTCTTAACCACCCTGAACCAGCTAGGCTATCAATGAAACCAAACTTATTTGAGGAAGTGTCTTGTGCACCATTGTTACGCTTGGGGTGATTGTGACATGACCTGGTGAGATTGAACGGTTGTTTGCTAGCCTGTGTCATGAGGTCTCCTCAGTACACATGAGTGCAGGCTAAACGTCTCACACACACATACACGCATAAACACACACTACTTTTTGATGCAGAATTGTGCCTTTTGTAGCAAAAGATAGGAGATCAAAAGCTTTGGAAAGGGTGCAGTGAGGAAGGCTCAGGATACTTTTCTGTGGTAGGACCCCCAGAGGCAAACTTGGAACCCTTAATAAGATCCCCTTGCCTTCATCTGCTCTATTGAAGTGAAGTGCTGGACACGACATGAAAACCTCTGCAGATAGCAACGCAATGAAGCTTCTAGTGCTGCTGAAGCATTCCTCAAGGTACTCCACATGTGTTTGTGTCTGTAGGTGCTGAGGCAAGATGTTGCTAACGCCCTTGCTGCACTGGCGCGCATACCAGGCTTCCAAGGTGTGCTTGTGTCTGCAGGTTAAATGGTCCACTGGTTGCCTTCTGCTAAATGGCGCGTTAAGAATTTTAGTTAGATGGCTGCTTGACTGCTACTCTGGCTTGCCTATTGTAAACATCAGGTATAGGAATGCATCATTATATTGCATGCCAAAAAGGCGTAGGACCAGGATGCATTTTTCCCCCCAGCAGATTAATATGATGTAGGGCGGGAACTTGCATGCCACTGAAACTGCATCTGCTTCTTCTATGGCGTACATCGTGTGTCTTATATGAGTGGTGCACTTCTTTGCCCGGTACACCCACAGGGATGACACAGGACCAACTCCTGGCACTGAAGCCGTGTAACCCAGATGTCGGCGAGGAGTTACCTATCATGGCAGCGACCATGGCCTATTTCAAGGTCAGTTTTTGCCCCCCCCCCCCCCCCCCCCCAACCACCACATTGATTTGATGATTGATGAGGAAGCGCCAGTTTTCACTGGATGCCTGTGAAAACCAACTGTTGCTGTCCTAATTTGCCATTTTTGACTGCATGATTAATAATTTAAACTCTTGTGTATGGGATGGCTTGTTGCCACCAGGAGGAAGTAAGGTACTTTTTCAGGAGAAAACTGCTGGAGAGCAGATGCAAGCATGAGATACGAGACAAGTGCAGGCCTGACTTTTGCTTTTCCATGGCATAACCTGACAGTAACAGCTGATGGATGCTGGCTTTTTAACATGAAGGTCGCTTGTTCAAAAGTAAGGTGCACACAAGTCTGCAGCAAGGTTTCTGTCCCAGCAACCATACTGCATTCGGTCATCAAAAGCTGATTAATCATACAAATGTCCTACTCATTTTCAGCCGTTATCAGCCTTGGAAAAGCTTGGCCACTTATGCAATCAGGCTTGCAAATACACGCCGTCTTTGTAAAATCAGACCGTCTAAACGGTTCGGTGACGGTTCGGTTCGGTTGAAATCGTCAAAGGACGCTTTCAGGAAACTGACGGTGGCAATCGACCAGTTCGGTAGCACCGTCAGGCTCGGCTAAGCCACTCGTTGCAGGCACACTGCGGCTGCGGCTCACCTCAGCCACTCGATGCATGCAACGATGAACAAAAATACATACATATAATCACTCTTAAGCATCATGCAAGGGCAAACAAGTGCCAAACGTGCAAGGACAGCCCTTGGGGGCACGAGCATGCCCACCCCAAGAGGTCTGATGGGGCCCCGCCCTGCACAGGGCCTCAACACAGGGCTGCCCGGAAGAGGAGGAGCAAGAGAGGAACTCACTGGGGTTTGCGTTGGGGGGAAGGCTGGAGGGTCCAGTTCTCCAAGTTTGGCAGCAGGGCTAAGGCAGTCCTGACTGCTGTCAGCTGAGCAGTGTGGGGGGGGAGTTGGGGGGCTGGAGAGTCCATTCTGGTTTGAGGCAGGAAACTTGAAACAGCGGGGCCAAGGCATCATGCACTCTTGGCACAAGTGTTCACTTTAAATAAATTCTTGGAGTTGTGGCACTCCAAGTGACAATCTTGTTTCTGCAGCAGATTGCTGGACCGAACCGTACACCGAACCGTTTTGCACCGTTTAGACGGTTTGAAATTTGGAAAATACTGTAAAAAGACGTACAAACCGAACCGAACCGTAAATCGTAAAGCGAACCGTCAACCGTTGTTTTACAACCCTGTATGCAATACAAGCTATAAGGTCATGGGTTTGAGTGCTAGCCACAGACTGCAGGTGCCGCATGAGTTCCCCCTCCCACCCAGACTTGTCGTTGATAACTCTCCCGCTCAAATATCCCATACAGGTGTCTTCAAAGCGCTATGTTGACTATGTGGCTCTGTCCATCACAAGGCTCTTGTACGTGCGAGTGGCAGAGAGCATAGAAGGACATGTGGACAGGTGGGCGTGTTCCCTTTGCAAGCTTTGTCAGACATTTTTTAAATGCCTGTGTCTCAATCGCTGACAATATTATCTGCATTCAACTATGCTGCAACGTCCGCAAATGTGCACGTGGTAGAGGGCAACCTTTGTCTACTTTCAGCAAAGGCTGCAAATGTAGCTGCAACTGTAGCTGCTGGTTTGTGCATAATCACAGGCATAATCAATGAATACCTTGACTTTCAGATTTTAGTTTTGATTTTTACATGCCAAGCACTAGCTGCTCATGATTTTGTTGAAGAGCTGTTGTAGAATATTAAGAAATGGGGCCCTTATTCCTATCTGCATGGTCTAGATGCCTGCAGAAGGACCGCCTTGTTTGAAATGGCATGAATGATTTGCATGTGCCCAAAGTCAGCAGGAAGAAGCTTTTGTGGCTGTGATGTCGGGTCCCATTGGACACCTTTGGCATCACAGCAGTAATGTGTCCATTGTTGTTGCATAGTTACAACATGCACCACAGGTATTTGAAGAGGCTGTCAGCTGAAGCTGCTGCAGGCAAGAGAGAGTCAGCCAATCCTCTGCTGCTCATGAAAGATGGGCAGGCAGACGCTGGCGCAAGCCGGCAATGGCAGGATAGTGAAGTAGTGCTGAGCCTGGTGGCGGACGACCCCAAGATAGCCAAGCAGCGCGGCAGCCTGCAAGCCAAGCTGGAGAGTCTACAGGCCACGCGGAGTGTGCTGTCACGGTTTGCATAGCCTAATCCGTGAGCACTGGGGCGTGAGCACTGGGGCTGAGGGTTTTGGTGGAACTGGAGGTTCTGTGTTCCTTGAAGTGTGGGAGCTGATATGATTTCCATTGTGTCTTCGGAAGGACTGGACTTAGTGCATGGCGTGAAAAATTGACCCCCTTTTGCTGGATTTCTCTATGGCTAAGATCCTGTATCTCACCAACCACTGGGTCTTTTCACTTTTTTTCCTTTTGCAATGGTATTCTGTTTATATAGTGCTCCAAATTACTAAAATTCACCCAATTTGGTGCAGTGGGTGGTCGGGAAAGGAGATTTGGTAGTCAAAAAGTAGGGTTCACGTCCAGGCTAATTTGGCAGGTGTCCCCCAATTGCCGATTCTCAAATCCTACTTTTACAGAAACCAGGGACCTAGTCTTAAACACTGCCAGTTGGGGGACACCTATGCAGGGAGCATGCAAAAAACACCTGTTTTTAGGCCTCAGATAACCCCCTCCCAGAACTCCCAGAACTTGGAGGCCCGACATATCCCCTAGAAGTCCCATACCTCCTGGGAGGGCCCCATGTGGCTTTACTTTCCTGCACTAACTTGCGTGCTCAAGCTCCGCTGGTGGTCAAGTCCCAGTTGTTTGAACTGGTTAAGGGCATTCTCAGTGTAACAGTTCCCACCTACATCTAGAAGGATGGTATGTAGCGTGACAGCTTTTCCACTTGTATTCTTGCATCTGCATAGATCTGCATGCTGCCACTGTGCTGTCTCCAAATGCTGCCCAGGCCTCGTGTCTTCACAGTATTTAAATTGTGTACGTGCCGCTGGTTGCACTCAGTTGATTGTCTAACGTAGGTAGTTGTGTTGGACCTGCCTGGGGTGCTGTGCCTGCTGCGTGACATGGTGTGAGCAGGAGCAGGAAGAAAAAGAAGTGGGTTTAGCTTGATAGGGAGTAATCAGTGTAGCATCAAGACAGCTCGAGGTGAGTCTAGATATCTTAGGAAAATTACGTGGAAAGAGGTAAGGGGGTATGACTCTGAGACATTTGCAGAAATTTGGAAACTGTGCTGCGCCAATCTATCATCACCTCCCAAGTCTCTGCTAACAAAGCCTGCTCCCCGAGGGCTTTTACTAAGAGGTTTGATGATCATTCTTCCAGCAACATCAGCGACATTGTAGCATTCAGTTTTTATGCTGGAGATTATATGATTGTGGCAGCCTGAGAGCATGTGGAGTGCGCTGCCTAATTGACGACAGCCTGGGAGAGGGCATAATGGGTTCGTGGACCTATTGAAGCAAACCGCATGTTCTTGGTTATAGAGGGCGCCGCCTGTGCGATTCTGTAAGATGGTGTGCTTCATAGGTGAGGATATACAGGGCTGACAACCCCCAGCCGAGTTCAAATCCTTTGCAAGGCATTCAGTAGGGCCAAGATAGCTGGCTTACATGAAGCCATCATACCTGCTCTTACTATCTTTGAAAAGAAAGAAAAGAAAAGACTACGCAGGCCATGCATTAAGGAAAGGTCCCCTAACTTAATAGGTTCGGTGGCGGGAGTCAAACCCTGGTCCCCAAGGATAAAGCGAGATGCTCATTGCACTAGACTACGCGCATTCTATCTTTGCATCTGAGTTGCAGGGGCTCCTTGCCCGCAAGACTCTGCTAGAAATGATTGTGCTAGCAGAAGATTAAAACATCTTTTTCGCGGGCCCCGCCAACCCGCATCCATACTGCCTTCCAAGAATGGGCCCTAGTAACTCAAGAAAAAAATGGCCTCCCCAGTAGACCGTCTACTGGGGACCGTCTACTGGTGACCACGACCCACAATACCAGCAGTTTTGGAGCACTGAGCCTGTTGGGGCACTGTCTTTTTCATCCAAAATTTTCAGGCTTCTCCGTTTGCCATCCCAGTTATGATGATGTACAGATTTACACAGGGGGACCTTCAGCCAGAGTGTTCGGCTGATCGGCCTGTGACTGGTCCTTGCCAGTCAACATAATGTCCATGACCTCAGGAACAAACGAAGAGCTTGTTGTTGTGTTGCAAGAGGAAATCAGAACATCCTGCCAGGACACTGCCTTGTTGTAAAAAAGGTTGCTCCTTCGAAAAATCACCAGAGAAACAGTTGAACAGGTGAGCAAAAAGAAATGAAAAGGCTACGCAAGCCAGGTCCAGCTGCGTGCATTAAGTAAAGGTCCCCTAACTAGCAAGCTAGCTAGAGCCTCACCGACCGGGTGAGCGTACTTTCTTCTCAAAGCACAAACATCTGCGTCTCTGCACACCAAAAGGGCATGAGCCTCATCTTGAATCTCATCACAAGAACAGCGATCACACAAAAGAGTGTTCCGAGTATCCCAAGCTGCTGTCTCCACCTTCAGTGTGTGTGCCCTAAGTCTGAAACGGCTAACATTCCTCATGACATGTGGAGACAAATCTAAATGCATGTGCCTTGGTAAACGGGCAGGGGCACGCACGTTATGGTCAGAAGGCACTGCGAAAAGAGACTGGTAAGTTGCCAGCTTACTATATGTGTCCCGCAGGTTCACTCCCTCAACATCTCTCCACACTGCCCGCAGCCTGTGTCTGAGGTCATCAGTAAACTCTTGAATAGGGATAGGAGTGCCCTGCCGCAGAGCTTGCACAAAGGAATCACAGCGCCGTAAGCCTTGAAAAGCATCTAAAACTTGAGCAGTCCAGCAGGCTGGCTCACGCGAATGAATTTTCAAATCCGCTTTCAACACTCTTCTCAACGTCTCACTGTCAGACCTCAGCATGCTATTATACATTTTGACAACAGACCTAAACCAGTAAAACTGAAGCGGCTCATGACCACACTCCCTCAGGACAGCCCAGTTTGTAGTGGTACGCTACATCTAAAACTTGAGCAGTCCAGCAGGCTGGCTCACGCGAATGAATATTCAAATGCATACATGTCAACTGAAAGCCTAGAGCTGAGTTCAGAAGTGTCAACTGAAAAATGAAGTTTGAGAACAGCATCGCTCTGAAAAAGGTCCAAAAGGCCATGGTAAATGTGTTCATGTTTTGCTTTGTACTTCAGTTCTCAGCATCCACTGCAATAGATGCATTGCAATGCTTTAAGAAGGGTAACCGCCAATACAGCCTGGTGAGTGCACAAGTCAACATGAGGTGTCAGTTGCTCTACGGTAGAGCAAAATAGTATGGAATTGACCGAAAAGAAACCTAGCCGTTCGTGCCTCCAAGGGCCTGCTAGGTCAAACAATGAAACGAAGATGGTGCTTTAACCATGTCACGACAAAAGTCTGCTGCAGCGAGAGTGTGCTGCAAATGCCTGATGGTCTGTCATAGTCAAGTGTGCGAGGCGTGACCTGTTGTTTTGTTGGGACTTTTCCATGGACTCTATCTTTGATCTTCTTCTGTGGAGCATCCCTTTGAGTATTGGCGCATTTTCCTTTATTCCTGGCCATGTGCCAGGGGTGTTGCTCCTGATGTAATGATGTAACCTGGTCAGCTTATCCGCCCTTGTCCGCTCTCTGTCTCTCCCTGTGCTGTGCAGCCATGCCACCACTCAAGCAACACAACTCAAGCAACAGCAGCAAAGCTAGCATCAGGCAGTGGTGCAGCCCACCCACATCAAATCAGCCCATCAGCATGCACTCTCAGCCTGACACACACCATCATAATTTCAAAAAAAGAGCAGGAAGCAGATTTCTTGGACGGCACATGTCAATTTGATTAAAAGGTAAACATCATGATATAAATGAATTGGGATCCTGAGCTCAAGATCCGCTGTTGCACAGATTGGGTATGGAGCTTTCATACAAAGTTTCAAATCAAGTACCAAGTTGGTAGACCTTTGCGGGTCAATCCTTGGTTTTCTAATCTGATCCTGATGCAAATACCTAGGGACAGAGATGGGCAGAACTATCTGCCAATTAAGATGATCAAGTTCTCTGATTCAAATGCCTTAGATCAAGTTATCTGATTCACATGCCTCAGATAAGGAGGAGGAGAGGAAAGGGTCACATAATTGTAACCTGCCAAAGAGGTAGATTATCAGCAGCAGCAAAATTATCATGAAGTTGCGTCTGGAGATTGCGACTGGAAAAGAAAAGCCTTGTGCTTTGTACTAGAGGGGACTCACGGCTCTTCTGAGCCAATCTTTCTCCTTTTCCTTAATTGATGTAGGGAGAGCTTCCTCTGCCAACGTAGTTTTTCTTTTCTTTTCTTTCCTGGGCCACATTACTAATGTGGTTGCTCTGCCTCTGACTTTCTCCTAGGCTAGCTTAGTAGTTGAAGTTGGATTGCTTCTTGGCTTGCTGCATGCAGCGTCTTTGGCTGGCATCGTTTTACTTTTGCTATGGGCAGTATGTGTTGCATCATATACTGCAATCACTTGTAGGATAGGAAGGAGTTACATACAACCATTTGTAGACCATGAGTAGAGACATGATGCAGGAGAATTTGATGAGTCATGGCATTCTGAGCCAACGTACGGACTGACTGGTGTAGGGAGCGTCACTGCCTATGCAAATTATTCGTTTCATGTGATGCGCCGTGTGCGGTTCCAGTGGATAGCTTATGTCAGCATTAGAAGCGCTGAAACCGGGATAGTTTGCAATGTCAAAGGCTTTCCTTTGAGGTTACATGGTTTACATGGGTTTGGGGTTGAGAGCAACCTCATTTGGACGCTTTCGCAACTGTTCACTCATGACAGGACATTGGCAGCCAGATCAGCCAAGCTGGGTTATGATTGTTTAGATGGTTCCTTGCAGCTGTGTTCCAGACTGCAATAATTTTTTGGTCCCAGGTGTGCTGAGAAAGAGGTATTTCCTGGTTGTGGCAGGATTGTAGAGCATTGTAGCAAAGGTTGGTTCGTGCGATGGTTCCAACTTCATAACAGAGATATGGATAGGCAGTGATGAGCTTGGAATAGGGGGTAATTATCATGTGTTTTCCCCAGACAGGAAGGAACATGAAAGTAGCAGTGGCCTCTATTGAGAATGGTGGAGTAGATAGTATGACCCCACATCAATTAAGAGAAAGGGAACGCATTGGCACAAAAGATTTACGAGTCCCCTCACCACAAAGCAGGCATTAAAAGGGCTAATAGGGACCTGGAGGGTTGCTGGAAGCAACCGGCTTTAGAACCTGGCTGTGAGGAGTATTCTTGTCGTCAATCACGCACCTAACAGAAACTTGTATATATCATGTTTTGAAAGTAAGATGTGATTCATGAGCTTGTGCGGAAAAGGAGACACCCCATGGCCATCTTATCAAACATACAAACATTCAAGCCAATAAAGTACAACGAAGAATGAGCCCCCAAAGCCCAAAGGCGTGCATTCAATGATTGAAGCCTAATGATTTTGAAATGTTTTTTCCAGTCTCGATGACCCTGGTATCCACCCTGTGCCTCCTTCCAGCTTTCCTTCTTATTTTGGTGGAGCGGATACACAGTGCCTCAACCCACCAGGTTCCTCTTTGGACTAGATGCCGCAACACACACACACACATACATGAAGCAGAACTAATAGAGTGACAAGCCGCTGCTGGCGCCTTTGCTCCAGGGTTCCCTTGCATACTGATATACATTGATAAGCCGCTGCTGGCGCCTTTGGTACCGACTTGCCTTGTATAAAAAGCAATACAAGCGTATATATTGCCTGCATGTTTTTTTATTTTACCCAGCTTACTATTATGATCTCAAGCGCAAGAGTTGCTTATGAGCAGAGGTAGTATCCTCAGGTGTGCCCCATTGGAAAAGAACAACTAGAAAGGAAAGTAAATTGTGAGGGCAGCAAAAACACTCGCCCAAAAAAGAGTCGACGCTTTCCATTAGGCTGCCTGCATCCCCTCCACCAATGCAAGAGAAAAAATCCCATTATTTCGGCTGAGACACTTACCTTGGGGGTGCCACTATAGTATATGGGCCATGGTATATATACTAATGCGTATTTGCCCAAGCAAGAAGCTTAGCAGTCAGGCAAACGTGCCGCATTCAGTTTGGTATCAGAAGCAAGTAAACCATGAGGGAAGGGTGTTCCTGGTTGGGCTGGTGAGAATTTGGGATGATGATTTACAGCTTCCATTGAACATTCATCTTTCAGCCTTCCGGATACCAGGTTTATTCATATTTTTGATCAACAATAATAAAAAATATGCAGGGTTGCACGCTACTGCTACGCTAAGCTACGCGACGCTACGGCTACGTATACAGAATGTCAACAGTAGCAGTATACTGCTACGTAGCAGTAGACAAACTGTACATGAAAAGCTGCTGTATAACACATGCTGTATGGCACAGAAAGCACATGTGCAAAGCACAAGTTACATGTACAAATTGCAACTTGCTGAGCACTTCAGCATAACATGTATAGGCTCTGCATATGCATGGGCTGTGTGTGGGGCCACTGCATGGGCTGTGTGGGGGGCCACTGCATGGGCTGTGTGTGGGGCCACTGCATGGGCTGCTGTGCACCGCTGTCCTGCCAGGAATGCTTGATGTCCCTGTTCTACAACCTGAGGATATGGGCTTTGAGCTTCCCACTGCACATACCCATTTGCCTCCCAACAGCCCAAGCATGTCCATTCCTTATTCCTCTACGAAACCTCTCTGCTTCTAAACCACAAAATTATATTTTTATCATTTGCATCAAGAACACGGTATATAAGAAATGGCCATCAATTCCGACGGGCACTTTGGGCGCTGCTTGCTGTTATAACAGTAAACTTATAATAAATGTTACGATTAAATTCTGGAAGAAAGTTTTCTGGAAAACGGTGTTTGCTTCAAAATGATCTCCGTGAAATGTTTATCACATTTCCGTGGAATTATATCACACATTGATCCCACAAAAATCAGTATTCACATTGGCACAAGTCACACAAAAAAAGCCGTTGAGCCGTCTAGGATAGCACGGCACACAACTTCCAGGGTCTGTCAGCGACCTGTCGTCTTGATGTCGTCTGTCGGCCTAATCGGGAGCAGTACGTACGTGGAACTCCTGAGGCAGCTCTCAGAGATTGGCGCCCACTCGCACATTGAGATCCCATCAATTGGTGCGTGCCACCAATGGTGCGCGCAGCCACGTGGTGCACTAGTGTATTGCAGTACTGCAGTTGATTGGTGGCCACGGGAGGTGCTAGGAAGTGCTTTTCATTATATGTGCGCTGCCTCGAGGAGCTCCAGCTTACTAACTCTATTGTTTGAAGCTGCAAGCATGTACATATGTACATGCAATTGTTCACAAAACATTCTGCTATTGAATTGACTAGCCACATATCTTTGCAATTGCAAGGATGCAATTACTTCACGATTGATTGTACAATCAATCTTCTAGATCTGTTCTTTCCACTCACTTGTGCATGTATGTACCTGATTCAAATCAGAATTCACTTGCGTCCTTGTCTGCATCAGATGAAAGAGAAGAGCCTATGCAAGTTGAAGACGGCTAACATCACCTACGTTTCAGCACCTTGGAAATTTCTTGTACACATCCCCTCTTGCAGTTGTCGGTGGAGATCAATCTGCTGGGAAGTCCAGCCTGATTCAGGTGAGTCCTGCTAAGTCCTCACCTGCTAGCTCATGAGCTCATAGTCGGGTTCATCAGCCTACAACTCCTTCCATGCATGCAGCGCATCTGTGGAGTCCCCTTGCCACGCTCTGATGGCACATGCACACGTTGTCCCATGGAGGTCATGCTTATTGCCTCAGAGACATGGTCATGCACCATCCGGATCAGGTGTGTAGCTTGTTGGCAATACAAAGCCCGCCGATCCTTGCACTAGCTTTGTTCCACAAAACAAAAAGTTCACGTTTTTTTCCAGAGGGGGGGGGTAATCTGAAGGCAAAATAGTCTGCCTTTGCAAGCAGCTCTCGGCATGTGGTGCCCGTAAAACCAACTTTGCCTTAGTGCTAGTTTTTAAAGCAAGGTGCCCATTACAGGCAACATGCCTAGCTTGCGTGGATCCTATTTTCTTCCATCACCCACTGCACCAAATAAGGCGATTTCGGGCCCACTTTTCAAATAGTTATCGTTGCAATGATAATGGAGTGAAAAGACCCAATAATTGTGAAGATGCTCCATGGAGGAATTTCACAGGAAAGAAATGCACGAGGATGCCAAAAAGATTGTTTTTAAAAACTGCAAACCCTTCTTTAACTACCTGCTCCTTCCGCTTTAGGCTAGCAGTCAGGTGGTTTAGCTGGTAGCTTCTTAAACCTGTCATGTTCTTGGCAAAGTGATCTTGCTTGAGGTGTAGAGGCCAGAACACACAAGAAAACCAGAAAATAAAGCTGTGTATTGGTATTGATCCCAGTTCATAAGGCCTTTTCCACCCAAAGATTTTTGTTCACTTGGTACCAACACAATTTGCATGAAAAAGAGACCAAATTTGAGCAATTTTTTATTTTCAATGTAGGGAGTGTTTTTCTCTGCCTACGAAGTGTTCTTTTCTTTTCTTCGGTGGGAGCCAATGGGAGGCTCTTTCCTTAATGCACGCGGCCGAACGGCAAGCGTAGATCTTTCCTTTCTTTCCTTTTCTTTTCTTGAGCAAATGCTTAAATAAGTCCTCGGATTTAAGGGAGAATCATTTGCGTTTCTTGTATTAGCTGGTAGTACAAGTTTACCTCCAACTTGCAAAAAACGTTGAATACCTTCAAGTTGGTCTATGCAGTTCAGCAGCGTGCTTAACTCATGGAGTTCATTTCTTAAACCAGCTGTGTTTCCTGGCATACATGGTTCTTAGATTGCATTTGCTTGCGTTAGCTGTTCGTTGGTTAATTTATGCCAAATGGCCGTGGTTTTCACGTTGGAAGTCTGTTCTGACAAGAGTGTGCTGCAAGTTGGTTGAGTTGATTCGATGGTGGTATTTGTCTTGGTGATTGTATTGTCACTGTACGGTGACAGAGCCGAGGCTGTTTTGAGAGAACCCTCTTGGAACTTGTAACAACATCTCGTTTTACCTTGCAAAGCCTGATCAACCCATGAATAAGGCACCGTTTCCTCAGCCTGATGTGTCTTCTCAATTGTGATCCTTTACACAGGCGTGAATTTGATGACAAAAAAGGTTCCAGGCATGACCAAGTCAAAGAGGAGGCATTTGGAAATGTGCTCACAAACCCTGAGGACGTGGAACTCACAATCCGACGGGCGCAGAAGGCAGTGCTTAATCCAGGTGCACAAAATGTTCCCTGTTTCAAGCTACCCTGGCTTCCTGCATGTCACGGGCCAGCAAGCCCTCCCACAGGTCTTCGTGTAATTGACCTATGAGCTACAGGCATTTCATGCACCATGTGGTTGATCTATGGTGCAGACAAGCCTGCCAAAGACTTCCTGAATTACAACTTTGATGGAAATCCAAAGGATGAGGCGGCCAGTAACGAGCTTCAATTTTCAAAGAACTTGGTAAGTTAGACGCAAAGTACCCTGCCCCCGTCACAGGCCAGGTTTGCCTCGAGGCTTCTGCTTTCAATTATACAAGTTGTCTGTGCAAGGTATATTACTCCAAATGAAGATGTTTGTCATAGGTGGCAGCCTAGTCTTGGCGACTTGCTACACTCTTTTATGCATGGCGACCTGTAGTGATTTGCTGTTGCTGCACAACTGCAGGCTGGGGGCCATAAGCACGCATGTCCTCTCTGATTATATATCTCCCTCTTATTGCAACCAAAGTAGACAACCAAGTTCAAGATAGGGCAGCCAGCGACACGAGTTCAAATGTTGCCTCTGCTTTCCCTCGTGCAGGTCGTGCTTGAAGTTCGCGGTATGCCTTACAACTTGACTCTCATAGACTTGCCAGGTGAAGGCTGTATGCGGCTGAAGTTCGTTTGCACTGCTCTGCCTGTGCGTTCTTATGACATCTTCTATAAGTGTGTCCGGCAGTATGTCTCGCTTTAAGGCAGACTTGGTAGCAAGGAGCTTGATGTCCTCTTCAAGAGTGTCTTCCTAACTTTGTGCAGGCATCATCAATTCAACTGAACACCAGGATGACAGGCACCTCATCTAACTCATCAAAGACCTCGTCTTGTCTTACATAAGGTGAATGGGTGCCTGCCAGCATGATAGTTCTTTACCTAAGCATTTGGGAGGTTTGTTTTTGTTCAAAAACTTGAACAACATGGTGAGCTCCCACTAGGCGTGCTATTAAGAACAAAAACACTTCTCACAGCCAGGTTCTGGAGCCAGGTGCTTCCAGTAACCCTCCAGACCCCCATTAACTCTGTTTGTTTTAGAACTTTGTGGTGGAGGGGACTCACGGCTCTTCGGAGCCAATGTGTCTCCTTTCCCTTAATTGATGTAGGGAGAGTTTCCTCTGCCTACGTAGTTTTTCTTTTCTTTCTGAGCCTTAGAACATCGCACAAAGCTCAATCTGGTGGATTTAGGCAGTTAAGTGGACTCAGTGCTTTTATTGCAGTGCTTTGCAGTGCGGTCATTGATGAAGAAGTAGGAAAGGACTTTGCATTTTGTTCTTCTGTTGTTATCATTATTGTTATTATTAAGAAGCTACAATTCTCAAACTAGAAAGCAGTTTTTTTGAGGAGCAATTATAATCAACCATTCTACAGGATATTTGTCATTATTGTAATTATTGTGCTTGGTTTATATTTTCCACTGTGTGCAGCAAGCCACACACCATTATAGTGGCTGCAATCTCCTGCAAAAATGACATTGACAACCAGGTGAGCTGCGATGTGAATAAATGCTGTTCCTTCTCACCTGCATTATTTGTTTCTTCTTAAATGGTCTCTTTGTACATTGTTAAACCATGCTACATCCAAATGATCTTCACTCTCTTATAAAAATGCGTGACTCTGCAGCTTCTTCTGTCTCCACCTAGGTGGACATGGTCCAAGCTTTTCCTCTTTGTGTAACAGAAGGTGCCAAAGCACGTGCCATGATCTCCTGGCAGGAACTCACGCAAACATGCGCGCAATTAATCAAAACTCGCCATTCCCACGTAACAAAGCTTTGGATGTTACAAACATGCAAGCATGTAAACGGCACCTTTCACTTTCTGTACCTGATACCAGCTAGCCCTGTGTGACTGCAAACCATGTTGCAGACGGTGTTTGCACTAGCCAACGAGGTGAAAGAGGGCAAGCAGCGGACGCTGGGTGTGCTCACTAAGGTGGACCAGATAGAGGAGGGCTGCCATGATGATTGGCTTGGTTTCATGCAAGGAGAGAAGTTTCCATTGGAGCTGGTAAGTCTCTAGTGGATAGGACTTTGCCGTTGTTGCTGCATGTCGTGCATGCCCCAGCTACCGTGTATGCAGGAATGATGGCGCTGGAGTGACTCCAGCTTCCTTTTGGGATTGGTGGCTTGGATAAGGATGATCAGTTGGAGCTAGGTGCAGGCAATAATTGACATGGATTCCAGGTCTCCTTCCTTTCTGCTTGCAGCAAGTGGGATTTGCCAGCCAAACATGCTGGGGAGAGGTAGAAACAACGTTGTGTGGTCTGTTTTTTGCATCCTCCTACAGGGCTACTACATGGTTCGAAACTCCACCAAGGTGGAGCTGAATGAGCACATTAGCGCAGAGGTGAGAAGCCTCATATTGCAGTCTGGAAACAATCAGGGGGTGTCACAGGGCCTGATTTGGGGGCTTTGCGCCCTTAAAGGCTGCTGGTTGGGCAAGGGAGGTGCAGAAAACAACCAACCCATTCTTTACCTTCAGTTGTGTAGCAGATGTACAGCAGACACATTGCAAAAGGAATGCGATCTTTTGGTGGTCTAGCTGGACCAGGGTGGGTGAGAACATTCCAAGGGTAGTGGGTCCAGGACCTCTGTGCACTGTCTTCACTCGAGGAGCTTTTCATTACGATTATGCAGGAATTGTTTAATAAAGAGGCTTGCTTGTAACACTTAGACGCCTAACTTATAGCTTTCTCTCAGGTCTTCAGAGCAAATGGGGTTAAAAGTCCATACCCCCAACAATCCAGTGAATATAAGTGTTTTAGCAAAATCCACGAATCACCTGCACGCAAGCACTGCGCAGGATAAATGACTTCTATTCCCTTACACAAGCTGTTTCCTCAAGGGAACATGCATGGGCTGCAAGCAAGCAGCAAAGACTAGATTCGGTGGTCTAGCAAGTTGCAACATCTGTTTGCCCACAATCTCCCATGACAGCTTTTCTGTAAATCATTGTGCAAAAGGTTTGCCTGCTCAATGAAATAAAAATAGCAAGTTGCAGGTTTTGTTTTCTGCTCTACATGTCACTTCAAACCTCCCTGTTTTCCAGGAAGCCACTAGGGTGGAGGAGAGCTTTTTCCAAGACTCATTTCCTCTGAAACCCTTGAGGGATAGCAAGGATCTGTCACAACGACTGGTAAGTGGGCAACCACTTAAAAGATGCATGGCTCTGGTGCTCATTTGATTAATCTAATGCACTTCTTTCAATTTGTGCGCAGGGTGTTCCAAGCCTGGTCAAGGTGAGTTGGCATTCATTGCTTGTTCACTCCTTGGCCATGCACACCTAACATAGGAACTGTCTTTTCTTTTGTAGATGCTCAGCGACATCCTGGTGCAGAAGGTCAAGCAGCAACTGCCTGACATGAAACAGTCGGTGAGAGGGTTTGTTCCTAAAAAAGGAACAAGAATAGGAAGACGCTTGGACAAAGCTTTCCAATCATGTGCTTGGGGACCTTCATGCTCAAACCTGCTTTTACTTTTCCATTTTTCATAGCTATCAGTCCAGGAAGCAGTTCCTGGTCCTCACAAACCTACGTTTGCTTTATCCTGTACCTTTTCTGATGCATCCAGGACGCGCAAGCTTGAAATGTCCTCTCCAAGATGGTGCCTTATGCACAAATTTGAGCACTCTTGGGCCAGTCTTTACTCTGTTGGGCATTGCACATAAACAAGAGTCTCAAGTGCATGAGTGTTCACACGTACGCGCGCACACACATACACACACACGCGCACACAGGTGGATGAGCAGCTCAAGTGCACCCGTGCTGAGCTGGCAGGACTGCCCCCTGCTGTACAGGAAAAAGACCGGGCTGATGTGCTCCAACAAGCCCTGCGTTCCTTGGTCAGTTGCTTCTTTTATGCCATGCAGTGCAAGGCCTGTGCCACTGACTGTGGTTCACAATGTGTAAGTGTTTGTAATGTGCACGCGGGTATTAGGAGGAAGATTTGGTGTTCGGAGGTGGAGTGTTTCAGCATGGGTCTTGTCAGGCTGAGAGTGTGACGCATACAGATTAGTGTCTTGAGTGCAGTATCCTATGCTTCCTATTCTCGGATGGCGTACCAAAAAGAGGCATGAAGGGGGGAGAGCGCGCTAATACTCTGCTAAGCTTGGGCTGCATGCTGATATGCTGATTTGATGTGGGTGAGCTGCACCACTGCCTGATGCTAGCTTTGCTGCTGTTGCTTGAGTGCTGGCATGGCTGCACAGCACAGGGAGAGACAGAGAGCAGACAAGGGCGGACCAGCTGACCAGGTCACATCATTACATCAGGAGCAACACCCCTGGCACATGTCCAGGGATAAAGGAAAACGTGCCAATACTCAGAGGGATGCTCCACAGAAGAAGGATAAAAGAGAGGGAGTCCATGGAAAATTCCCAACAAAATACAGGTCACACCTCACACACCTGAATATGACAGACCATCAGGCATTTGCAACACACTCTTGCTGCAGCAGACTTTCGTCGTGACAGTCTACATAACTCCGTGCTCAACTCCCAATCTTGGTTGGTTTTCATAGGGAGGGGGGGATCTTGCCTTTCAGGACAGGTGATCTGTCCTTAATGCACGCAGCTAAACTGCGTAGTCTTTGTTTCTTTCATTGTGCAATGAAACAAATTACCCTGGAGAAGCAAGCAACAGTAGTAAGTAACAGTAAGTTACAGTAGTAGTAGCAGTAGTAGCAGCAGTAGCAGCAGTAGCAACAGTAGTAACAGCAGTAGTAGCAGTAGTAGTAGCAGTTGTTGTTGTTGTTGTTATTGGTTGTTGTTGCTGTTGGTCGAGGCTTGAAATTGGTTACAGCAAGGTAGTATCAACTAGCTTGTTGTTTATTGCCATGTGTTTCTATACCTGCAGGACCAAGATGCAAGGCAGCTTGTGCATGCTCATGGCAGTTCAAGCACCAAGCACTTAGTACAGCAATGGCTGACAATTTACGAGGGCATGGCAAGGTGTGTCAAACCCTCTCCCTCCTTTTGGCCAAATCCCCCCCCCCCCTCACTCTCTCTCCCTCTATGTCATGGAGGGTGCAAGGGTAGCAGCATTTTGTAGGTGAATTTTCCTTTTTTGGCAAAACCCCCTCTTAAGTGCCCATATGATTGTGGGAACCCTAATTATCTCACATATTAGGCCAGAACTCAACTATTGCACCTCCCGTCCTCATGTGCCACAGTGTTGCCAGCACCCTGCAGCACCACAAGCACAAGATGTTTCCCATTCCAAGAACCAAGGGCAAAGTGATGTCCCACAAGGGCTGAGCAAAACGAAAACCGGGCACACAAGCAGAAGAGGATGCACGGGAAGCAGGGGCAAAGAAGAAGGTTTTGAGAGCAGCAAAGAAGGAAGCTTCCAAGAGACCTGAGTGCTAATTTGGTAGCCCATGGGGATCAAGTTGGCTAACGGAGTCTGCCACCCCTGGCAAGCTAATAAACCCTGCAGTCCCTCTGAGATAAAGCCTGAAGGCATCATGACCACTCCTTATGTCAATAAAAGAAAAGAGGATGCCCAGGGCCAAGCACTGTGCACCCTCTCAACTAAAACATTGAAGAATCAACAGTTGTAGCCGGGCCCCATTCCTGCCTTGGTGATGAGAGTTGTCACTTTTCTTTTCATGCCAGTCTGGTGCTGCCAATTTTAAAAATTTTACAAACGTGTTGAGCATGAAGCTTGAAAGCAAGCTTGATGGCTTTCGGAGTATCAAGACCTCACATTTTACAGGGCTCCGAGGTATAAGGGGTGTCCGTTCTGATGCTCATCCTGTACAATATGCCAAAGGGTGTTATCTGGGGCCCAAAATTGCATTTAATTTGCATGCTCCCTGCATAGATTAGATGTGCAGCTTCAAACTTGGGTTCCTTAGGTGTTTTGTAGCACTGGGGTCTGCCAGACAGTTCACGGACTACCAAATCTCCTTGCCCGCCTGTCCGCCCATTGCACCAAATTGGGTGAATTTTAGTAAGCTGGAGCCCTCATGTAAACAGAATATTATTGTAAACAAATGGAGTGAAAAGACCCAGTGGTTGATGAGATAAAGGATTTCAGCCATGGAGAAATCCAGCAAAAGGGTCGCCAAAAAGGTCAAATGTTTTTGCCTCTTTCTTTCCTTTCCTTTTTTGAATATGCAGGATGTTAGCATAACATATAACACATGTTTCTGGAAGTGAAAAGTTGTCCCAGGTTGGAGCTGTGAGCCTTTTTTTGGTGAATTGAGGCCAGGGTAGTAAGTTGGCGTCCTCCAACTTTCATCATTTTTTGGTTGAATGTAAAATTTCTTTCTGAACAAATAGCATCCGCTGTCGTATTACAGCAGTCCCCGGTCATCGGTGTATGGGGTGCACTATTCTAAAGATTCGAGGTTCAAATGCTAGGTCCAACTTGGGCTCACTATGGACCCCTCCAGTGGGAGTCAATGGGAGGCTCTTTTCCTTGCACGCGGCCGAACGGCAAGCGTAAATGTTTTTGCGGCCTGTGGCCTGCATATAATTTTCTTTGAGCATGGCAGCCAACCTTCCAGATCCTCATTAGCTCTGTTTCTGGCTTTCTCCTAGGCTAGCTGTGTGGGAGGCTCACGGCTCTTTGAGCCAATGTATCTCCTTTACCTTAATTGATGTGGGGAGTATTCTCACTGCCTACATGCTTCTTCCTTATTCTTTTTCTTGTGAGGGGTGAAGATGACCTAACCCCCACACATGCCCAAGTGGGTTTGCTCGAAGTGTACTCAGCAAAAGTGCTCCATCATGTATCATGTCGCGCAAAATATACAGAGATGGATGAAAGCACTCAGTGGCAAATGAGGTGTTCAATTTCAGCAGAGCAGGGTAACTGAGGCCCCAATGGGCATTATAATACATGCTTCCAGAATAAGGTTCCTCCAAAAGGAAAACCAAAAAAAGGTTAGATATACAGAGGAAGTCTCCCTGCATCAATTAAGGGAAAGGGGAGACATTGGTTCAAAAAAGCCATAAGTCCCCTCCACCACAAAGCAGGAACAGAAGGGGCTAGTGGGGATTTGGAGGTTTGCTGGAAGTACAAGGCTTAAGTACCAGGCTGTGGAGTACTCTTGTTTTAACTCATGCGTGATGGTGGTGACAATTTTGTGAGCGTATTTTGCTTGGAGCTTGCGCGCAAGCTTGCAAACTTGCCGATATTTGAGGCCTAATTCTCTTATTTGGTTTGTGATGTGTTCATTTTAGCAAGTCCTACCAATACCAGAGAATGGTTCGCAATGTCACAGCTTTCCCACTGTTATTCTTGCATAGATCTGGCTATGTGTTCGTCTGGCTTACATTCAGTTGATGGGGCTGTCTAACCCAAAAGAAAACATTAAAAACTTGATTGCAACAGCAATTTATGCAGATCTTAAAACTTGCCCATTCTGATGTCCGGGTGATTTTTGGATAGAAAAATCTAAAAAAACGGGTTCATAAAATGTGCAATTTTAGTCATCTCCCAGGTCGTATCAAATAAGAATGATGACACAAAGAGTGCAAAATGTGACCATAAACTGGCCCCCACCCTTTCTTGGTATGCAAGATGTGAAAGAAAGAAGAGAAAATTTATGTGGGCAGTGAAAACACTCCCCATGAAAACACTCCCCGTGTCGAGTAAATACTTAGGATATTAGGACTGAGGCACCGTGGAACCGCGGCATGCCCTCGTTCAGAAAAACAACATAATATTTACATTGTTTGCAAGGTATGACCTAGATGCATCAGGTAATAACACCTAATTTTGGGAATGTACGATGGTCATCTGTGGGGCAGTCTCAGGTGATCCGAGGCCAAGTCTTAGGGTGGATTTACCTGACTAATTTATTGGAACATGGCACTGCGACGCTCTATTTTGCGGTGAGGAGGTCGTGCGGTCTGTGCACCAATGTGGTCCCCTTTATTGATGTGGGGAGTATTTTCACTGCCTACGTAGTTTTTGTTAGTTTGTGTGATTGGCATAAAAAAGGGAAAAGGGAATGGTAGAGAACATTTCTTGCAATCTAAAGAGCAGTTCTTGCATTGTAACGCCTGGGGTCTCAACAGGGGGCCTAGTTGTCTGACTGGCCTTCTGGGGATGGCCTCAGGCATGACACTGCATCCCAAGGCCTGCCATACCTTGCAGTCCATCTGAAGGGTAACATTCAGGTGACTTCACAATCAATTACCAATTGGAAAATGTATTTCCAATGAAACTGTGCTGGAAGAGGTCAAGCCATCTTCTTGCATGCTTTGCAGCTTGAGCTTCTGGGCATGGTTGTGGGGTAGCTGACAGATGGATACTGCATGCTTGTGTGTTTTAGGTTTCTTGCCACAGGCATTGCTTGTATGGGGTTATCTGCAAGCAATGCTCCTACCCTTCATTTTTCTGTTGCTTTCCTACTAGGACTTTACTTGGATACGCAGATTGCAAGACAGGCTATTACACCTATTACCAGAGCTTGCTACCTCATGCAAATAAGGGCATTGGCAATGCCTTCTGGAACATGCCATGTGTCTCAATCCGTATGAAACGCACAATCTTCCAATACCACAAAGGCACCCGCTATAACAAAAAACATACGGTTCGCTTCAAATAATTTGACTAGCCTTGTATGCCCTCTCCCAGAATGTCATCATGGATAGCGCTCTCCACATTCTCTCAAGTGCCAATGCCCTGTCACTCACGACATGGTAACTGAGCATCACAACGTTGCCAGCAGAATGATTTTGAAGGTTATTAGCGAGGGCTCTTATGGGTCAAGCCTTGTGCATATGGATGCAGGCAGCGCAGACCGTCTGGCCCAGCATGACCTGCACATCACTGAGCAAGCCCTAATCATATGATTCCTCTTTGACCCCAGTATTCCTGATTAAGTTAGAGTCTCCAGCCGCCCTGACACCATCTTGGTCACTCCTTGCCCTGCTAACCCAAATAGACCACCTACTCCCCCCTCGCATCGAGTACTCAGCAGTATGAGACGGAATGAAGTAAGAAGCAGCACAACTCCAGCCAGGCAACTTCATGAATTGAACGTCCAAAACCGCCATTTCCACTTAATAGGAATCAAATACTGCGAAGATACGAGGCCTGGTGCCCAGCTAGAAGCCTCACAGCAACAACACAGTGAACTGTGCAAACAACTTCAAGGCGCTGAGATCACTCTCCGCACAATCCTTCTGGGTGTGGGTGGGACTACCTATACTGCCCATACCTTGGATCAATTAAAAAAACTAGTCATTGACTCGCAAAGGTCTACCAAGCTTGCACGAAAGCTCCATGCCCACTCTGTGCAATATGCGCACAAACTTACCTGAATTAGACGTGCCATTGAAATCAAAAACACTCAACATAACTCTGGTGCCCTGGGGCTGCATGCTTCCAGAAACCCACCAGACCCTCACTCCCTCCGGTGAAGGAGACTCACGGCTCTTTGAGCCAATGTGTCTCCTTTTCCTAAATTGATGTAGGGAGTGTTCTCACTGCCTGCGTAGTTTTCTCTTAGTAATTAAGTCTTGTAAGGCTGAGGGCCTGCCAATCAGCGCCAGAATTATCTTCCCCTTCTCATTGGTGTCCTACATTGTTGCGTTCTGTGTTGCTTTGCTTGTTCAGGAGGGTGTTTTCAACACGCCCACGCTTCATACTTGTCGACGCGGGTACAAGTGGCATTGTTGAGGCTTCGTATGGTGACAGCAAGGATTTCGATGGGGATCACCAATCAGGCAGCTCACCGTCTAAGCTAACCATCCAGGATGTGAGAGGTGAGCAGGCAGCTCGCACAGGAAAATGCATCTTTTTGACAATTCGGAGATCTCCGTTCTGTTCACTGGATGCCACCTTCCTTTGGCATTTTTCACTCATGAGCTTGGTTTGGGCATGAACATTTTCCAAAGCGCTGCTTTTCATCTTTGTTCCAGGGTTCTGCACAAATTTACAGCAGTCAGAGCTGCAAACATGAGCTGACCCTGAGACCCACTGGTGTGGATTTTCTTGTTTGTGTTACAGGAAGGGATTGGTCTTAGAGCATTAATTCATTATGGCGCTTAGTTATACGTGGCTGCTTGCCTTAATTTGCCAGCAGATTCATATGTATCGCACCTCTCCATTAACAATTCAAAGCCGCTAATCAAAGTGCACTGAGGCAAGTTCGTTTGCTCTGGAAAAGAAAAGGAGGAGAGAAAACAGACTACGCATGTCAGGTTCTTGAAGGGAGTAAACCCAACTAATTTCTGTACCACTTGCCTCCGTATTAACACACTAAAGGCAATACCTCCGTATCAACACACTAAATTCAGGATGCAAGAGAACCCCTTGCAACCATTACATTTATTCCTCCTTCGTTGTTTCGGGCATGACCATTTTTTTTTGTTGATGCTGGTGCTCATTACCACATCTCTTTTCTCTTTCAGCCGACTCTACCTTATAGTTCCAACAATGTGCCTTGACCCCGCAAGGTGTTTCCTCTTGTATTTGCTGTGTTATTTTACATCATTTTTACTTCATCTCACGATGCAGCCGGCATAGTACTGCGCTTCACACACCATGTTTGCACACCTGCAAGCCTTGCAGATATTGTTGCCAAGGAGCGGAGCTATGAGCTTCCCAACTTTGCACCCTACACCGCACTACAGTCTGTTATCCAACATTTCCAAGGTAAAAACCAGCCCAGCCCCTGCAGAGCTGCTTGCAACCATGCTTTGTGCCTGCTTGCAATATCTGTGCTTTGCCTTCTTCCTGCAGGCCTGTGGAATGAGCACGCCTTCCAATGCCTGGACCAGAGTGCAGAGCTGCTGAAAGCTGAGCTAAAATTCATCATTGGCAAGCACTTTCATCGTTTCCAAGGGTCAGGGCTGGAATACATTGTCAGGTAGTGCTTTCAAGAACCTGCTCCACGTCCTCAATGGGTGCTTTTCTTTGCGCATGAGCTTGTGTGCATGATAGCAGCCAAATGTGTGCATGCTTTCAGCTGCATCCATCACAACATCGACCTGTGCCCTACATCATTTGGTGTTCTTACATGGCACGTTTAATTCTGGCATGACTGAGTCCACAGGCTGTGCATGGAAGATCTAGTGGATCAACAGTACTCAGAGGCGTGCAAGCAGATCACCCTGCTCATTGAAATGGAGTCCACCGAGAGGCAGCCGCCATTTACCCTGAACAAGCACTACTTTGTGGAAAGGTAAGGCACATTTTTCAGGATTTTGCCTAAAGTATTTGTGTGTGTGTCCTTTGTTTTGTATCCAGCCACCATTCAACCTGAACCATTCAAGTACTGCTACTTCAAAGAGAAGTGAGGCAATGCTTTTGTTGGATCATGGAAGAGAGAGGTTTGATGGTCACATATGGTTCCAAGACACCTGTGCTGTCCATTTTTTATTTACATACTATTTTCATTGCAAATCCTGGATGGCGCTTTCCAGTTTAGTCAAACCCGTACATATAAGTCTAGAAGCAGAAAGAGTAAAAGAGTTACTAAAAACTAGGCAGTGAATAATCCCTGTATTAATTTAAAGAAAATTGATTTAAAGCCCGTATGAGTTACCACCATAAAATTCAGACAGAGAGGAGCACGGCAGGCAAATTGAAAAGACAGGTCCAGCAACAAAAAAGAGGGCAAGATGAAGGCTGAAAGACTGTAGTTCCAGACCCTCAACAGCAAGCAGAGTCAAGCACAGTCATCCCTCCAGCCAAGGAAAGCCATGCCCAGCAGCTTACTGCTGAGCACAATCTAATTATGGCCTCCTAAGGCAAAACCAGAAATGCAGAGATGCTACTACAGTTAATCTTCTTGGAAATATTTTCCCCGATACGATTACTGGATTGTAATGCACAAACTCTCAATTTGTCCTTAAGTCTGACCCCAGAGACTTACTGAACTGCTTAAAAACTTGAACGTATCAGAAAGCAGGCATGATTGCTGTTTAAGGGGTCATATCAGGGCATCATGTAACTAGTTCCTCTCTTCTGTACTCCCATCATAAACCCTGTTTTAACTCTTTACAGGCCCTTGTAATACATTAGATGCTTTAAAATCACATCCAGAGTTACTATTATAGACAATTGCTTTCAACCATCTGACCACTTTGTATGCAGCCACAACAGCATCCTGGACCGAATCAAGGTTTCACTGCGCAAGTATGAATTACAGGGCCTAAACCAGCAGGTGCTCGATAATTCTGACAAATGTGTAGAGAGAGGCGTTTTTGGATAGTAGTACCCCCTGCCTTCATTTCTCTCATTAGCCCTGCACTGTACCAGGCATAAAGCTCTTCTGGTGCTCTAAATTTTTGGAACATTAAGCACTGTGCCATGAGCACTTCTCTTGATCTCATGCTACTTATCAAGCCTTGATTGACTGAGTATTTGTAATTGAGTTGGTACTTGCACGTGCTTTCACTTGTAGGAGCTAAAGCAACATGTTGCAAACGCCCTAGCTGCACTCTCACACATACCAGGCTACCAAGGTATGCTTGTGTCTTCAGGTTAGATGGTTGATTGACTGCCTTTTAGTTTGATGACTCTTTGTCCGCCACTTTGGTTTACTGCTGTTTGAGGAAAGGCTCAAGGAGTGATGCCAAAATTGTGCTTGTATAATGATGATAACATGTTGTTTGGATCAGTGCATGGGTTATTAAATAAGGTAGTTTCGTGAACATCAAAGATGATGCAGAACCAAGGAATGCGTCATTACATGGATGCCAGGGACGCGGGACCTTTGTGCATTTTTCAATCCTCAGCGGACCTGGTATGAAGCAAGGACAGAATTTACGAGCCACTGAGTTTGTATCTAATTCTCTTGTATGTTGCATGTGATATATGACTGGTGCACTTGTTTGCCCGGTACACCCACAGGGATGACACAGGACCAACTCCTAGCACTGCAGCCATGTTACCCAGATAAGGGCGAGGAGTTACCTATCATGGCAGCGACCATGGCCTATTTCAAGGTCAGTTTGTGCCCACCCCCCCGCCACAACCACATGGGTTTGATCAGGGAGAATGTGCAAATTTCACTAGATGTCTGTGGAAGTCAAATCTTGCTGTCCTGAAATTGCCATGTTTGACCATGTGAATAGCAATTCAAACTCTTGCACACAGGATGATTGGGTGCCAGCAGGAGGAAAAAACGTGCTTGCAAAATTTTTGATTTGTACTGGAGAGCAGATGCAAGCATCAGATATGGAGCAAGTGCAGGCCCAGCGTGAGGATGGCATAACCCTTAAAACATAACATGGCATTGATCACCCAAATTTGAACGCTTGGAAGAAAAGATGCCAAGTTACAGCTGATGGATGCTAGCTTCCAAAATGAAGGGTACGTATTTTAAAGTATTAAGTGATTGCTCTGCAGAAAGACATCTGTCCCTGCAGCCATAGAGCATGCAGTGATCAAATGCTGATTTTTCATACAGGTGTCGTACTTGTTCTCAGTCATTCTTGGCAAAGCTTCGCCACTTATACAACACGAGCTCTGAGAGTACTAAATTAAGTGTTAGCCAAACACTGCAGGTCAAATCCCCGCTCCCACTCTGTTTTTGATGACACTCCTGCTCAAATCTTCCAAGCAGGTGTCTTTGAAGCGCTATATAGATTATGTAGCCCTGTCCATCACAAGGCTCCTGTATGTGCGAGTGGCGGAGGGCATAGAGCACCATGTGGACAGGTTTGTGTGTTTGCAAGCTTTGTCAGGCGGTTTTGAAGGTGTTGCTGTCACACGTGCTGTAGAAAAGAAATGAAAACTACGTGGGCAGTGAAAACAATCCCAACATCAATTAAGGAAAGAAGATACCTAGGGCCAAGGCATTTTGCACTCTATCCACCACCAAAAGAAGAAGAAAAAAGTCAATGGGGATTAGGCTTGGGGGGGGGAGATTAGGAGGGTTGCTAGCACTATGTCTGACCTTGATGAGGGTTGAAAGATGTTTTCTCAAGAGCTTCCCAAAAGCTTCTCCAAAGCACAGTTACTGCCAGTACAATCTATTTTGAGCACTATGAGGACAGGCGGGGTTGCTTCCTGTGCAAACTGTGTAAGGTAAAATGGAAACCCGTGCATGTGCTGTTACTTGCGGTGCCACCTGCTTTCAGCTGCTGGCCATCAGCAACCTGAACTGCTGGTTTATAAAGGATATATTGATGCCCTGGTGTATAATTTCATCTTTATAAGCCAAATACTGGATGCTCATAAATTTCCTAAAGATTTGAGGTGGGATTATCAAGAAAGTGGGGCGTGTCATTGTTATCTGCATGGTACGTATGCCTGTTCAGAAGGACAGATCTGTTTGGAGTTGCATAATTTGTTTGTATACACCCAAAGTTGGCAGGAACAAGCTATTGTGGCTGTGATTGTCAATTTCCATTGGACAGCTTCAGCATCGGCATGAGTGCTTTGTCCATTATTTTTTGCATGATTATAACATTGAAACACAGGTTTTTAAAGAGGCTGTCAGCTGAAGCTGCAGCAGGCAAGAAAGAGTCAGCCAATCCTCTGCTGCTCATGAAAGATGGGCAGGCAGACACTGGCGCAAGCCGGCATTGGCAGGATAGTGAAGCAGTGCTGAGCCTGGTGACGGACGACCCCAAGATAGCCAAGCAGCGCAGCAGCCTGCAAGCCAAGCTGGAGAGCCTACAGGCCACGCGGAATGTGTTGTCACGATTTGCATAGCCTAATCCATGAGCACTGGGGCTGGATTTGGTGGAACAGGAGATTCTGCCATTTTTTCATTGTGAGAGTAGATTCGACTTCCATTGTTTGTACACAAAGACTGGACTTGGTGCATAGAGTGGTGATGTGGCATGGAAAACTGGATGTTTCTCCTCTGCCTGCCAGAGAACAAGATGAGGTCTTTCATGTCCTGAAAGAAAAAGAAAGACTACGTAGGCAGAGGAAACTCTCCCTACATCAATTAAGGAAAAGGGGACACATTGGTTCAGAAGAGCCTTGAATCCCCTCCACCACGAAGACTGAAAAATAAATCCTTAATGGGGATCTGGAGGGTTATCTGAAGCACCCGGCTCCATAACCTGGCCGCAAGGAGTATTCTTGTTTTCAATAGCATGCCTAGTGGCAACAAGCTTATTGGCATACATAACAGAATGGGCATGAAGTTTGTGATCAAGTTCATTGGCGCGTTGGTGGTCAAGCCCCAGTTGTTTAAACTGGTTAAGGGTGTGCTCAGTGTATCAGGTCCCACCAACACCCAAAAGGATGGTGTGGAGAGTCACAACTTTTGCGTTAATGAGTTTGCAGAGGTCTGATTACAACGGAGAAAAAAGAAAGCTGTGAATAAAAGTGCTTTTACGGGCGGATAGCCCATTGAGGAAATGCTCCTTCCATGTGCCTCCATCGCATTTACTGTAATCATTGTGGGTGCAACTTGCCTGTATACAGAAAACTAGCTTTGGTACTCCTTGTGTGGATTCTTTGAAGGACTGGGAAATGGCAAAAATTTCCCTGTAGGAGCCTCATAGAGGTCAAGGCGAGTGAAGTCAACTCATGAAAAGAGTCCCGCATTTTGCTATGCCTGTAAACCGCTTTTTGGTCCATTTTGCTGACCCTTCTTATCCCTTCTTATCCCAAGTAGTATCAGGATCTAGCAGCGAAGCATATTCACACATAATGAGCCGATATCCTTCGACATGAAAACGTGTGTTTTTACAATGTTCCCTCTACTCACTCATGATGCAGACAACTAAATACGGTCTTGACTTACGTAAAGGGAGGAAAGGGAAGTAATTATTACGCAACTGTACCAGCCACAAGCCGATCGGCCAAACGACCTAGCTGAAGGTCACCCCCCATTGTAACCGTTTCAAGCATTGTACCTGCCTACAAGGACACCTAAGCTGAAGCAAATCAAGAAATAGTTGTAACCATATTGTTCCATCTTAGCCTAAAAATGTGCACTAGGAAATATAAAATATGTGTTTTGCTTTAAATCCGTCTGAAAAGGGAAGAGAGTGAGTTACATAGCTGTACCCACAAGGGCAGCTGAAGCATAAAGAAAAAAGAAAAAGCTACATAGGCAGAGAAAAATCTCCCTACATCAATTAGGGAAAGAGAGACATTGGCTCAAAGAGCCGTTTGTCTCCCTCACCAGAAGAAGCATAAAGGAGATGCCTGTGTTCAAAACATACCATTTAAGCCTACACAATGTGCACTAGAAAAGCACATATTACACTTTGCAGTCGAATAATTATTGTATCCTTCATATTTGTGTACAATCCCGTGCTCGTCAGCAACATAGATATCTCTTATAGGCTGCCAATCAAGTCCGACTGTGTCGTGCCATCCTAGCCGGAAGAGCATAAATTAAAGCCAAACAAGCAAAAATCTAAGACGCTAGCATTCAATACAAGTTGCCATGCCATCCAGAGATTAACAACAGGCATGCTCTTCAGTTGCAGTGGGCCAAGGCACTTTACAAAGCTTGCTGGTATGCATAGAACCGTATTGCCTGCTCCTCCTAGCTCTGCAAAGACTCCTTCTTACGGGCCAAACCACGTCCAAACTGCCCTCCAAAAATGGGCCTTGGTAACTCAATAAAAATTGGCCACCTCACTAAATCACAACTCACAATAGCAGCAATACTGGAGCACTGACCTTTGAGACACTCTCTTTGGTGTCCTCTCTTTGGTGGCCTGTCACAATTCCCTTTCATCCAGATTCTCAGGTCTTTCAGTCTGTCATGATGACAGTGTCATCCCATTTATGATGAGGATGTTCTGATTCAGGCATTGCAACATTCTATCTACCCAGCCATTCTCAACAAAGAGGCCACTGCTACTTTCATGTTCATCCCTGTCTGGGAAAACACATGATAATTAACCCCTATTCCAAACTCATCACTGCCTACCCACATCTCTGCTATGAAGTTGGAACAATTGCACAAACCAACTTTGCTTGCTACAACGATCCACAGTGCTGCCCCAAACAAAAAATACCTCTTTCTCAGCATATTTGGGATGTAAAAAATATTGCAGTATGGAAAACAGCTTCAAGGATCCAAAAGAAAGACAGCTTGGCAACCGGGCCTGGCTTCAGCTGTACCAGAAGCCAACTAGAAGCTGCACAATTTCGGCACCACTCTACTCTCAATGCATTGCATGCTGACATAAATTCAAAAAGTGGACTCATAAAGTGCCAAGGCCTCCCCTCTGACCAACAACAAGTATCTAGAAATCCAAACAATCCACACATGGATAATCAGGAAGGAATCTCTGTACCTAACCAATCTAGTCCAGCCCTCGCGCTCAAGTCCCTGACTAGAGGAACTGATGGCAGTTGCGATATCAAAACGACAAACAAGAAATTGGGGCAGGCGCCTGCTGCCCTCTCGCTGACAACAAAAATATTGTTGAGCCAAACGTGCTGGAATTGCTTGCGAACATGTTATGGGCACACCCACAGCTCCTGTGCCCTCTCCCAAACTCACCTATTTCTTAATCTTCAAAATGCCCTAAAATCCCACACACATCAAAACACAGACTTGGTTACGCCAATCCCCAAAACAGGCTGCTATTCTTACTGTCAGAACTTTTTACCACACATAGATAAGGCAATCAATGCCTTTAAGAACTTACCTTGTGTATCCTCATCTATGAAGCACACCATCCTACAATATTGCACAGGGACCGCTTATAACAAAAAACATGCGGATCGCCTCAAAAGATCCACTAACACATTATGCCCTCTGACAGGCTGCCATCAATTAGACTGCACACTCCACTTGCTCTCAGGCTGCCACAACCATATAATCTCCAGCATGAAAACTGAACGCTACAATGTTACTAAAAGAATTATCATCGAAGCTCTTAGCAAAAGCCCTTTGGGAGCAGGCTTGGTCAACACGGACATAGGGAGTGATGATAAGTTGACGCAACACAACCTCCAAATCCCTGCACATGCATCAAACAGAATTTTACCCCCTTACCTCTTTCCACACAGTTTTTCTAAAAGATCTAGAATCACGTTAAGCCGACCTGATGCTGTACTGATTATTCTCTACCATGCCAAACCCAAATCTTCTTCTTCCTCCTCCTGCTCACACCATGTGTTGCGCAGCAGGCATGGCAACCAACAGAGAACCAGCACAGCTACTTGCGTAAGACAGCCCTAGCAACTGAGTGCAAACCAGCGGCATGTGCACTTTAAGATTGAGTACTGTGAAGAGACAAGGCCTGGACAACAGACAGAGGCAGCACAACGGCAGCATGCAGACCTCTTTTAGCATTTTGGTGTTAGTGCAAAAGCTGTAACTCTTAGGTACTACCCTTTTCCCTCTTCTAGGCTAGATGTAGCTAGTGTAGTTTTGAGGGAACTCTGGTGAGGTTCTTGCTAGCTTGCTAGTTAAGGGACCTTTCCATAATGCACGCGGCCTGTGGCCTGCGTAGACTTTTCTTTTCTTTTCTATCCTCTTGTGTGTAGATGGAACTTGGTATACAAAAAGAAAAACAAAAACTAAGTAAGCAGAGGAAACTCTCCCTACATCAATCAAGGAATGACACATTGGTTTGAAAGAGCCCTGGAACTTGGCGGTGGAAACTGGGAGAAGGAGAGACTGTGCGTCCAGGAGCATGGCTGACAACCCTCCAGGTCCCCTATTAGCTCTGTTTCTGGATTCTCCTAGGCTATGTCTAGTTTAGGTTTGTGTTCACTTCGATGAGACCCTTGCCAGCTTGCTAAACAGGGAACCTTCCCTGGATGCACGCAGCCTTTTTGGCTGGAGTTGTTTTCTTTGTGCACTTAGAAAGAGGAAGACCCGTACCATGTTTCAAAGTTCGAGAACTTCTTGAATTCGAAAGGAAATCACATGTCGTTTCATGAGATTGTGCAAAAAAGGGAATTCACTAGCATGCATTTGGTCAACGCTTCTGGAAAAGGAGAAGACATCTGCAAGCCCAATTCCAACATTATGCAACAAAATTCCAACATCGTGTTCCCTTCCTGCTTGGTTTGCAGAAGCCAGAGCCAACTAGGCATGAATGAATAAGAGGAAGTCTACAAAGTTAGTAAGAACATTCCACACATCATTGATGGACTAAGAAATGCCTTGTCTCTAATAGGCCAACTCTGGTAGGGCTATCAATTGCACGTCTGGTAGAGGCAAGTTTGGGGAAGTTTTGCACATCATTATGTTAATGGGCTTTTTTTGCTTTTACACAAGTTTGGTAGACCTTTGTGGATCAATCCCTAGTTTACCAAAATGATCAAGGGTGTAGGCATGTATGGAGAGTAATCCCTGCACCCTGTAGTCGTTTGCACAGTTCACTGATCTGTTGTTGTGAGGCCTCATCCTGTGCTTAAGGCCTCGTATTTTCACACTACATGACTTCTATCAATTGAACTTCATGTGAAACAATAGCAAGCTGCATACACAGTGCTGCATATGGACAGTGCCAAGAACAACATGCTTGACGTCAAAGACTTCATGCAAGGATCCCCGATCCTGTGTTCCTGATTTGCCTACCTTGCGTACCAGCATCATTCATTGCTTTGGCCAAAAAGTTTGAACATGCCTCTTAAAGAAGAAGCTCCTCGAGGTGCAATATAAGGACAGGAAAATCACAATAATCAATCAATCCCAATCAAAACAAATGAATTAGTTTACTTATCACAATGATACGTGCGCTTCAGTTTTAAATTTACATCCCACTGCCTGAATCTTTTGCTACTCTAGTTTTGCTAGTACCCACCGTGGTTCACAAGATTCAATAACAGTTGAAGAGGGGCTCACAGCAGGAATTTCCCTCTGCATTATTTAGCTGAAAGGCACTTCACCACAGCAATGGTGCTTTTCTACGACTTCTTCCTGGGTTCCCCTCCCTGGTAGTCCTGGAATGCGTTTGCAATATCTCCTGGAGAAACAATTTTGCAGTTGTGCAGTTATGCAGAAGGCTGAAGCACAAGATCTGCCTATGAAGCAGAGGTGCGCTTCATTTTCCATGCAGGCCTGACATAAAACATTTGCACAAAACATGAAGCTGCACTTCATGGTAAGATGTGCAACCAAACACGATCCAGTTGCTCACCTCCAAAGGGGATGTTCAGATCAGCAAAATCAAAATCAGGAAAAATGCTTTGATCGTCATCATTGTCATCTGCATTGGATAGACAAGCAGGCCATGTATAATAGCTCAAATCTAAAGGCATGCTGGACAAGATTTGCTTGTCTCATTACCAAACACTGGGACCACACACCAAGCGTGGACCACACATCAAGCACAACACACATCAAACAAAGTCCCCTTGAAAATCCTTGTGTTTCTGGCATGATGAACCTACCTCCAGGCGTGACAAGGGCGCCAAGGGACTGGTCTGCAAGCTCCAGCACTGCAATGGCTGTGTAGATAGGAGCAGTGCCTTGCTCACTGAATGCCAGGGGCAAGATCTTGCTGCAAAAGGAGTATTAGACGTTGAGAGGTAAATTCTACAACTGGTAAGGCAATTGCAGCTCCCAAAGTCAAAAAGCACCATCAAGCTGAGTAAACAATTGCTGCCCTCCTCCAGCCTGCCTGCCTTGCTTCTTTTTTAACTCACTCGCTGACAGAGCCAGCCGAATCCTTCAGGCGGGCATACCACTGCAAACAATGCACAGGAACAGGCAATTCGTTATATAAGGGTGTGGAATGCAAGGCTGACCATGACAATACCAGAAACATTTAGTCTAATTGTTCATGTATTGACCTTTGTTCCATGCTAGCTTGGGGGCAAGGGGGAGGGCTCAGCTGTTTACTTTGCTACTTCCTTTTTCTTTTTTGGTGGATTTTTTTCCACATGCTGCGGCCTGCTTACCTCCTGGCTCTCAATGCTGCTGTCCCTGTTCTGAGAGGCTGCCGAGATGGCACTTGCAAGGGCTAAAGACGAGGCCACAATATAGAAAATGCCTCCGAGCAACCCTAGGATGGCAGCAGCCAGAGCAATGAGCGAGATGATGAACGCCAGCTGGGCCAAGGGGAAGGCCTGTGTGTGTGTGTTGTGTGTGGGAGGGGTGCGGGCGTGTGTGTATGTGCGTGCACATTTATGCGGATTAGGCTGTGCATGTATAATTAGTTGCATGTAGGTCAGGTAAAAACGATGAAAAGAGCTTGTACTCTATGCTACCCATTCTTCCTGCACCAAAATTGAGATTTATAGAATTCCCTGCTGCAGGGCGCTGCAGTCTATCAAATTACACTCACCGCCACCCACCCAAGTGCCAGCTCTTGCGCAGTCAATAGGTAACCATCAATGGTGCGCAGCTGATCAAAGCTTAGTAACCTGAAGGCGATGGACGTTGGAAGATGGAAGCAGTAGTCTTTACGCAAAGTAATTTGGCACATCATAAGGCTCGAAGGGCTTGCAGTTGATGTGAGATCTCCTCTAGAGGATTGTGAGAAGAATGCGAGAGGGATGTGAGAAGAAGGATGTGAGAGGAGTCAAGTTGTTGCATGTTGAAGGGCTGGCAGTTGATGTGAGGGGAAGAGCCTGTCAGGCCATCAAAAACTTCTAGGTCCCTTTCTTGCCTCATACCGTACTTGTGTTCCTATCTACATGCATTGGATCTATCCCTAATGGAAAGGCAGGGCTCATCTGCAGATGAGAAGCTCCATCCATGTCTGCCCAGTGAGCATAGCCAACCATTGTGCATTGGTTGAATGCCGAGTAAAAAGGGCTCATATGCATGTGACGAGCTCCACCCATATCTGCCTCACCCGCTAACTCGGTCCCTAAGGTCCTGCATGGCCTGCAGCCTGCTGGCAAATAGCTTCAGATTTTTGCCAGTGCCAATTGTCGCAGGCAGCCTAAAAAAGTTGGCCACAGTGGAAGCAGCAGACTGCATGTAATGTGTACAAATTCGTGGGCTTTGTTTTGTAGTGTAAGGAAGTCGGCCACAGTGGACGCAGCAGACTGTGCGTAGTTGTATCTGGATGTGTGGGTTTCACATTATCATTTTTGTCACCCCATTGACTTTGCAAGGCAGCTGCCGGATCAAGCAGGCATGCAGACTCTCGGATGAATGTTCAGCAGTCTTTCAGACAGTGTTACACTGAAGTATGGAAGTAAGAAATGGATTTGAGTGCAAGTTGATGTTGTGCTCTTTAAACCCACAGTTTCTGGCATGCCCGCAAAAGAATGCCTACCCACTTCTACCCCTTCCAGGCCTCCAGCCGATTGTTGCTGCCTCAGGGATTCCTCAATGGCATTGGTCACCTCAGATGGCATACCTGTGTGTGTGTGTACGCGTGTATGAGATAAGGAGGCACATGCACCCTGGGCATGGAGGCCTCTTCACTTCACTTTGCAGTGGCCTGTTCACACTGAATGTCAACAGATCTGGGTGATTAAGCTGTTTTGCACACATTGTGAAAATACAAGCAGGTCAGAGTATAGAGTGCAACTTTGATACGCTCATCTTTTTCCCTTCTCTGTACCTGTCTGGTTGGCCATGCGCAGCAGAAAGCTGATATCTTCGTTGAGTGGAGTGCCATCCTCAGAGAATGCAGATCCGCGAGACTCTGTGCCATCCCCGCCAGATGTGGTCATGCCATCCGCTGCACTCTCACTGCTGCTGCCAAACAGGCCGAGCCGCGAAAGGAAGGCAGCAACGTCCTGCAAGAGGCAGGCGTGCGTTATTGGTTGAACGCTTGCCTGTACATACTTTCGAGGTGCCTGCGTGATGGATATCCGCCTGGTTTGTCAGAGTACCCATCATACCTGATCGTCCTGCGTGGTAGCTGATTGCTGCTGCTGCTCTACGTTTCCTGCGTCCTCCACTCCTTTCTGAGCATTGTCCTTGGACTTGGACGATCCACTGTCCGCATCAAGGCCTGCATTCTTGAAGGCAGATTTCTGCCCCAGAACCACCATCTGCCCGGCACAGAAAGGCACAGAACAGGTGAGCAGCGTGCAGTGTGGAGCAGCACCCTCAGACATGACCACTCTGCCCGGGTGAGCAATACCGAACTCAGCGTCACGTGCTTACCTTTGTTGTCGAAAGGATGAGGTATATGAGCACGAAGTGCACAGCACGCACTTGCGCCATCCCGGTGGACGAAGGAAGAGAGGGGAGGCAGGAACAAGGAGATAGATAGATAGAGGTAGATGTATTATGAATGTTACGATTGACATGTAATGGAGCAAAGGATCCACAGCTGGCGGTCCAAGAAAACTGTTGTTGGAATTGATACGAGGTTTTGACCTCGAAAAGTACACACTTCCATAAAAAGTAAAAATAAAACAAAAAACCTGTGTGATCAGAGCGACGAGGGCGCAAGATGCGAACCAGGAGCATGCTCAAAATTGCGTGCATCTTTGCGCTGGTTGCGCTCACTCCGTCGGTGAGCCACTCCTGCTTGTCCTACCCTAATATACTTGATCAAAGCTTCTGGGTCCTTGATATGGTGCCACCCTTGCCCTCCCTCCATCTGTGCAGCCTGCATTTGCGGAGCACGTGGTCCAGAACATTCCAGGACCAGGCGAACAGGCAAGTTGGAGTGTGAGACGACAGGAGGGACGGAGCTCAAAAGAGCTCAGATGGGCTTGTTACACCATTGGAAGCAGATCCAACATGCCCTGCTAGCATGCGCTCATCATCCAAAACTCTTCCAAGACATGCCATGTTCTAACACGTAGTATGCACATGTAGATCTCACAGCAGCATGCATTTTAACACCCACAGAGCACGCAAGATAATGCTCAGCTTGAGGCGCAGGCCTCCCTGAGCAAGCTCCAAGAAATCATCACATCGCTTTCGCCCAACGTTGGCAGTGCGCGCCGCCTGACCCAGGATGACGGCCTGGGTGAGTTGACTCTAGAAGATCAATTCACATTTTGAGAGCAGGTTGGAAAAAAAGGGCAAAAACAGAACATGCACGAATGATGATAGGATTTCATACTTGACATGCTCTTCTAAGGTCTTGGCCGCGGATGCAGTCTGTACCTTCCATGTAATGACGTTGCAGGTGACCTGGTCCAAAGCGTGGTCAGCAGTATTCCCAATCTCGGTGGTGGCAGTTTCAATCCCCTTGGAAGCAGCATGTTTGGAGGCGGCGGCCTTGGCAGCAACCTGTTTGGAGGCAGCAGCCTTGGCAGTAACATGTTTGGAGGCGGCGGCCTTGGCAGCAACCTGTTTGGAGGCAGCAGCCTTGGCAGCGCATTTGGCGGCGGTGGAGATGGCGATGGCCTACGTATGCCTTCATTCTCTGATATCCTTGGTTCAGACACGCCCTTCTCCACTGGAGCTTTGTAAGTGTGCTGATGAAGGTCCATATAGCTGTGGGTCCACGAAGCAGATCCATAGCTGTGGGCCTTATTGGTGCCATTGAATTTGCTGCAAGCACAAAATAAGCGTCACCAGATTCCTTCATTGCAAGTCCTCAAAAGTAGACTGCCGAATGAACATCAACATAATGAGCATATGTACATGGTCAGTCCCCTACTATTGTTTCTGCTCATGACCTGGTGTTGCCCTCCATTGCAGTCTTCTAGACACCAAAAATGCCACCGTCCCAGCCTCGCTGAGTAATATGTTGAAGACGACAGACCTTTCAGAGGTTAGTTTCTTTTGTTGTTGCTGAAATTGAAAGTTCCTGGCCAGACTCAAAAACTTCCAGCTTCACTAGTTATGACAGACAAGCTTATAGAATAACATACAGCCTCTTGTTGGCTTCTTCCTCTCCTTCAGGTGTTGCAAACATTTTCACTTCTCATGCAACTTCCCTGAAAGCAACCACATGTCCAGCTGCATTGCCTTCAAGAAACGATCATGTACGAGCAATTGCACAGGCTTTTTGATAATATTAAGTGCAGAATTATGCTGTCAATTACACCTCAGGAGGAGGCAGCAGTACTTGGCATCGTCTCATCATCCTTTTTCCTCACATCAGCCATCTGCTTTACGTAAGTGGTGCGACATGTATGTACCCATGCATGGATAGTCCGTGATGCAGGAGCATGCGGAATGAAGCTGCATGTCATCCCCTGCCTCCTCATCCCATCAAATTTTTTGCTGTTAAGCCAGTTGATCTGCACCTTGTGCACATTCTTTTGCATTCTATGCCACACATTCTCAATTTGCAATCTTTGGAATATCTTGAATTTCTTGAACCTGAAGGAGCCTTTCCTACCTCTCTTGCCTTCTGCCTTTTTTACTGCCATTTTGGGTTCATATAAGCAGAGGCCCTCTTGGGAATTCGCTACTTCCTTAGGCACAGTAAACAATAAAAATCTTGGCCTCTTTGTGAGAGCCCTTGTAGGGGGAAAGTTTGTTTGCTTAAATTACTGTGTTTGTGTACTCAAATTCTTCTACCTGCATCAGCCCAGGCAGTTAGCTTGCTCTGTCAAAATGACGCTTGCTGCGCTGTCTATGTGTGCTTTACCACACAGCCTGATAGCATGTGCATACCTCCTTCAGCCCCATAATTCATTGGGGCATGTAACGGGACCTTTCCCCAAGGTTCCAATTACTGATTTAGTTGATGCACTTACGCACTTCCAAACCTGAGCAGGGCCTGCTGCTAGCACGTACTGCACCCCTCTTCTCACATCATTTACACGTGCTTGTCCATCACCTAGGGTGTTTGGGAACCTGCTGAATGATGCAACTTCTGGTCAGCTCTTTACTTTTGGAATGGGTGTGATAAAAGGCAGCTACAACTTGAGTATTCGCTCCTTCTGCACAGGGTGTTCGGGGGCCTGCTAATTGGTGCCTTCAGTGGGCTGCTCTTTTCCGCAGGACTGGGCCTGATCACTGGTCAGTACTCATCTTAGGCTTCTTTTTCACATTGGCTGATATATTTGAACCCTTACTGCATCATATTTGACCTGATATAATTTGTGAGGAACCATCATGGATGAGTGCTATCAGTTTGCCCGTGCCAATAGGGTCATCTTGTTATGTTGGTATGCCTTTTGCAGTAACAGTTGATCCTTTACCCACTCCAATGTATGACGTGCATGCAAGTTTTCTGCTTCATGAAGACCAGCCAATCCAAGGAAGCAGTCTTTGTTTTCACAGACTCTTTCTTTTAATCTGCTACTCCCAGGCCCATACGGTTGGAGCCTTTCTGTTCGGCAAACATGGAACAATGTCCTAAGTTCAAGGGTAAGGTTGTGTGCGGCTTTTGCATACGTGGCATGCACATCTTTCAATGCATCGATAGAGAAGCACTTCAATTCAGGATTTCTTTATGCCAAGCTGCTTGCATTCTTGCCTCATTTTCACCTAGTTTGCCAAGCACCAGCTGTTCGGGATGCGCAGTCGGCCTATAGCATAATGTTCAGATCAAGCAGGCCACTGCTCGACTGCCCAAACCATCTCCATTTGTAGGGATGCACGAGTGCCCACTACAAGGGCAAAGGCAGCTGACTGTTCCAACTCAATCAAATTGTTTTGCAGAACTCGGCTGGAGAAAATACAAAATTATGGACCAACACACTGACCAAAACTGCGGAGAGGATTAACAACTTGAACACAGGCAAGCAAACACAACGTTTCTTTCAAATCAGCCACCCATCTGTTGGCCTTATGCTTGGCTGCTTGCCATGCTAGCTTAGCTGCTTGTTCTTGGATGCATTAAATCAAGAGTCTGCCTTATCGTTGTGTGGAGGCAGAGCTGCTTTTGCGGCCTTGTTCACATACATTACTTGCTTTCAATTAAACCCCTACTTGTTGATGCTCCGCTGTGTCAACTGATCTTTGGTTTGAAGATGTTGTGGTATGGCAAGCCAGCACACCATTATTATGTGCCACAGTGAAAGGAACGAGAAATATGTGGGCAGGAGAGACTCTCCCTACACCAATTAAGGAGGAGCATGCCGGTTTGTTACCTTATCTTGATGATATGGCCCATGTTATGTGTCAGCTTGGGTCTGCATAACTGCGTGCTCACCTCCCACCGCCCTGGTTGGCCCCTGTGCGAGAGGGGGGTCCATGCTGAGATGTTGGAAAGCTTGCTCTATGGCTTAGGGGTGGGTCTTGAGCTTGCTGGACAGGGCCTGCCTGACAGTCGTGTCGTAGGTCCCATGGTGGAGGCCAACTTGCTAGTGTAGACTTCTGTGCCACCTCTTCCTCTTGGTCTGTGTGGTGGGGCCCTGCCTTTCAGGTGACCTTTCCTTAATGCACGTGGCCAGACTTGGCAAGCATAGTCTTTTCTTTTCTTTTTTAATTTTCTTTGTGGGCAAGAGGCAGGGCAGACACATGATACAGAACCATTTCCTTACTTCTTGTATGGGAAAAAAAACAGTAGGTGCCTTACCCGTTGAGCATGCATCCAACACGCGATACATCCCAGCATTCCATGATTTCAACCAGCAAATTTTCTTTTTTACACACAGGATCCCTGAAGCAAGAGCTGGCTGGTCTGCGTGGGCAGCTTGGCAATGTTCTGAACCTGCTTTCTGCAGTGCAGTCTCGCTTTACATAATGTGCTGCCCAGTGAAGGAAGATGTCCTAGATTGAAGGCTGAATGCTTGCGGCAATTGAAATCTCTATCTTACACTTGATGGAAAGGGTTGTTCAAACCCAACTTTGATGCGCTCTAACGTTTGGGCAGGTGCATTTTTTTGTTTGTGATCCCCCGCTATGTCCTTACAAATCTCAACCTGTGCTTCTATCATACACAGCGTATGTGTGTATGTATATAACTTGCAGACAACATCTGTGTAGTCTGACAGTGACTTATTTTTGCAGCTCACACCCATGATTTTTAAACATGAAAATTGTGCAATAAGGAGAGGAACACTTTGGAAATGATGTAATAAAGCAATTCGATATGGCCAAGCTAATTCCATAGGATCTCTGCTAAGCAAAACTAAGAAGCATCCAGAAGATTCAGCAAGGTGTGTGCATGCAAGATTGAGGGTGCACTTCGTAAGTCACCCAAATAATTTGTAAAATGTATGCTCCGCCGTGAGAACATTCCAGGCAGATGAGGAGTTGATTAAACTTGAGGAAGCATACCTTCTTCTGTACACATGGTCACTTATTGAATCCATGCTAGCTATATCAAGCCATTTGGCGTTAGCTTCTGTATTAAAGCCCTCAGCAAAAGCAGATATGGCTCATCACTTCTTTCTATGGATGCCTGACAAAATGGGAGACTCCTGGAACAGAATATAGATGTCCCTGACAACATCTCCCAAGCTATCCCTGGCATTGTTTTCCAAATGGTACTGGCTCCTCTGCCCGGCACCAAAGCTGCCCTGATGCTGTGTTCTTGCGCTCTATTCCAGGCCATTCTGCCCAACTCGATCCTGTTAAGATCCCTCCTCAAGACAGGGATATCTATCTTGTTGGATTTCAATTCTGCCCTGATACCAACCCCTTCCCCACTCTCGAAGCTGCAACTGCCCAGCATTGTAACCAGGCTTGAAACCGCAGCTCAAGAAACTCGAACAGGAGCAACAAGGAGACATTGCACGTCATCTTTATTGGTGTGGCGGGCACTACCTATAATTATTACACCAAAGAAAAGAAAAGAAAAGAAAAGTCTACGCAGTCTCGAGGCCGCGTGCATTAAGGAAAGAACCCCTAACTTAAAGTCAGAGGCCTCACCAAAGGGCCCTACAAACCTACACTAGACACAGCTAGTCTAGGAGAGAGAGCCAGAAGCAAAATCTAATGGGGATCCGGGGGATTGGCCGCCATGCCCCTGAGCGCTCGGACTCTTCTTCTGCCATCCTCAGCCGTTGCCGCGCGCCCAGCAAACCCTCCCCTCCCAGATGCTCCCTGAAAACAAAGTGCATGTCTAGTGTTAATTATGGTGGATAATCTTTGGATGGCATGGACACTGAGTTGGGAAGCTAGTGATTCAGCTTTTTGTTTGGTCAATCCCAGATTTATGAGAGGTGTAATTGTATAATTGTTATAAATCGTGCCACCAACACCAATTAAGATGATGTGCAAAGTCACTTTATTATTCCTGTTTGGGTTTCTTAAGCTGCGTGTTTTAAGTCTGTTAATGATGGGGGAATGTTGAGTTTGTGCACGCTCCAAGGTGCTGACAGGATTAGTGTCGGAGCAGAATTTAAGTTCAACAAGGTGAATGTCTCTATTTTGTGGTAGGATCTTGGTAGGATCAAGGTGGGCTTGTCTGCCTGGGATGTGTCGCACAAAAAGAGCATCAGGGCGGCTTGTATGCCGTACAGGTGAGGCAGCGCCATTTGGGAAAACCCAGTCTGGAATAGCGCGAGAGGTGTTTTCAGGCACTTGTATGCCTTGATCCAGAAGTCTGTCATGATTGCAGCCATCCATGCTAATGAGGGATGAGCCGTAACGGCCTTTGCTGAGGGCTTCTACACAGAGACTAAGGGCCGCATGGTGTCTGTTGGTGTGCATCCCACTCATTGTTGGGTTGGTACACCTAAGTAGAACATGATAAATGTTATCTGTATTTGCACAGAGTGGGCACCTATCAGAACTGGAAAAGTTAAACTGAGAGGCATGGCCCTGTGTGTACAGTGTATCCGTTCGATATTTCATGAGATTTATTTGTTGTTTAAGGGTAATCTTTGGATTTTTCCAGAAGGAGTTGCTGATTTCCTTGTTTGCAAGCAGAGATATTGAGTTGTGAGCTTCATTGTTTGTGTTGTTGGTGGATGGTGTGGCATCGTTAAGCTTCTGCCATCTCTGGTAGTGGTAGACAGAGGTGTCAGCAGAGCCAAGTTTGTGTTTCTTGTGCATGTGTGTTTTAAGTTTGTCACTCAGGTTGGTGAGGTAGTGTATCGGGGACGTATGGGAGCGGTGTATGCCATCACTTTGTGTGGGAGAGGTCTTCAATGAGAGCCAATAAAAGTTGTGGAAAGGGTCCCTGGCATCCGGAAGTGTAATGTCTACTGTGTCAGAGAGGGCTGCGGTGCGAGCGCAAGCGTCAGCCCCCTCGTTTCCTATGATGCCAGAGTGGGCTTTGACTTTATAAAAATGGATAGGGTGAGGGGAGTGCTCTATTATGGTTGATATTGCATGTATCAACTCTGCATGTAGGTGATATCGCATGCGCATGGGATGAAGGGTTTGATTTGAAATTTGAAAAATGCAGGATGCACTATCAGTGGCAATTTTGGTTTGCTCATGTTGGAGTGCCACCAGGATACCCACTAGTTCTGCTCTCGTGATAGTATTGGTAGGCCCATGGCCGTTGGGTTTTATGTGCAGTTGTAAGTGTTGAGGGGGGTGAGTAGTGTCTATACCTGGTTTGTAAACGCCTGAACCTGACAGCGGTGGGGAATCGTCATCTTTGTGTTTAATCACACTGCCATCTGTGTATGTCATTTCCCTCCAGTCCTTGATTTTAGGTGTGAACATCTTTTTGTAGTTGGCAGGGGTGAAGGCTGCTCTTGCCTGAGGACACTTGTGTGTACAGCTATGTGTGTCAGGGGGGAGTGATTGGAATTTCTGTTTCCAAGTGTTTGATGCAAGGTGTTGGTGGGTACGCAGTGGCGTGGCAGGATTTGGAAAATCCAAGGGTAGCCACCAAGCTTCTGGTACAACTTGTTTTATATCTTGTTGGAAGGACTGAAACCAGTCACTGTTTGCGCTGTCTAGCATAACTCTGGCATTATGATTCCACACAACAATGAGCTGCATAGGATAGGATGGTTGGGTAGGATTGGGTATGGTATCATACCAGTGTTGTGGTGCCTGAAATTGGATTTTTCTTGCGGGGAATTTGGCAAGTACTCTTGCGACGTCTGGGTATTGTCTGATCTAGGTCATATACGCGTTGCAGCTGAAGCCTCTCCAGTGAGGCAGGAGCATGAAGGTGGCAACTGGGTCTGTGCTTTGGAGGGAGGAATGCACTGCATGGCGCATGAGTTTAAACATTACTTCATCATCATGGGGTGGATGGCAGAAGGAGAATCCGGTGTAGCGCACTGAGAGGGCGTCTGTGTGTGCACCGAAGACTTGGTCTCGGCAATTTGTACTGAAATAGGTGTTGTAGGTGTTTTCAAAATGAAGGGGGCTGGAATACCTCTCTACTGAGACCATGCACCATTTTTGCAGGGCTGAGCAAATGCAAGAGGAAGTAATAAGCATGTTTGAATTGAAGATATTTTTGCTCTGAGCAAAAAGATTTTTTTGTTGAGCCTTTTGGCGGGAGAGCAGACCCATAAGTTCAGTTGCTGAATCCTGGACTGGGGGCTGGATGGTGTCATGGATGCCTGCCTTTTTGGCAGCTTTGTAGGCTTCAAGCAGGGTCTTGAGCCTGTCTATAGTGAGCATGCCCATGCATTTGCCATTGGAATTGTAGACGCAGGCACATTCAGAGGTGGTTATCTCTGGCATTTGTGCTGGCATGGCGACCTCATCACATGTGTCAGGGTGAAGGCTTTCCTTCATGAGATCAACACTTCTTATGATGATTTCACATTGCCATGTTGGCATGATATCTATCTGTGGGTTGGTAGGTTGGAAATCAAAGGTGACATTTTTGCGAATCGCGCAGCCGGTAGTTGAGATCCATGAGGAGTCAGTTAGGCTTTGGGGATTGCCTTCAAACCCTTGGTTGACAAGATTGTCCAGGTCTGTATCAATGGTGGAGGGGTCTTCTATAAGCTCTGGGTGTTCCTCCGAGTTGAAGGCTTGCACATGAACATCCAGGTCTGGATGTATACGTAGCTGTTCTTCAGCTTCCCATTTCGGATGCCACTCTACATAGATCATTTCGCAGTCTTCAGAGAAGTTGATCCTTTCCGCTTTTTGAGAGTCTGACAGGGAGGCGCAAGCAGGGCAGTCCCAGTGCTCACTGTGATTGAACAGTTCCCGGTCATTTTGGGAGCAGGCCTTGACATGTATGAGACAGGCCCAGTGGTATGTGCGATGGCAGGTGTCACAGGTAGGCATGTCATCATAAATTTCTGATATTGCTGTGTGTTCTTTGCTCACAGGGCTCCAGCAGAGCTGGCAGCACGGGTATGCTTTAGTTCTTCTTGGTACATGTTTTGTAGAGGCAGGATGCAGCCTATCATTTTTGAAAATGGGCAAGGCCCATTTCTCAATGGTGACAGGGTGCCATTGTACTTTGTAATATTTTTCCTCCTTTTCTTGAGAGGTTCTCTTATATTTTCGGAGGTGTTGCCAGCCTAGGATATCTAGGATAACATGGTCGTAGCGGAAGATGGTGTTGCTAGCTTCAACTTTCCTCAAAGTATTAGCCGTATTCTGTTTATAGTTCCAGAGCCATTGGGGGATTTCGGTGCTTGGAATGTCTGGAGGTGAGGGACAAGGTGTTATTATGGGTTGGTGGTTGGTGTCAAAAAAAGTTGTTGGGGCTCGGCTCCCGTTGGGCATTCTGCCTCTAGTTTGGGGGGTCTGAGTGGAGTCTCTGTTATGTGCTTGTGCTTGCGGCTGCTCTGCGTGCGGATTGTTTCTTTTGCGAGTGCTTCTGCCTTGATATGAGTGCATCTCTGCGCTTGGTTGAGTGCTAGGGGATGGGTTCTCCTGGCTGCTAGGGGAAGCATTTTCTACTTCCATATCCTCAGCATCAAAGAGTGGGTTGCTATGAGTCCTGAGGTTTGGAGGTGTGAGCGTGTTAGGGGCATGATTTCCATTGTCTGGATTGGGGTTGAGGGGATCTGGGTCAGCATTGCTTCGGTGGAGCTTTGACCAGTTCCATCCTGTGGGTGTATGCTCAGTTTTAATCATTTCAGCATATATTGTATTATTTATGCAGCGTGATTCAAGGGTTTTATTGGGAGAGCTGTCTTGGTTGTGTATGATTGTATTAATGAGGTCAGGTCTGTCCTCAGCCAGAGTGGGGGTGTTGAGAGTATGGGAGAGTTTGTTTAGGGCTGTAACATGTTTCGTTTTGACTTTTCGGCCAAACAGGAATGTGAGTTTGTTCCCGTCAATAATATGTGTGAGGCTATCATGCAGCAAGGCTGAGAGCCTGTTTATGCCTATTTCCATGAGGGCATAAGTGCAGTGACAGGCTAAGGTTTTAAGGGTGGGTTGTATTGGCATTGAGAGGACTTTTATTATGGGGGTGATTCTGGAGAGTAGGTAGGGTGCTCCTTGATAGGAGATGTCAAGGTCGCTGTTATTAATGCAGAGGTATTGCCTGACGCGGAGCATGTAGGGTAATTGCTTGAGGATGAAGCTGGATTTTTGGTGGTCTGGGTTGATGCTCCTGAGTATATATTGTCTCAGTTGGTTAATTTGTGATTCAAGCATTGCCTTGGTGAGCCAGCCGTGCCTCCCTGTGTTATTGAGGCTGCTGGTGAGTGCCGTTGCACATCTTGCATTATATTCCACTGCAATGGATGTACAGCCAAGACCATAATTAGTTTTGTCTTCCCGTAGGATGGCTGTGGCAGTGCTATGCCAAAGCTTGTACCTCTCTTTGATGACCTTGAGTATATCAGTGTCCCAGTCTGCAAGGTTTTTCTCAGGGCAGGGTGTCACTGGAAAAGCATAGGCAATGCTGGGGATAATGGCTGTGCGAATTATATCCATCGTTTGCCTGGGTGTGGCAATTATTACACCATTGAACCTCTTATAAACTTGGGACTAACCACTGGCAGGCAAAAAGGTAACAGCCACCAGCATCCAAATTGAGCTGCCATGCCATCCGGAGATCAATAATTATTATAAACACCAGACATGCTCTTCATCCTCAAGGGGCTTCGGGGGGAGGGGGTTGCTGGGCGCAAGGCGGTGGAGAGCAGGAGAGGGAGTTTCCAGGTGTCCAGGTGTCCAGGAGCATGGCCAGCTACCCTCTAGATCCCGATTAGCTCTGTTTCTGGATTTTTCCTAGGCTAGAAATGCCTAGTTAAGATTTGAGGGCCTTTGGTGAGACCCAAAGAGGTGCTCTTGTGACAGGGTGCTGCATCTGGGTGGGTTCCTGAACACGACTGCTTGGAAATCCCTAGCACTGGGATTTTGGAAGGAATGGTCGGATCCCACTTCAAGAGGCTGAGTGCGGGTGCTCCACCTGTTTTAGATGGTAATCCTTTCCTCTTCCTTAAACATGCTTTTCATTGAGCGTGGTTGTTAAGTGGATAATGTGAACATGCTGATGCCTCTGATTGCGCGTATGTTGAAGATTTTTGAGTGAAGCTAGGGTCCCTGGCAGGGACTCCTTGCATCGGCTGGAAAAATGATTCCCTTCATAAAAAAGAAGCTGTGTCCAATCCTGGGTACTACAGGATGATTACTGTTAGTGGGGTGATGTACCGCAATTATGCCAATGTGCTTGAAAATGTGGTGACTACCAGTGGTTGGTGTGTTAGGGAAAAAAGGGTCCCTGACACCCAATTTGGTTTGTACCCTGGTAGGATCACATTGCATCCTCTCTTCATTTAAAGACACCTAAAACATGCTGCAAAAAAGCTCGAACTACAACAATCGCCTAGACTACATGCTGCCTTCGCGGAAATTTCTCAAGCATACAACACTGCCTCGACTGCAACTTTGGGACCATTTGCAACGTATTGCCATGCCTGCACCACTTCTCCGTGCAATTAAGGACATGTATCAGGGCAATGGATACATTCTGGTTGATGGGTTCCCTCTTCTTTTTTCTCTGTCAATAACAAGGGCAGAGACATCAGCAAAGGGATAAGAGGTGCTATGACAGGGGATGGAGTGAATGGCGTTTTATACATGCTATATGCAGATGACTTAAGTTTAATTGCTAATGACCCAGGTGAAATGCAAGTTATGTTGAATAGGTTGCGGGCTTATGCAGTGAGGAAAGGGCTGAAAGTCAATACATCAAAGTTGGAAGCCATGCATTTGTCTAGTAGGTTGTGCCCTCCCTGCCTACTTTCATGTATGGAAATGTGGCTCTTCCCCAAAAAAACAATCCAAATACCTCAGTTTGCTTCTTAGCACATGCATTTGAAGGTGCCCAAGGAGCATGCTGTGCAGCCTTATATGGCTGCCCAACAGAGGATGAAGAAGCCTTCTTTGAGTTTGTGCATGAGCATAACTTGAGGAATAGGCCACACACTTTGCTTCGGCTTTCTAAAGTGTGTGGCTAAGGTGTATTCTGGCTGACATTAAAGCGTGCCAAGTGTGGGATACAGAATATTAACAAGAAGGCAGTGAGTTTGGAAGCCATTTGCAGAAAAGGCACTTATGCTCCTTTAGGCGTTTTATAAGTGTAAAGAGCACTGCCACAAACTGGCCAGTACGAAGAGAGTGTGGCCAAGAGCCTTTGCAGTTTTATTGGTTTAGGGCTACTTTTGAGCTTTTCAACAGTATGCTTGATGCAAACAGTGAGGCATTTGTCAGGCTGAGAAACTGATGCAGCCAAAACAGTGTCTTAGTTGGCCATGCTGCACACCCAACGCACACAGCTTAGGCTGTGTTTAGAGAAGTGATTTGTGCTGCAATGCTAAGGTGTGTAGCATGCTAGCTGGGCAGGGTTGTAGGCGAACAGCAAGGCTAATGGATAATGCGACTCAACTAACTTGCAGCAGATTCTTGTTGCAGCACACTCTGGGCGTGACACATACTATGTTAGTAACATTAAGTGCTGAAAGCAGATTTGCACCTTGCTGATATGGATGAGTCCTGTTGGTCAGCACATGTGTCTGTGGGATGCGCAACAAGGATGCGTTCAAACAGAACGCTGAGTGCTTCCAAGATTCCCATGCAGGATTTGTAGCGGATTTGAGGTACAACAGCAAAAGGTTTGGAGGGAAGTGGATGCCCCCAGTCCCCAAGAGGTGAACAGGAAAGCAGTGACTTAATATTGCTACGGAAAGCCATTGAATTAAACGGCACGCACTCCCTTCTGTATCCCATCATATCTATTCAAGGATTTGGATAAACAAGTCATGAGGAACTTCATTGAATGTGGGTAGGTAGTAATTTTAGACTCCGTGCTCATTGCTTGAAGATTGGATCTCGTAGATGGCTGAGTGGCTCAAATGTTTGTAATAACTTATCAGTGTGAGTGTGCTGAAGTCCGAGACGAGAAACATGCTCTCTTCTATTGCAATTGCTTTGAGGTGTGAGAGCTGCACAGAAAGCACAAGGAACTTTCTACTGATCTTTTCAAGCCTTCACTTACTTTTGCCTGGCTTTCAAACACTGACATTTTTTTTTCTTGGCGAGCTCTCACAATATATCTGATCCTGAGGCCAATGCTTTTCTAAATCAAAACTTGCACAGATTTTCAAAGTGTTTGTCAGAGTTGGTTTCAATTTCTGGTGCCGGTTGAGAATATTTTACTAGCAGCCGATCAACCACTGGCAGTCTCGGGCTGTCAGCCAACCCCTTGTAACCCTTGTAACCCTTGGTGAGACCCTTACAGTGCTAGCTTGCTAGTTATGAGACCTTTCCTTGATGCATGCAGCCTTTTGGCTGGCGCAGACTTTTCTTTCTTTCTTTTCCATTTCTTTCTATTCCCGTGACTGTTGATAACGGCTTGAATCCACCAGATTCAACCATAAAAGAGCTGCTTGATCCAACTCATATCTCATGTTGGATTTTAATGAATCAACCATAGTTGATTTCCCACTGATTCAATGTGGAAAATGGTTGATTCAACTACATTTAATTCAACCATGAAACAGCTTGACCAGCCGCGGTTGATTTTTTTGTCTATACAATTCCCAATCAGGCTGAATCCTATACGCTGTCATGTTACAGCAGTCCCTGGTCATTGATGTATGGAGTGCATCAACCTGGAGATTCGAGGTTCAAATCCTCAGTCGGTCTGGGGCTCACTTTGGACCCCTTTGGTGGGAGTCAATGGGAGGCTCTTTCCTTAATGCATGCGGCCAAACGGCAAGCGTAAGCCTTTCTTTCTGTCTTATCAGGCTAAATGGTTGATTCAATCTTAATAGTTGATTCCACTCATGCCTCGTGTTGGATTTAGTTAATTCAAATGTGGTCGATCCGTTATTGAATCAACTGGGAGATCAAGACTGGTTGTTTCCTCTTTGAGTCACCTTGATTTCAAGCGGATTGGTTGATTTGCGGTTAATTGAACTCATGCCTCGTGTTGGACTTGGTTGATTCAACTGGAGATAAAGTCTGGTTGTTTCCTGCTTGAAACAATTTGCAACTAAGCTGAAGGGGCAATCCAGCAAGCACAGCACAGAGGCATGCTGAAAAAACAGAGGAAAGGGTGCATCAATTCAGAATCAATCCAAGTAAAAAAAAGCTATCAATGCATGTAGGAAACATACAACTTGGATGCAAAAATCTGTGCTTGCGCAGGCAGTCAAATGCAGACTCTCGGAGTCAAGCACGAACATGAGGTGACTCGGAGTCATTTTCATCATTTGTTCAGCACTACCTAACAAGTCTAGTGACATAAAGTAGGATTTCCTTTCCAAAAAAACAATTCAGGGTGCGCACGATGGCATGAAGTGATGTCTTAAAGAAGCCTGTCAAGATGAGCACCATGCGAAATTTAATGAGCTGAAAAGGCCCCAGAACAGCAAAACATCAATATTGATAACAGCATGCCTTGCATCAAGGATGGGGTCATGACTCACATTTTTAAAGTTCCACTTGGCTTCTGTGATATCACTTACTAAAATCCTGGAGCCAGGTAGTGTTCTGCAAACACAAAGCTTTTCTATTTTGTGATTAAGCTCATGGATTTATTTCTGGCTGGCTGAGATTAGCCACAAGCTGATCAGCCAAACGACCTGGCTGAAGGTCACCCCCCGTTGTGATCATTAAACAAAATTGTTTGGCGGCATTCTGTTGGCATTTTCTTATCACAACTGCCCAAATGTCTATGACGTTTGCTTTGATTTGGCATGGATGAAATGACGACTTGCAAAATGAAATCACCCATATTCCTCATGCTCTAAGAGGCAGAGAGGAAACTAAAAAGAATGGAAGCAGCCACACAAATCAAGGCTGAGGTCCACTACAATCTTAATGAGAAAAATACAGCCAGCAGTGCTGCTCTTTTGTACGAGGCATTCTCATGTTTGTATTGCACGTGCAAGCAACAAGGGGCAAATGTGTCACTGACACATGCTGGAAAAATGGTTTAGTCCGTAATCCCACACATAGGTTCTTGGACCCTACATGGCCCTTAGCAAGCGATTCAATGCACTTAAGCCAGAGGCTTGAGCCCACTCTTCGAAAGCAGAGCATTAAAGTCAAAGCGCATGGGGTTGTGGTTGAAGTCAAAGACGGCCTTGTAGTCCTCGTGGTCGGTGTAATACGCCCGCAACAGCTCGAGGACGGCACGTGCCTGTTTGTATTGTAGCCGTGCAAGGGATTATTGGACGCAAGGCTTCATACTGTACTCCTGGTCCAAGGAAAATAGCTGCATCTTGGAGCAGACAATAAACACAAACAAAAGAGCCACAAGTATTGGCACAAGAGAGCTGCAACAAACAGCAGCACAGCAAGCTTGACGATCCTTGTGCGAGGTAAACGACAGAACAGCTATGGGCGCTCACAGTGATTCACCTCTATTTACTATTAGTTCTGCTTTGCCTGAAGTGTCCACATTACCTGAATCCTCTTAATTGTCATGGAAACCCCCTTGCCTGGCCATCGCCTCCTTCTGAGGTCATATGTATACACACAATGCGTAACGAAGGAACCAGCACCACCACACATTGTGGCCGCTTGACTCCTTTGGTCAAGCTCCTGAACCTGTGGCTACCAGCCTTTCATCAAATCTTTTTGTCATAAGCAGCCTAGCAGTCGTGTATCCTGACTGATGGTTTCTGTTAAGCTGTAAACCTGTAGCCTCCCACTTTATTACAACCTTTTTGGTCACGTTACAGCTTAGCAGTCATGCGCATTGAATGATGGTTTGTTCCCGTAAACCCGTGGCCACCCACCTCATTACGACCTTTTTGGTCACATTACAGCTAAACAGTCATGCGCATTGAATGGTGGTTTCTTCCTGTAAACCTGTGGCCACCCACCTCCTAAACCTAAAACCTGTTAACCTAAAAACCTGTAAACCTGTGGCCACCCACCTCCTCTGCAGGGACCTGCTTTGGGTCGAGCAAGTCCCCTCGGGTCAGCACGACCTTTTTACTCTGGGACAGCTCCGGATAGTGTGTGATAACCATGCATGCCGCAGCGCCTGGGCCATTCCTGAGAGAAATGACCATGGAGGAGGGGTTGCTCCAGGGCGGCAAGAGCGTGCTGCTTGGGGGGGCTCGGCACCCATTCACTGATTGAATAGTTTGGGTGGTCTTGGCTCAAACAGCGAGCAAAGCAGGTGCTAGGAGTGGAGAAGTTTTGCAAACTGTTGAGCCTGGTTCTCTACTGCAAGGGATTTCCTGCTGCGGAGGGCAGACTGGCGACCCTGTCTCATGTGTAGACAAAAAGGAGCGTGAAAACATGGAATGCTACGCAGGACTCCCAGACAACCTGTATGACAGTCAGCACTTGGAGACGTCCTTGTGAGCGTGCAGACAGAGGTTAAGTGGGATCGTCACGTGCCCTTGCAAGTCAGCCAGCGAATACTTAAAAACACGAGAGAAAAAAAAGAAAAGACCCTTTCAGCCAAAAAGGGTGCACACATTAACCATGCCCTTGCAAGCTGCACAGTAAGCCAGCATACACTTAAAAGCACTTAGGGATAAAAGGAGAAGACCACTCCGGCCAAACAGGCCCGTGCATCGAGCCCTGCCCCAGCAAGCTGCTCAGTCAGCTAGCACACACTCATAAGCACTCCATAAAAAGGGGCTCAGGCATAGGGCACCGCACACAAAAAAAACGCATGAATCATAAATAAAATGTTGAATGCAACACACTTAAAGATGTACACATGGCCCTTGGCGCAAGGCTGCTTGTTGTGCTATTTGTAGGGCCTCCTGTTCCCATTCCCAGAAATAATGCTCCTCTGGGCCCAGAATTGCCAATGGATACGGTCTTCTCCTAACCCTTCGACAACTTCCATGATCACAGAGGATACTGCACAGGCAAAGGTCTGCTCCCAACACAATCAACAGCAGGAAGCCGCTGGCCTCATCACAAGGAGTGACATGCAGTGACAGTGGCATGGCAGTCCTGCACATAAGGGGTGTGCAAAGCACTAGCTTTGCTTGTTCACCCCAGGCATTCTTCTATTTCCGTGCGTGTGTGCGTGTGTGTGCGCTTGTGTGTTTGTGTGTGTATGCGCGCGCGTGTGTATGTGTGTGTGTATGTGTGTGTGTGTGTGTGTGTGTGTGTGCATGCCCGAATGTGGAACCCTAAAACCACCCCCTGCCCTTCCGTGCATGTTCAACAGACACCATTGTGGAACTAGACAGCCACATTTCCTTCACACCCTGGTCCCATCTGAAGCACAACTTTGACAAATTCAATCGTGGGGCCGGGGCATTGGACAACAAACCACCTCTTGTACTTTTCCAGCAGGGTGACCAGCGTAAATGGCATCTGCACCTGAATGACCATCGTCCAAACAGATTCAACTGTGGGGCTGGGGCATTGGACGACACATTACCTCTTGTACTCTTCCAGCAGGGTGACCAGCGTAAATGGCAACTGCATCTGAGTGACCATCGTCAAGAAACCGCCGCCTGGCTTGGCTATGGGCAGCACGAACATCGGGCTGCAGAGGGGCAGAGCATTTGAGGGCTTTTGTGGATGGGAGGAAATACTGCATGAGCAGCTGGGCATGCCTGAGCTATGTTTGTTCAGGCAAACAGCACAGCAGTAGATTTGGGTGCACGACAATTGGACGCATGACAATGGGGTGCACTTGGCACCGCGACCTCTGCCTGGCATGCAGTGCAAGCAGCAAGTAGGAGTCCATGCAGAACAATGCGTAGTTGGCAATTGATCCTCTTGTCCAGGGCATGGTGCAAGCAAGCAGCGAGGAGCCAGGGCAGGGGAAGCAGCGATAAGCAGGCACCCAAGCAGCAAGCATGTCCAGGGCATGGTGCAGGCAAGCAGCGAGGAGCTAAGGCAGGGGAAGCAGCGATCAGCAAAGCACCCAAGCAGCAAGCATGTCCAGGGCATGGTGCAGGCAAGCAGCGGGGAGCTAGGGCAGGGGAAGCAGCAATCAGCAAAGCACCCAAGCAGCAAGCATGTCCAGGGCATGGTGCAGGCAAGCAGCGAGGAGCCTGTGCTCCTGTGCCCCTTGTGCTCCAGCATCGAAGGAAGGCAGAGCCTGGCAAACAAGCCTGCCAATCAAGGCAGAGCCTGCCCAGCCAGGTAGAGCCTTTCAAGCAAGGCTGGGCCAGACAAGCAAGGCTGCAGAGGGGCTCTCCCTGTTCAAATTTGCTGGCAGGTTGGTTGTCGGTGCCATTGAAACTGGTGCATATTGTACGAGGCAAATGTACCAAACTTGCTCACTCCTTTCGTTTCAAAGCTTTAAATCCTCCCTTCACAAGAGCAAGCCCAAAATCATTGGCAGTCGTCGTAGTTGCTTATTCCGGTCCCGGCACACCCTGCACAAACCTGAAAGTTAGTCCCTCCTCCCCTACAAGGCCTCTCTCGCAACGACTTCCACTCCGCCTCCATTCATTGCTTCATTCATGATTACATCAGCAACAGCATCAACATTAGGAGCAGCAGCAGCCACAACTTTCACAGGCCATCTTTTGTTCCAGCAGCTGCACCACACCTTTTCTTTGCCCTTTCTTGAAGCAGTGTCCATTCCTCTGCTGACATGACACTGGCCACGCGGTTGTCAGCAACATCAGCATGGTACTGTGCAAGTCAGCCGAATGTTGTGTATTCTGGGATCACATCTCGATCCTTTATAGATCCTCTATGGTGGGTTTGTCTGTTTGTAGCCAAGCACACTATACCATACTTCAGTCATATAAAAGTATTGTGCCGACAAAAGTGTGTATATGTGTGTGTATGGGGGCGCGGGTGCATTCCCACCGACGCAATTGTGTATGAAGCAAATTAGCATTTATGCAGCCCTCCTTTTTTCAAAGGCCGAAAAGGTTGAGGGATAGGGACAGCAAGGTAAGGAAAATTTGAGTACAATTTTAGACCTCCAGAGATGGGTTGGTTTGTGCAGGCCTTTCAGAATAACGAGTCATTTGGTCACTCTTGTGATTCAGGCTGCACACCAGAAATCATATGTGACAGCCTTGAAAAGTGCGACCTACCTCTGGCATTTGCAGAGGTGCTTCATGCCTTGCTTATTTGCATTTGTTTCACAGCTCCAGGGAAAGCAAAGTAATTGCCCTCAGCCACCCTGCTTAGCCTGCACTCTTACTAGGTACAAAGTTCAAGCATCATGCATTCCCAGTGCTTCTCACCTGCAACCAAATTGCGCTGACTTCCTCTGTTGTTTTGTTTTCAAGTTCTTCTAGCTTCATGACCTGTACAAAAACACAATAGCACTTTTTGGTGATCGATGCAATAACCATTGAGAAATTGAAAAAGAAAGAGCAACTGAATCCTTGGCATCATATCGTCGCGAGTTAATTGATGACAGGTGATGCCATGAAGCAGGAATTAAGGCACTCCATAATTGCTGCATGATGCCCTTCTTATCTTTAAGAAATCATTTGGACATCCTAAACAGGGACAAATGCCAAGCATCAACATGCATGATGTTTTATAAACATCAGAGTGAAATGTGGGATCTCTGTTGGAAAAGAGTGTGGATGCCCGTGAAATGAGCGTTCTGGACAAAATGTGGTCAAGCGCACATGCAAGCAACATCTACCATCACCTGATGGAGGTGACTAGGAGAGGTCTGGGATATCCCAGCCACGCTGTAACCGCGAGCATGCTGCTGCTGGAGCTGCAAAGAGATGAGAGCGACACATGGACTGAGCATCAGGGTTCTTAGCCCTCCAGCATAAAGTGTAACTTGACATAGTGCTCACTTGTGTCCAGTTGCCCCTAATAGAGGAGCGGAGGCTCCTCCACAGGGGCTGCATAACAATCCAAAGATTTCAGATCCTTGAGTTGTCGGCTAGGATCGAAAACATTTATTTTTTATGTTACTATACATTTCATTTTAAAAACAATTTTGTTTATGCCCAAGGAGCTACGAACGCGATCCGTGAACGGCAACGCCGTTTCTGCCCGTGGAGGCTCCCATTCAGGACAGGTGGTTCTGGACCCTTCTCGTAGTGGCAATGCCGGTATGCTTGCTGTCTGCAAAATCTTTCTGCTGGTCCCAATTTGAACGCATGGATACGCGCGCACGCCCCCCCCCCCCCCTCACACACACATACAAACACATGCATGCGCCTTTGCTTGCTTATGCACTCACACACCCACGCATCCATGTGCGCTTGCTCACTTACACGTACACAAGCAACACACACACACACACACACATGCAAGCTCGCACTTAGGCATGCACATGCGCATGTGCACAAGCGTGTGCAAACACATGCACATACGTACACACACAATTGCCAGGTTTGTGCACTGTGTGAGGTGTGTGCATAATGAGCTAAGCCCCAGTCGCTGAGCACATCTCACAATTTGTAATGCTTTTCATGACCACCTACAATCCGCTTGCTCCTCCTCCCAGGTGCACGTGCCTAAGACATCCGTTTTTTCCCTGGGGGCCAGAAGCCCACCGCACTGAGGCATGCACAGTAGCCCAGTGCAAGCTCGCTATTAAGTGCCCCACCCAAGCATCCCATGTTCCTCAGGCATGGGTTCTCCTGGGCATGGGTCATGGTCGCTGCAGGCTGCGTTCTCCTCATTTCCACATTGTGAGTGTTCCACATTATGAGTGAATTGTGAGTTTCCTGGACATGGGTTATGGTTGCCAAGGGCTTCCTCCCTCTCATTTCTGCACTGCTGGAGTGAGTGACGCCTCCCTGTGTTGCTTGCTGTGGATTTTCATCAAGAGGGGCCAGGAATCAGTCCCCTGTGTCACACCATGTGGTAGCAAAATAATGTGTACATGAGCAGACATGGATTAGGTTGCAGAAGGGTCCAGATCCTGTGTGTGACTGAGTACCCACGGTTGCAGCACTTTGCATGATTGAAACTGTTAGCCTTGGCTGAGCTGCCAATGATGAAACATGACGGTGAAATTTGCTGAATCAGCATGATAAAGCTTGTTGCGTCCAGGACTGTGGGGTGTCAGGCAGCTTGCTGGGGATGATGAGGAAAGGGTCATGGGAGGATGCAACCAAAACAGGAAGGGACAAGGGATGCTGCAAGGAACGGGTCATGGGGGATGCTACTAAAAAAAGGGAGCTTGCAGAAGCCTGCACTAGAAATCAAACAGTGCGCATGAGGGAAAGACTCAATAGCTTACTTGTTAAAGCCCTTTCCCCTGGTGTAGGACCTCTGGGTCCCTGTGGGGTGACCCTGGCCCACTGCGGAGTTGCTAACTTTTCTGCAGAATTCTAATGGATTTGCTGATGCTTGCTAACTCCACAGGAGGTCCACCAGCTGGCTGGAGCTGGCAGAATCTGGGGACCCCAAGATCGGCATGAGCTTCTCCCTGGGCAGCCTCGGCCTGTTGGGACTCAGCAGGTGTGTGTGTGTGTGTGTGTGTGTGTGTGTGTGTGTGTGCACACGCATGCACGGCAAGTTAACTTATGCTAGACACGTGATTTTGGGCAGGCAACCACTTTAGAAAAGAAGGTACCAACCTGCTCCTCTTCTCATTCTGTTTACTTACTGCACCCAAAAAATGGCTTGCAGCAGAGTTTTTGGGCAAAACAAGAGTCACGTGCCCATGCATGCATGTCTTGCTGGGCACCGGCAGCTGGCTTGCAAGTCCACAAACTGTCATCTGCAGTCCATTTTTTTATAAAGCATCTTACATTGCCACTATTCTGGAATTCTGGTTTGGCTTGCTGCACCCTTAACTCCTCATCCCTTACGGCCCACATCCATGCAGCCACGGCACTGACTTATTATCAGCCCTGCCATGCTATGCCCAAAAATGAGAGTTCTCTCCCTGCAAGAAATCCAGCAAACTGAATATGTAGAGCATTCTGCACTGAAAAAAGTGAGGATGAGGCATCCTAAAAAGTGAGGATGAGGCATCGTAGGTGAGCCAGGGGCACCTTTTGAGGCATTTTAGGCCAAATCTGGTTGTTCCTGCAAAATGGTTGCCATAATGTTGTTCCTGAATTTGGCCCATGTTTTGGCCTCCAGGTAGTTTTTTAGTTAAGCCTGATCCACTGGAGTGAAAAATGGCGGGGTGAAGTTTGGTCTCAATGCGCTTAGCATGAGCGCATCTGCCAGGCAAAACTGGAAATCAGGCAAACGCAGCATCTGGCCACAATCTGAGTATGAGGTCTTGTTTAGTGTGTTACTCAAGTATGCCCTGCCAAGTTTGGGGGCCCAAGCGTGGGTGTGTGCGTTCCTGGGGCCTGTCCCAAGCTGGTAGTTGTCAAGGCTACGGACTGAATTGTCACTGCATGCCCCCATCATCTGACACCAGCAGCTTTATAAGCGACATGCACACTTCTTTTCTTATGAAAAAACTTTACTCCAGGGGAGGCCCATCACCTCTTGGTGAAAAGCTTGATAATTTTTAGAGGATTATTAAAAAAACTGGTCGCAGAAGTCGGCTCACCAAACCGTGTACCCTTTGCCTCTTGCATAGATGTGAGCATTTTCCTGCCGAATCTGGGCAATTTTCTGGACCTCTCCCAGCCCCTCAAATCCCCCAGAATATGCTCCTGATGAAGTGCCCAACCATCGCTGCTATACATTGACTTGTATTTGGCTACTTGAAATCAGGCCTCTTGAAGCTGCTGAACAAAAGTGCTGTTGTTTGGTGTAGATTTGCTGCGGTGGCCTCGATATCTTACAGGTTCATTTCTAGGCAATTGTAGATATTGACTTGTTCCAACAAATGTAACAAGTTGAGGAAATGATGACGTGAAGTACAATATCCAAAATCCAGGCAAGCCAGGGGGCGCCTTCTTGATGACCCCCCACTTTGGCAGGGATTTTGCCTGCTTTTTGGCCCCACACCCTGGGCACCCTCCGGCACAAACTGAGTATGCAGGGTGGTTCAGATAGGTCCACTTTAAGATACTGCACACTCAGAATTAGCTGCGTTCAGTGGGGCAAGAACTCTATCATGCATGACCTGATTTATTATCATGCGTCTAGATAATCCCCACCATTAATCCAATTATATGTATTACACGGAGTTCATACTGCATGTATATTTATAGAGAGTTTGCAACGAATGGGTGCCATAAGACTTGAGCCTGGGAGGAGTCCAGTGGTATATTTGCTGTCGGATAGAAGTGGCCAGAAATTTCTGGGAATGGGGTCAAAACCTCCCTGATACGCCCACCAACCCCTCAAACCCTTCGATCCAACCCGCATATGTTTATTTTAATCTCAAGATTCCAATTGAGACATGGTGAATGGGAATGACCCTTGGGCTTCAGAAGTCATGAAGCTGCACCGTCCTGGGGAAAGGGGCCCAAAAATGCCCTCAAACATCTGCTGCAAGGAGCATCAACAGAACCCCGACAATGCTTGCTCTCAATTGCACTTCATGAGGCGCTAGTATGACAAAGAAAGGACATGGAAGGGGTAATGTGGCAGCCTGAGCTTGCTGGGGTGATTCCAGCTTCCTTGCTTTGATCTCCTCGACAACACTGATCAAAGATTGCATAAAATACGCAAAAGCAGTGTATCTGAAGTGTGTAGGGTGCACCGCTTGCACCCCAAGGCGGTTGTTCTCAGGGATGCAGGGAGGTGCAGGCAACGGAAGATGATGAATCCAGAGAAATTTGGGAGGAAGGGACAAGAATGAAGCCATGGCACTCCGGCAGACAGAAAAAGGGAGGTGTCTGCAGGGAGTACAAGCTCCTTCAGACCCCTCCCATGTCAGGAAAGCAGCAGGAGGAGGGTGACTAGGCCACGGACTGGAGTGTGTCAAGTTATGCATGGAGCACAAGGCGCACACCATATACAGCTGCCAGTCCTACTTCTCATGCATGTACATTGACAACTTGGAAGGTTTGGTACAGAAAAGGGCAGTTTGCTCCTGTTTGGGAATGTTCATGTTACCGCTGATGGCTACTGACAGCAAAGCGATCAAAGCAGTATCAGGAATATGTTCAATTTTCTTTCAGAGGGAAGGGGTAGCAAGTTTGTCGTATGCAAATGTGCCGAATCCTGGTTCTATTACATGGCTTGCTTGCGAGGGCGGAGCAAAGAGTTGAAATACTAAAATTACTTAACAGCCCTGACGCCAGCATATGCTTTGTCGCAGCCCTCGCTTTAACATGCTCTTCCTCTCACCATTCACGCCGGAGAGTTGCCGGAGAGGACGTACTAATACCCTGACCCACACTCGCCTCTCCTCCCTCCGCTGACGCAAGCTGGTTCACCACCCGTGCCTTACTACCCCGCTTTGCCTCACTGGCCTTACTCTGCATCACGCTGGCAAACACTGGCTCAACTGGCCTCAAGCTGCCTCACACTGTGGTCTCCTCTGACTCGCCCTGGCTCACGCCAGCCTCACTCCACCTCAAGCTGGCTCACACTGGCCTTGCTCTGCCTCACGCTAGCTCGCATGGGCCTTGCTCTGCCTCATTTTGCCTCACTGCGGCTCACACTGGCCTCGCTCTGCCTGACGTTGGCTCACACGAACCTCACTCTGCCTCACTCCGGCTCACACGGGCCTTGCTCTGACTCATTCTGCCTCACTGCGGCTCACACTGGCCTCGCTCTGCCTGGCGTTGGCTCACACGGGCCTCACTCCGCCTCACTCCGGCTCACATGGGCCTTGCTCTGCCTCACTGCGGCTCACACTGGCCTCACTCCATCTCATGCTGGCTCACACTGGCCTCGCTCTGTCTAACGTCGGCTCACACGGGCCTCACTTCTGTGTTGGCACAGACGGGCACATGTCACCACCCTTTGCTTCTCAGTGCTGCATGCAAATTACCCAACCCACAGGAACCAGCTTCATACTCATCCGCTGATGCCATGCAGGCTGTGCATCTGAGCCTGGTTCCCACTTGCTCTTCAGCATGTGCTTGCTCCAGCTGAGCTCAAGGTTGCACCAGCTGCTCACTTGCATGTTCTCCTGCCTGTTGGAGGCACTTCACTGCTGCTCACATGCATCTTTTCCTGCCCAGGGCGGCACTGTACCACCGTGTACGCGAGGCCGGACGAGGCTAGTTGCTCACCCTTACCACCCTCATCCTGGCTTTGTTTTGCAGGAGTCTAGACAACCCTACGCAGCTCACCCTGACCATTTTCCTCCTGGCCGTGTTTGTCGGCCTGGAGGCCGCCCCCATCACCACTACCCTGCGCCACTTGCCGCTCCTGGTCCCCATCATCCTCAGCCTGTTCGGAGTGGGAGCTACATTGATTCTAGGGCAAGGTATGCGTGAGCCTGATGCCTCCTCTCAAGTCGGGGGTGCAGATGGTGTGGAGGGCATGCAAGGCATTGCCGGCAGGAGGGGGGGGCAATCTGCTGAGGTGGTGGGCAATAGTAGCAGTTATGCCAGTGGGGATCAGGGACAGGCTGGGCGTATGGCGCGTGCAGCTGCAGTTAGACAAGGGGACAGCCAAGCAGCCCCAGCACCACAGCCTGCATGGAGCACCAGCAAGCAGCAGCAGCAACAGCAGCAGCAGCAGCAAGCCGCACCGTCACCAGCACCCCTGCCCTGGCACGGGTTGGGCCAGGCAAGGACAGGTGTGCACAGGGCCCCTACAGGGCTGGCCAACCCGTTTACACCAGTGCCACCACCAGGAGCATCAGCAGCACCAGCACCAGCACCAGCATCAGCAGCACCAGTGTCAGGGACATCACTGTTGGTGGCCGCACCAGGCTCTGCTGGCACAGCTCCAGCAGCTTCAGCAGCAACAAGCGCAATTGCCGACGACCCCCTGAATGGGGCGGGCCCAATCATGTCCTTTGGGGGGCGCACATACCAGGCAATGGCAAGAAGGCATACCCACGCGCCATCTCCCCAAGCGGATGCGGCAGCGCTGCATGCCCTGCTGCACGCAATAGAGAAGGAAAGCAACGCACGGGTGGGGGAAGACTGACACAGGATGCCCTGCTGCACGCCACACAGGAGGAAAGCAACGCACGGATGGGCGATGATTGACACAGGGGGCAGGTTTCTGCTCTGGGCAGAGTGTAGCTGGACACGTGCAGGGAGGTGTCAGCAGCAGCTGCGGCCGCATGAGCACTGCTGTGGCATGCAGTGTACCTGCAACATCATCATCGTCGTCATCATGAGCAGAGCGTGTGTGCTGCTTTATCACAGTGCACCTGCAACATCACCATCGTTGCCATCATCAGCAACAGTAGCAGCAGGCGCATGTGTGCTGCTTTTTCATATGTGCAGCTGCAACATCATCATTGCCATCATCAGCAACAGCAGCAGCAGCAGGCGCATGGGTGCTGCTTTTTCATATGTGCAGCTACAGCAGAGGCAGCAGCAGCAGCAATAGCAGCAACCGCATGGGCAATGCTGTGTCATACAGTGCGGCTGCAGCAGAGGCAAAAGCAAGGGCAGCAGCGGCAGCAGCAGCAGCAGCAGCAGCTGCTGCTGCTCAGGCGCTGCTGTGCCAAGCTTCACGGTCGCAGTTATGCGCACCATATGCATGCGCCAACCTGTGCCTCGGGAAGCGCGGTGATGCATGCAAGGACGCATTGTTGCATGCGAGGACGTGTTGTGCAGCAGGAACTGGTTGCTCCATGCTTGTGCACTTGCAACAGGAAGTAAGAGGTGCATGTCAGCATATGCAAAACATGTTTTGCCGCAGGATGTGGAGGGTGTATGCGGAATGTGCCTTGCAACAGCAGACAATCGTTACTTCAAGGAGCCTTGCAGGCCCTCGCCTCAGGCCCTGCCATCCCAAGATCCATGTGTGCAACCCAGTGTTCTTTACACTCACTGATGCATGGATCTGCATAAAAAGCTTGGGGGGGAGTACTCAGATGCCGCAGGAGGTGGAAGGGATTTGAATAATAAGCCGTACGTGAGGACGTCAGGTGCAGTGCGCAGGCAGTATCGAAGACCAGAATAAAACGTGGTTTGAAGAGGGGAGGGCGTTGCCACAGAGAGGCGGACCCAGTCGTGAGGGCACCTTGTTGGCTTGTGCAAGCATATGCTCTCTGCCCATCAGGTTGTCTTGTTTTCGTCTCTTTTGCTCTAGGAGGCCACCTGTTGGGGCCTCTTTTGTCCGTCTGTAGGGGGCCACCTCTGCCAATCAGGCCCGGTTTGGGTTACACTTGAGATGAACAAGTAGGCGCACAGATATAGCAAGAACTGACTGGTTTATTACAACTTGTGCATTCTATCTAGCTGCTGGTGGGCCTGTGCGGTACTTGTTAGGCACTTCCATGGGCCATTCCTAAGCTTCTATGTTTCATTTTGGAGATATTTCCCTGTGCGCAATGCATCAATGAAATGCTGCTGGTACTGATAATACATCAACATCTACAAGTATATGAAGGTTATACTTGCCTAATGTCATTCAGTGCATATCTCCTAAGGAGGATTTGTTTATGTTGGTCTCTTTTCATTGCTTCGCTTTCCATGCCAAAGTACTGTTCATGGTTTCAGTGGCCGGACATCCCAACATTTGTGGGGCTGTTGCAGGATGCTTGTGTCATCCAGTGGCCTCGAGGTTGTCGCCTTTCAAGCTTGTCTGGGTTTGCATTGCTTGGGTGTATTTTCAGTGATTAGGACCTGCACCCTTGGCGCGTGTCAAGCGCGCACCTTGTGTAAATTTCATGAAGGTTTCCTCCCTTTCAATCCTTGTTGGGAGCTAGAAGTGCATGTTAGGAAAGAAGGAAGCCAGCTTTTGAGGCATAGGTACAGGGTCTTTCCGGAAGGCTCTCAAGCTTAAAGGTAGCTAGCCTGGAGGAAATAAGAAAACATTGCTAGCAACAATCTGTTGAATGGTCGGTCGTGCTCCTGGACGTCCAGGCTTTCCTTCAAATTTTTGCGTTCTTCACTGCCGCATGCCCAGCCCCCTCCCCCCGGGCAGATAAATAGCATGCCTGGTGTAGATTATAGTTGCTAATCTCTGGAGCGCATGGCAACTCAATTTGGCTTGGGATAACCAGGGGTTGCAGAGTGCCTACAGCCTGGTATGCTGGCTGATCAGGCACTGGTATTACAAGCTCTCACAAGAAAAGAAAGGAATTTAGAAGTCAATGGCTGCCAAGAGCTGCGTGCATCAAGGTTCCCTAACTAGCAAGCTAGCAAGGATCTCACCAAAGGGCCCTCGGACCTAGACTATACACAGCCAGCCTACTAGGAGAAGAAAGCCAGAAACTGATTTAGATTTACATGGGGGGACCTTCAGCCAGTCTGTTCGGCTGGTTTAGGGTTTAAGGGGTTTAAGGGTTTACAATGGTGGCCTACAGCCCGAGACTCTGGCTGATGGCAGCTGGTGAAACAAGCTCAACCAGTATCAAAAATTGAGACCAAGTCTGACACAAATCTAAGAAGTCTGTATGAGTCTTGGTTTAGGAAAGCATTGATTTCAGAATCAGTGATAGTATGATGGCAAGCCAAGAATGGAATAAAGTCAGCGTTTGAAGGCGGAGCAAACACACGCAAAGTCTTAAACATCTCCTCAAAAAGGTCCTTGTATCTCGTGCGTAGCTCGCGCACCTCAGTACATTTGCAAAAGAAAAGCACATGTTTTTCATCCTGGACTTCCCCACACTCACACTTATCACAGATACTTGAACCCCCAAGCCATTTACCAGACTCCACTCTCAAGTGATGAGCACGCAATCTAAATCTGCTAATGTTTCTCAAAACATGCTTGTCCAAATCCTTGAACAGATACGAGGGGATACAAAAAGGAGCACCTCTGGGACCACTCTCACTCGCTGTTCGGCTGACCAGCCTGTGACTGGTCCTCGCCAGTCAACATAATTTCCATAAGCTCAGAGCTCCCACCAACACCTCGCATCAAACACTTGGAAAAAGAAATTCCAGTCACTCCCCCCTGACAAATATAACTGTTCACACAAGTGCCCTCAGGCTAGGGCAGCTTTCATACCTGCCAACTACAAAAAGATGTTCACACCTAAGATCAAAGACTGGAAAGAACTCGCCTACACTGATGGCAGTGTAATCAAACGCAAAGATTATGGCTCCCCGCCACTTTCTGGTTCAGGTGTTTACAAACCGGGAAGGGACACTAGTCCACCCTCCCAACACTCGCAGCTGCACATAAAACCCAATGGCCGTGGACCTACAAATACCATCAACAGAGCAGAACTTGCAGGTATTCTTGTGGCACTCCAACAAGGGCAAACTGACATTGCCTCTGATAGTACATCCTGCCTTTCCCAGATTTCTAAACAAACTCTCAATCCAATGCGCATAAGGTATCACCTACATGCAGAGCTCATCCGTGCTATATCAACCATATTAGAGTACTCCCCTCATCCTATTCATTTCTACAAAGTCAAAGCCCACTCTGGCATCATTGGCGATGAGGGGGCTGACGCCTGCGCACGGTCTGCAGCTCTCACGGCCACCACAGACATTGAACTCCCACATGCCCGGGACCCATTCCACAATTTTTACTGGCTCTCATTGAAGACCTCACATGGACAAAATGATAGCCTGCACCACTCCCACGTCTTCCCAGCTCACTACCTCAACAACCTGACTGACAAACTTAAATTACACATGCATACAAAGCACAAGCTAGGCTCTGCTGATATCTCTGGCTACCATTACAATAGCTGGCAGAGGCTCAACCATGCCATACAACCCACTTCCCCAATCACCACTGCCAATATAGAAGCTCGCAACCCAACCTGTCAACTTGCTAACAAGGAAATCAGCAACTCCTTCTGGTCTACTCCTAAGATTACTCTTAAACAACAGATAAATGTAGTCAATTACCGCACAGGGACAGTCTACACACAAAAGCATGCCAAAAGATTCAATAGGCCTTCCACCGATGGAAGATGCCCGCTGTGTGATGATACGGACAGCATTAATCATGTTGTCCTCAGATGTCCAAATCCAACTATGAGTGGTATGCACACCAACAGACACCATGAGGGCCTTAAAAAAGAAAAGAAAAACTACGTAGGAAGAGTAACTCTCCCTACATCAATTAAGGAAAAGGAAGCACATTGGCTCATAAAGAGCCGCGAGCCTCCTCCACCACGAGAAAAGAAAGAAAGACGAAACTAATGTGGACCTGGAGGGTTATTAGAAGCACCTGGCTCTAGAATCAGATGGCTGTAGTAGGCACTCTTTTTTTCAATACCACGGCGTGTGGAGACTAGTTTATGGGCATAATAAACAGAATGGGCATGAACTTTTTTAGCGAGCTTAGTGGCACGTTGCTGATCCAGTCCTAGTTTCTTTAATTGCATCAGGGTATGTTCAGTGTAAATAGTTCCACCAACAACCAGGAGGATTGGGTGAATAGTTTTAGCTTTAGCACTAATAAGATTACAAAGGTTAGCATGTTGCTGCATAGCCGCGCTTAATTGATGCTCTGGCCTTGTGTCTTCACAGAACTCAATTTCTATGAGATGCACATGACGCTCGTTCACATGGAGTTCATGTGGATGCATAACTCGGCTAGCTCTGGTTGTCCTCCTAGTGGACCTGCGCAAAGCGTGTTGAGAATGAATAGAAGGGACACTGTGAGAAGTAGGCTTGGCATTACAAGGGGTAATCAAAATGGCATCGGGTCAACTTGAATTTAGTCTTTCCCTTTCTTGAATGTTACGAGGGAAGGGCCTTAGCTTCTGTGTTAAAGCCCTTAGCAAAGGCAGGTTTGGCTCCCTTATTGGTATGGATGCCTGCCGTAATGAGAGACTCTTGGATCAGGGGATACAAGTCCCAGAAAAACATCACGAGCCATTCCAGACTGTTTTTTCCTAATGGTACTGGCTCCTCTGCCCGGCACCAGAGCCGCCCTGATGCTATCTTTGTGAGATCTATCCCAGGTAGACAAGCTCACCTTGATCCTTCTAAGATCCCTCCTCAAGACAGAGACATTCACCTTGTTGAACTGAAATTTTGTCCAGGCACCAACCCTCTCATCACTTTAGAAACAGCAGCAACTCAACATGCTCACACTATAACCAGACTTAAAACCCACAGCTCAAGGAATAAAAACAGGAACAACAAAGTGACTCTACACATCATCCTGATTGGTGTGGCTGGCACTATTTACAATGAGTACGCGATCAAACCTCTTGTCAATTTGGGCTTATCCAAACACAAAGCAAAATCCCTAGCTTCCAAGCTGAGCTGTCATGCCATACAGAGACTAACCACTATCATTAACACCAGACATGCTCTTTGCTTACTAGGGGTTTCGGGGGGGGGGGGGGTTCCCTGGACGCGCGGAGGTGGATACAAGGAGAAAAAGAGTCCGGGCGTCTCGGGGCATGGCCGACAACCCGCCCAATCCTCATTAGTTCAGTCTCTTTACCTTTCCTAGGCTAGCTGTAGCTAGTGTAGTTTTGAGGGACCTCTGGTGGGGCCCTTGCTAGCTTGCTTGTTAAGGGACCTTTCCTTACTAAGGAAAAGTTGTAACTGTTGATTCAACCGGATTGAATCAATGGGGTCTGGTTGATTCCTGCTTGAATCAACCATTTTGGTTGAATCAACCAGTATCAACCAGGAAATGGTTGAATCAAGAGGCTGGTTGATTCCTCAAGGAATCAATGGGTGCTTCAACCGTTTTTTGTTGATTTTGCCTCTAGAGCCCCTAGGAAGCTACTCTTCTCAATCGTCATGGCTTGCCACCAAACTCTAGGCAGCTCTCATGTGTATTGATCGAGGTGTATTGGGAAACAGTGTTCCATGGCAAGCAGGACAGGTGACATGCATACGTGCCTCCTTCAAGAGGAGAAACAGCTTGAATGTGACTTATGCTGAGCGTGACTTATACTATAGAGGTACAGCAGTACAATTAGAGTTAGTTCTAGTTGAGGCACTTCAGCATCTTAATACAAGCAGTAGGTAGAAAGAAAGAAAAGAAAGAAAGAAAGAAAGAAAGACCACGCTTGCCAAGTCCGGCCGCATGCATTAAGGAAAGGTCAACTGTCCTGAAAGACAGGGCCCCACCACACAGACCAAGAGAGAGAGCAAACACAGAGGTCTACTCCAGCAAGTTGGCCCCCACCATGGAACCTACGACACGACTGTCAGGCAGGCCCTGTCCAACAAGCTTGAGACCCACCCCTACTTATAAGCCCTAAGCATACTCTCCAACATCCCACTAGCAGGTTCAATTGGAAGCTCGCAAGTTAGAAAAGAAAAAAGAAAAGAAACACTATGTAGGCAGAGAAAACTCTCCCTACATCAATAAAGGAAAAGGAGACACATTGGCTCCGAAGAGCCGTGAGTACCCTCCACCACAAAGCTGTAGAACAAAAAGTGTTAATGAGGGTCTGGAGCAAGTTGGCACAAGTTGACTTGGCAACGTTGCCAAGTAGTGGTGCACTTAAAGAGTGCCACTGATTTCAATTGCTTTGCCAAAAGCCAGTGGCTAAGCAAAACAATTGGTGCAAGTGTTTATAAGTGTAACAACCATATAAGATCTTCAATTACCTTCTGTTGCATCCCAGGCAATGCCTTTTCATAAGTAATACAAATAAGAATCTATCGTTTTGGTGGAGCCTCATCATGAACCACTTTTTCTGGGATGGGCTCTGTGAAATGTCCTTTTTAATTGACAAACTTTTTTAGGTTGATTTGGCTTCACACATGGAACCTCTTTAATGCATCTCAACTGCCCTGGTACTTAGGCGTGCCAGTTGTATCTATACAATCTTTTCCCTTCCCCACCTTTCATTCATAGATCATGGCCATCCATAAATGATCATCCAAGTAACTAACTCTTGAGAGCCTTATCTTGAAAGTCTAACCACACGTAGTTTCTCCTTTTCTTTCTTTTCTTTCACACAGGGTGTACCTCGTACGTACATCTACTTTTCTATCACAGTTTCATCATCAGTAGTTTTCACACCTGTCCTACATCTATTCATGTACTCGTTATAATAAGGTCACCTAAGAAACGGTTTCTTACACTCATTATGTAATTTCAACTCAGCATACAATCAATAAAGCATAAGTTGGCAGTTTTTGTTCCAAGTTTCTGACAATCTGTGACCAAAGCCTGAACAGGAAAGAGGGAATGCACAAGGCATAAGGCAAAAGGCATAATGAAGGATCTCATGGAGAACATTTGGGTTGAATTAAACAGAAAAATATTATGCCATACCTTCAGCCTCCTAGCTAGCGACCAGTTCATAGAACTGACTTTTCCCCTCGCATATAGGTTGGGCATTTTGATCCTGTAAATTTATTAAGAAGCTCATTTCAAAGTTTAATTGGGTCTGCAGGTCTTAAAAAAGGTCGTCGCGAGACATTTCTGTTGCAGGTCTTTCGTTACACGGCAACCGCTGTTGTACATATAAGATTTATTCAGCGATGGGTACCCAAAAAATAGGCCACAATTATCAAGCGCTGGGCCCGGGCATCGTCACGACATGCCAGGGCTCCTGTCCCCCCGCCCTGGTCATCCCTCCTCCTATGTGTGAGCCGGGTTCCTGCAGGAGATATTTCTATCGCTTGAAGGTCTCGCTGGGGGAGCGGCCGAGGAGGGAATGAACGCGCAAAGGTGAGTTGTTTGACCAGCCTGCATGGGCGTTCTGCATCACCCACAGCCTCAGGGCTGCCTTAATCCTGGCACTTATGGTCTTGTGTAATAGGTTGTAGCACAGGGCATGAGGTGTGATGGCACAGGGTTGGAGCAGGCTTGCTGGGGCAGGGGGATTGACTCAGGGGGATGTCTGTCGCAGTGCCCCATCCCTGGGCAGCATGAAGGAAATGGAGTCGAGGATGAGGAGTACGGGCAGCATCCCACACAAAGTTGTCCTTGCCATGAAGTGATGAGGTGTCCCGCAGGTCTAGGTGTTCCAGCTCCCCTGATGTTGAGCCCATGCTTTACCAGCCGAATCACAACTCCATGGATTTGTCTTAACATGTCTTTGGCTGTACTGTGTGCCTTCAGGGGCTCAACACAACCACCAATGAACAACCCACATCCACAGCTGGCTGTATGCTATCACACAGAAGGTCCAGTGGGGAGGTGGCATCAACTGGGCAGGCAGTGCCACCCCTGACACCGGCACAATCCCCTGTCTCTGTGCTGTACGGGGAATGTGCAGCGGTAAGTGCCTGGAACATAGTGCTAGGGAATGTGTTATGGGTAGTCATCTCCCGCTGTGAACACTGGAGGACATTTGTGTTCTGATGTATCTCTTGGATTGTTGGATGCCTAGGGCATGATGATCGATTGCCAGGCCCAGACTGAGTTAGTAAAGATTGCTGTGCTTTTGTGTGTTAGAAGTATCTTGCAAGAGTACGCGCGCATGTGGCATGAATGCCCGAGGAGTGTGGCCATTCTTACCTGCACCTCGCTGAGTGTTCCACGAAGCATCATTACGATTTATCCATCCACAGTGTTCATTGGAGGCATGGAAAGCATTCAGAGATTGAAAGGTGTACACATGTTTGAATGGGAAGGCAACTGCTTTTTGCATGTTGTTGAATACATGATGGATTTTAATGTGGCTTTGCTAAGCAAAAACACCTTTGTGCGTGTTGCAAAAAATTGTGGGGCTAGCCATACTCAAAACTGATGGAGGCACAGTCAGGGTCTACCATATCGTCCATGCTGGTTGGTTGGTGATTGGTAGTCTTGGCAGCTGTGGAGGTTGAGGAAAGGGGAGCGACTTGGACAGAAGTCCACTTTTGTGGTAAGTAAGTTTGTGTGCTTGAGCTAGATGTGCTTCCATGGTTTTACTTTGCATGTTGTGCATATTTTGTTGCGCACAAGGTGCTATGGCAGCTTTACGGTCTCCGGAGTGAGTGCAGCCTGCTTTCCTTCACTTTGAGTAGCCACTACATTCCTCAGTGCACATTTGTTCCTTGTATCAGGTGTGAAAGAGGTGATACTTAGTGCATGCATGCGAGAGTGTGTGTGTGAGGCATGGTTGTGTTGGTGGTATTTGTGGCACAAGACATGAATGCCCTCCTCATCTTTTATATGCTGCCCTACTCTCTTATCGGGTGCCCCCTCTCTTTACTGCCTACGAAGGTATTCAGTGCGTTGGTCGAGCAACTCATTGAGTTGCACAAATCATTAGAGCTGATGCTACTTAACATTTAAGTGGCAGGCGTGCTTTCTTTGTGCAATCATGGTACTTGGTAAAGAATCGTCATTATCACTTGCATATCTGTGTACATGTGTGAATGAAAGCCTTTCATACTGCCCGCTGACCCTACCCGTCCACACCTGCCTCCTTGCTCGCAGTGGGAGGCCTACCTATCAGCCGCATTCCTCAGGGTCAAAGATCAATTCGACAACCTGCCGTTTCTACTTTATGTGGCACAGACCTTCGGCGGGCAGGTCAACTTGCAGGCAATCCAGGTCATTGACATGCTAGTCTTAACTTTCAAGGCGCTGGCTTCCACAGATTGATGGTGAGTTCAAGTGGAGCAAACTGCCATGACTTTATTTGTGTTTGGGATTGCGTCATGGGTGATGTAAAGATGGGAAGAGGGCCTTGGCACAGAGTAGGTATGCGTACGAAGGCGGCATCGGGTTGCTTAAATAAAGGAACATGTTGCCTTGACTTCAACTTCATGGTTTTGTATGTGAGGTCTTGCACTTGCTATTGCAGGGACAGCGTATAATTTGGCTTCTTTCAAGGCAGCAGTACCGTACAGCTCCGTGACCAGTACGCACCCCCTTTTTTCAGCAATTGAATTTCTCCATTACGCATCAGTACGCACCCTGCTCAAAGGTTTTTTTGGCATTACGCATGGAAAGCCTGCCCAATTATTACCACCATTACGCATGCTGAATTACGCACCCTCAAGGAAAGCCTGCACTGAAATTTCAACCATTACACACCCTCCAGCAACCTGATTTTTTGCAGTTATAGCCTTCACCATGCACTCACAAGCTCAGCAGTTGCTCTACGGCTTTACAGCAGCTGAGTAAGAAACTAATGAGCTGTTTGCCATCCATGCAGCTAGTGGGTTGGAAACTGTTTGATCCTAGGTTGCTGTTGTTGATGAAATCACAAAAGCCAAGCAAACAACATCTTATGTAGCTAACATAGATGAAGTACAGAATCTGTTCATTCAAGGTGCACCGCTTGCATTGCTTTTCTTGCTGCTCAAATTCAGCAATTTGCCCCCAACACGCCAATCTTTAAAGCGTTCAAATGTCCTCCCATTCCACCTCATCCTGGCCCTGTGCCCCCCTCTCTTCTGCGCTAAGTGCTTTCAGCTCAACCCTCAGGCATTTCACATTTTCTGCTGCCGTTTCAGCAATCCATGTTGTCCCTCCGAGCCGCTTGGCCATGTAGTTCGCATCCCACTTGTCCCCACGATTGAATTCCCCATGTCCCTGCTGGCACACTCTACCTTTGCTGTGTGCGACGCATGCTCAAATTCCTTTATTCAAAGCTCTTTTTCCTTCCTCTGGCGGGCCTTGTGGTGGCGGGCAGGCTTGCGCTGCTGATGCTCTTGCTGCTGTTGTGTGTGCTGCCTTCTGTGTTGTGCCCTGTGCCTGTGCTGCTGTCTGGTTGGGTGGCTTGGCTGGAAAATCCTTGAACACTATGACTTCTGGGTAATGCGGCGGCAGCTGCTGCTGGTGCTGTGGCCCATCTGCCATGCTGCCCTCCCCTCCTGCACCTGCTGCATCACTGAGGGGCTGTTGCTGCTGCTTATGCGCGTCTGCCATGCTGCCCTCCCCTCCTGCACCTGCTGCATTGCTTTTCGGGGGGGGGGTCTCAGGAATTTTTAGCCATTTATTTTTCCCATTCCGCACCAGTTCGCACTCCGCTTCAACGGAATAATTTTCCCATTCCGCACCAGTTCGCAATCCCTGGAAACTCCATTCCGCATTACGCAGCCCTTGAAAAAAGATATATAATGCGTAATGATCACCTAGCTGTACGGTGTTCATTGCTTGTGCATTACGCGAGGGAGAAAAGCTGATCTCTAAGGTGCACATAGGAAGGTAACAAAGAACTAACCTTGATGCTCTGCTCTCTCTTTCTTGTCTGTGTGAATGCAGGTTAAAATGCATCTCATTGACCCCTTCCAAGAGAAGCAGCAAGGCCAACAGCGCGAGCCTTGATAGAGGGAAATGATGGAGCAGCATGAAGCTGAGGTGGCTGCATTTGAAGGAAGTGAAATCCGTGAGAGTGGAAGGGGAAAATGCTACAGCTGAATTCCTTGACTTGGATGCTCATATGAAGTGAGAGTGATTGAAAGTTTGCTGTAGGGATTGCACTAAGTATTGAGCTGCCCACTAGTCTTCGGCTGAGTTTGGCGTGCTGCATGCTCCTTGTAGATCAGTATCTCAAAACATTGCATGTTGTAACATTTGACTGTCAGACATCATCCTTGCATTTAAGATTGATGGGCATGGACGTGCCTGGATTCCCAACCCAAAGCATGGTACTTTAGACTGGGTCTTTCTTGCATGCATGCAACTTTGGCATGGCGTGGCCCTGTATGCCATGCAACTCTGTTGGACAACATGTAGGGCTTGCTATGTCATCTTGCAAGGCTGGATTTTAATGGTTTGACTTCTATTGCTTTACGCCTATTTGGCTATTACATGCTTGATATGCAAGCACTTGGTAGCCACTTGTTTTAACAGGAAAAACGACCAGCCTTAAAAACCACTTGATTCAAGAGCAAATCAACCACGGTTGAATCAACCAAATCCAACTCGAGGCCCGGGTGGAATCAACAGCATTGAATCAACCAACTGGATTGAAAGCTAGTTGTTTCAACCAGAAAACAACCAGTCTTGAACACCACTTGATTCAAGAGTAAATCAACCACAGTTGAATCAACCAATTTCAACTCGAGGCCCGGGTGGATTCAATCGCATTGGATCAACCAGCTGGATTGAGAGCTAGTTGTTTCAACCAGAAAACAACCAGTCTTGAACACCACTTGATTCAAGAGTAAATCAACCACAGTTGAATCAACCAAATCCAATTCGAGGCCCGAGTGGAATCAACTATGGTTGAATCAATCATCCTAATTGATCAGCAGTTGAATCAACCAGAATCAACCACAGTTGATCAACAGTTGTTTCAAGAGGAAATCAACTGTAGTTGAATCAACCATTTTTCCCATTGAATCAATGAGGAATCAACCGTAGTTGAATCAACCATTTTCTACACGAGGCCCGGGCTGTTTCAACCGGCTTTTTTCTGGTTGATTCAAGCTGTAATCAACAGTTACAACTTTTCCGACGTGGCACTATTTACAATGAGTACACGATCAAACCTCTTGTCAATTTGGGCTTATCCAAACACAAAGCAAAATCCCTAGCTTCCAAGCTGAGCTGTCATGCCATACAGAGACTAACCACTATCATTAACACCAGACATGCTCTTTGCTTACTAGGGGTTTCGGGGGGGGTGGGGTCCCTGGACGCGCGGAGGTGGATACAAGGAGAAAAAGAGTCCGGGCGTCTCGGGGCATGGCCGACAACCCGCCCAATCCTCATTAGTTCAGTCTCTTTACCTTTCCTAGGCTAGCTGTAGCTAGTGTAGTTTTGAGGGACCTCTGGTGGGGCCCTTGCTAGCTTGCTTGTTAAGGGACCTTTCCTTAATGCACGCGGCCTGTGGCCTGCGTAGACTTTTCTTTTCTTTTCTATAGGACCACCTGACTATGGAATTTGCAAGTATCAAAACTTCAAGTTGTAGCTGTTCTCAAACTTTCACTGAAAGTTTCAGCACTTCTTGGAATCTGCACTTATTGTGGACTCCCACCAATAGAGGGTACGAAAGTATATTTTCCTGACACTACAACCTTTTGAGGGTTTTTGTGAATGACTTTGCATGCTTGTTTCATGTAGAGTGACAGTGCGTGATTCTTACGGTTGACACATCTGAACTCAGCTCAAGGCTTTCAGTTGACATTTAAACAAGTTCGGTTAGGTTACAGGCACCTTTTTGCTTCGGCTAAGCTGCCCTTTTAAGCAGGTACAGCTATGTCACCCTTTCCTATCCTATCCTAAGTCGGAAATTCCTGACAGTCGACACCAAAAATCTGTTATAGTCTGTTGTAACTCCAAGACTGATAACTTGCCTCCCCTATTTTATGATGGTAAGGTCTTGCCTTACTCAAATACCTTTCGCTACCTGGGAATGCAGTCGGACAAACACATTAATCTGCACAATGCTGCTGAGGAAGCTCTCAAACCCTGCCTGGCAGGCATGGCTCGCATATGTACTTTTGTCCATCAACACCAGATTACACACCGCCTACATGCCTACTTATGGCTCTTCAAGACATATGTCATACCAGCAGGAATGTATGCAAGTCAGATCTGGGCCACTGCATATCTTCAACAGGGGACATAAAAAAAGAAAAGTCTACGCAGGCCAAAGGCCGCGTGCATTAAGGAAAGGTCCCTTAACTAGCAAGCTAGCAAGGGCCTCACCAGAGGTCCCTCAAAACTACACTAGCTACAGCTAGCCTAGGAGAGGGAAAGAGATTGAACTAATGAGGATCAGGCGGGTTGTCGGCCATGCCCCGAGACGCCCGGACTCTCCTTCTCCTTGTATCCACCTCCGCACGCCCAGCGACCCACCCCCAAGAAGCCCCCTGTAAGCAAGGAGCATGTCTGGTGTTAAAGATAGTGGTTAGTCTCTGTATGGCATGACAGCTCAGCTTGAAAGCTAGGGATTTTGCTTTTTGTTTGGATTACTTGAGCTGCGGGTTTTAAGTCTGGTTATAGTGTGGGCATGTTGAGTTGTTGCAGTTTCGAAAGTAATGTAGGGGTTGGTGTCAGGGCAGAATTTTAGTTCAACAAGATGAATGTCTCTGTCTTGAGGAGGGATCTTAGAAGGATCAACAGGGGACAGAGATGGATAGTTGCATCCAGAAATGGCTTCTAAGATTTTTGAGATTCATGCTGGGTGTGCGAACATCAACTCCTTCCTGGAGTGTCCTCCGTGAGTGTGGAATCGAACCTATTCAATTCAACTGGTTCAGAGCCTGTGCACGCTTTTATAATTCTCTCACCCATTGCAACAGCGCTCTACTTCACAAGGTTTTTCATGCGGACATCTCCCTCAGCCCCAGGAATTCCTCCTGCTGGACATCCCATCTATTGTCTGCAATGAATGGCTTGCATCACGCCCATCATTTCCAGCAAAAAATACGCTCTGCTGATCCTTTGGAACCGAGTCAACTTGTTGTGGATCTCAGGTCTCGCCATCTAGCATATTGGAGACAATTTTCTGGTTACGATCTATGAGACACAAACAGCAAAAAATTACTTACCATCACTGGTGTGCTCTCCCAACCAAGCCTGCACACGTTACATATTCTCCTTATATTCTGCCCAAATATTTTTACTTGAATTTACCTAAACACATCGTCCCCAGTGTGGCTCGATTTCGCCTTCGTGTCCATAACTTGAAAGTTGAGCAGGCCACATGGGATGATGCTATTTCCCCTGCCTGTGATCTATGTGATGCCCAAGATGATGTACAGGATGAGCAACGCGTTATTTTCAAATGTAATCATCCCCATGTCTGTTCTCTTTGGCTTAAATATGCTCCCTTATTTTCTGGTCCTCTCCTCTCTTTATCTCACTCTTCCAATAGGGTGGCTCCCTACGTGCCTGGCATTCACCATGTACAGTCTTATCATATCTCTTCTTTCTTAACACTCTTTTGTGTGATCGCTGTTCTTGTGATGAGATTCAAGATGAGGCTCATGCCCTTTTGGTGTGCAGAGACGCAGATGTTTGTGCTTTGAGAAGAAAGTACGCTTACTTGTTCAACTGTTTCTCTGGTGATTTTTCAATGGAGCAACCTTTTTTACAACAAGCCAGTGTCCAGGATGTTTCTGATTTCCTCTTGCAACACAACAACAAGCTTTTTTCGTTTGTTTCTGAGCTTATGGACATTATGTTGGCTGGCTTGGACTAGTGACAGGCCGATCAGCGGAACAGTCTGGCTGAAGGTCCCCCCGTGTAAATCTAAAATCTATATCTTCTTTCTTAAATCAAAACAATAACAAGCTTTTTCCTTTCCTGCATGAATTTTTGCTTGTTTATGAGCAGGCTAGCAGTCAACCTTTTTGACTGGAGGCCTCCTTTTTTCCTGTAACTTGTAACCTATCCTATCCTAAAACTTGTAGCCTCAGCTGCCATAAAGAGAGGAAGACTTTTTTCCCGATATTTAACTTAACGGTTGCTCAAAGCGTGGGGCAATAACACCAAATGCCTACATTTCCATCCTTCCTTTTTCCCTCCTATCCTGCTACGAAAAAGGCTAGCCGGGATCTCGGCAAAGCCCAGCAAGAGTTTGAAGCATAGAGCTCTTCCTGGCTGCATAAAAAGCCAGGTCAAAATTGATACAAGAGTCTGAACCTTGGCAATATAAAGACAAGTCCAGAGCATGGAACATCTCAGATTCTTCTATTGCATCATAATTGGTCGAGCATGGCAAGCATGGCAAGTGCGTGACAAGCGTATTTCGAAAAATCACATGTCAGACAAAGCATTGCAACTGTGAGCTCATGCACAGAACAAAACAAAAAAAGGATGCAGCAATAATATAAATAAGCTGAGGCCGTGAAATACCAATTAAAAATATGATATTCTGCTTGAAAATCCCATCACGTAGCATGCTACCTCACAGAAGGCCTAGAAATGCTTGTATGGCTGGACCATCAGATGAAACAAAACATCACTGCCTACAATGTTCTAAAGTCTTCCTAATGAGGGCCTTGATGCATACAAAGCCATGCTTGAAAAATTTGGGAAGAGCAGACTATGCAGATCAAGGGTTCACACACACACACACACACACACACACACACACACACACACACACACACACACACACACACACACACACACACACACACACACACACGCCAAGAAAATTCACTCAGAAAAGGCAAGCAGTAGCAGATCCTCACACGGAGACCCAAATCCTACTTAAACCTGAACCATAACAGAACTGGCAAAAAGCCGAACAATTTAGCAGTGTATGGAAAGGCAGACAAAGACCAAAGATGATACAGGCTCTCAGGTGAATGCTGACCGCCATATACATGATACTGCAAACTCTCTCCCGCATGCGTTCCCTCTCGCACGTCCTTGAAAAATCTTCAGGCACAGGTCATGACAACATATTAGCCCAAAATGGGCCCATATACTGGGCTTGGTTCAATGAGCCAAAGCAAGCACACATATCTTCATCAGTATCCTTAGAGCCCTTGCGATTATCATAACGTCGAACGCCTTTCCTCAACTACCTCAGCCACAGCCGCAAAGCTGCTCACCCTCCTCACTAGCAGCTCGTGCTTACAGCTTCATGGCTCAGACACACACCCTGTAGGTAAGGGTCACAAAAGCCTTAAATAAGGATGCATTTGAGTTCTGGATGACATGATGCAAATAGGGTGCTTGTTACAACTTATTGATACCTACAGGGTGCTTGATACAATTCATTAATATGTAAAGGGTGCTTGTTATAATTAATTGACACAAACAGGGTGCTTGTTACAGTTAATTGACACATACAGGGTGCTTGTTACAATTAATTGACACATACAGGGTGCTTGTTACAATTTATTGACACATAAAGGGTGCTTGTTACAGTCTATGGATACATATAGGGTGCTTGTTACAAGTTACAATTTTTTGTTCCCCTGATAGACGGCAAGCAAAGCGTCCAATGCTCAGCACGAAACGCAGAGCAGGTCAGCACAGTCAAGTGCGCTCCCTGCGTGTCAGGAGGGATGAGGAGCAAGCACCACACAGTTTTGTAAACCCTCTGAACAGAGTTTGTGTGTTCAGTGTGTGAATGCACCGAACACACGAACTCTGATGGCGCACATCCATCCATGCCAAGAACGTACTGAGGCCTCACGGTTCAAGAAGCAGTGGTGGGATTGTCCTTTTCAATCCGGACCTCAGCAAAGCATTGATTCATGAGCAGCTGCAAGCCCTGGAGCATGCCTAGACCAGGCCAGAGCCAAATTCATGTATGCAGCACCAGGAAGCAATCGCAATGCATGCAGTCACAGGATGCAGAGGTAACATGCCGAGGGGCGCACCTTGTGCCACAGCCAGCCCGGGCACGGAATTCAGTTTTTTGCTCTCCATGTAAAAACGAGTCTGCTGGCAGGTCAAAGCCAAGTAAGCTGATCCACAAGGCTTCATGCAAAGAGGCGCACCTTTTTCCGTAGCCAGTCCAGGTACGGAGCCCAGTCTGCTTTGGAGCCTGCTGCCAAGCTACTAGGTGAGCCAATGAGTATGAGGCCCCGCCGCGGCCTTGTGATACCGACATTGAGCCGACGCGGGTCAGACACAAAGCCGATCGACCCATTGCGATTGCACCTGTGTGTTCGGGAAGAACATTTGCTTAGATCATCAAATGGTATCAATATCAAGTGCCCCAACAGCGATTCCTTTCCCCTTCTGCACGGGAGCCCGCGTGTTGGCAGAGGGACGAGGAGGTACCAGGCCTGGAGACTGGGTACCCCTCTGTAACAACACGCTGCTTTCAAAACTGCAGTCAAACTAGCAGTGCTGCAGGCTAGCACCATCTTCCCTGGAAGACCAAGCTGACCTTGAATATCAGTGAGGGGAGTGCAGTCGCTCTTCATTGCAAGCATACAACACACACGGGTGCTTGAGAAGAAAGTGATGATAGATGACGTAGGTCAGGGCTGATCAAAGCAACGTCAAATAACCAAGAACCCACCAGCGTTAGCTGGCGCAGACACACCTGACAGCTGAGAATGGAGGTGCATCAGACAGCAAACGTGCGACTGGCAGCCAAAGACACCATTGCGCTCTGTGTCAACAGAGATACACCAGGCAGCCAATTACGCGGCTGCACTGAGCAACGCACCTGACAGCTGAGAACACAACCACATCAGCCTCCCTGCCCTGGTAGGCATCCACAGAGGAGACAGTCACCTCCACACCACCTCCGCTGCCATTGCCGCTGTTGTTGCTGGTTTCCGCAAGCAAATGTGGGGCTGATGTCCGCATGAGTGATTCCAGGGCCCTGACCTGCAAAGCATGGGATGGATGCAGGAAAAAAACTCACGCAAGACCCAAGCAGCACCTGAGAGCACGCGTGCGACTGCAGGGAAATGCCTGAACATCAGGGCAGAGGTGCACGTTGTCTTTCGTGCTCTGCTCTCTCTCCTGTGTCCAAAAATCCATCAATGCGCTGCTCCAGTTGTGCTGCCATGGTTTGTAAGTGCAAATGCGTTGCAACCGTGTTGCGCTTGATCACCCTTCAATGCAAGATTGCAGGTCCAGACAAAGGTTGTAGGGGTGCAAAGCACAATCATGCCCAAAACTGTGCAAGAAAAAGTTTACAAGAGGAAAGTTTATTTAACAAAAGCACAAGGTACAGGCATGCCCAGTACCGAGCAGGGACCAATGCTGCAAGCTCTCCTTCATTCCTGCATGCCACCTAACCTTCAAGTCCCAGTATCAATCTGTTGTTGCAATCTGTTTCCGCTACTGCAAACCACTCCCGTTCAGTTGTTCCTTTGCTCCGTCCTGACATTATGGACAGCTCAGAGAAATGCAGAGCATGCTCACACCATTTACCTTGTGTGTGCTGTCCTGTGCAAGGCATAGTGTGCAAACCGTCACCTGTTCATGCCCTAAACACAGACATTTTTCTTCAGTGAAAGCGGCAAGGCTAGCCCATGCAAATGCAACTTGATGGTTACAAATAGGATCTGCATTGCTAAGACATGGCTGATAAACATGCAGAGGGCTATACCTTGGTTACAAATAGGATCTGCATTGCTAAGACACGGCTGATAAACATGCAGAGGGCTATACCTTGGTTACAAATAGGATCTGCATTGCTAAGACATGGCTGATAAACATGCAGAGGGCTATACCTGGCCTCTGTAAGGCGTCAAGATGGCAACGCTTGCCACTCCCCCTGCTTGCACCAACCCGTGTACCACTTGCAGGGCCAGCTTTGCCTGCAAGCACACACACGCACGCACGTACACACACAGCATTGCATGGGCGCAGTTGCAAGCACTGTTGCTAAAGGAGGGAGATGGAGCATCTGAGCTTGTGCACAAGGGCACGCATCCAAAATGCGAGGCTCAGGCATGCCAAGTATACAGACCTCAGGTGTTTCATATCCAATGATGTGTTCCCATAATGAGCAGGGCTATGTATGAGATGCGGCACACTTGAAGTGGACCTCATTGCACATTCAAAAGCTGGCAGGACCATGGCTAACAAGGTGACACAGATTGATCCAAGCCCTCAGATTTTAAGAGGGCAGCGACCTGTTAGCCAACCGCTGTCCTCATTCATCAGCATGGTGTGGACCACCTGATGCACAAAAAGGCTTATTCACAGGTACAGAATCATAGCCTTTGCAGTACAACTTGATTCACTTGTAAGCAAACGACTGTCATCATTCATCAGCATGGTGTGGATCACCTGATCCACAAAAAGGCTTATTCACAGGCACAGAACCATAGCCTCTGCAGTACAACTTGATTCACTTGTAAGCAAACGACTGTCATCATTCATCAGCATGGTGCGGATCACCTGATCCACAAAAAGGCTTATTCACAGGCACAGAACCATAGCCTTTGCAGTACAACTTGATTTCACTTGTAAGCAAACGACTGTCATCATTCATCAGCATGGTGTGGATCACCTGATCCACAAAAAGGCTTATTCACAGGCACAGAACCATAGCCTCTGCAGTACAACTTGATTCACTTGTAAGCAAACGACTGTCATCATTCATCAGCATGGTGCGGATCACCTGATCCACAAGCAGCCTGACTCACAGGCACAGAACCATAGCCTTTGCAGTACAACTTGATTCACTTGTATGCAAACGACTGTCATCATTCATCAGCATGGTGTGAATCACCTGATGCATAGATACAGAGTAACACTATCTGCAGCAAAATGTAAGTCATCAACTTCATTCCAACAACACAATGTGGACCATGTACAGGACATGATGTCAGCAGCAAAACAGGCCAGCCCATTGCAGCCATGTCCTTGCGCTTCCTTGCACCATGTCAAGGACGTAGTTTGGGTTGCGCCTCAGCCTAGAATACACACTTTTCAAAACAAACACTTCAATGTTTGGTTTGTACCTTAGCCTGCATGATCCAAATCCTTGAGCAAGCCTCCACCACATTCTCATGCGAGCCACCGGCCTTAGCCACATTTGTGTGCAAGCCTCCACCAGCTTCTTATGTGAGCCACGTGCCTTAGCCATTTTCTTGCATGAGCTTCCACCATGCTCTCATGCGAGCCATCTACCTTGGCCATTTTTTTGAATGAGCTTCCACCATGCTCTCATGCAAGACATCTACCTTGGCCATTTTTTTGAATGAGCTTCCACCATGCTCTCACGTGAGCCATCTACCTGGGCCATTTTTTTGAATGAGCTCCCACCATGCTCTCATGTGAGCCATCTACCTGGGCCATTTTTTTGAATGAGCTTCCACCATGCTCTCATGCGAGCCATCTACCTGGGCCACCTTCTCGTACAAGCCACTACCATGATCTTTAATGAGCCACCACCATACCAAGGGTACTGTTTGGTTTTCAACCCACTTCAGCCTTTTTGTTGACGAGCCACCTTTGCATTTACGTACGATATCCACCTCCATCGGCCATCCTCTCAAACAAGCCACTACCAGGTTCTCCGGCAAGCTACCTACCTCAGCCATGTTCTTGTACGAACCACCACCACTGGAACTGCTGCCTTTCCCTCCAGACTTGCGCTGCTGCTCTGATTCGGCCTCGGCCCAGCTGCTGTTGCCCCCGCCACTGACATTGGCACGCTCCTCCCTGCCATGCTCAACCTGCATTCACCACACACATTTTACTTTTTTTACGAAATAGATTGGCAGTTATGCATTGCACTTTTGCTCTGGCTGATGACTTTCTCCTGTAAAACGGCAAACCATGCTTGGCCTGCATGCAGAGCCCAAAGCTGCCTGCAACTCATGACCAGGCACAAATCTACGGGAAAAATGAAGCACACTTCCCTCTGCCGTGCTCTGCTTGAGAGCAGACGCAGCCAGAAGTCATAGTCAACGGACACTTGCTCAGTACCTACCTGTTAGTAAAAGGCACACTCTCATGCAACAGGGCCACTTCAGGGCAAACCATTAGGCAACACCAACAAGCAGGCAAGTTGATCTCGAAACAAAAAGCCATGCTCAACCAAAAAGAAAGAGGCCGTGCTTCTTGACACGGAGGCAGCCTGGGAGACAGCCGTGGCCGCATGAATCGCAGGCATGGATTGAAGCCACAGCTCAAATGCCCCTGCAGCACAGCTGCAAGACGGAGGCAAGGTATCCCACAAAAACACAAAACACACAGAGGAACAATACACTACACAAAATGCACATAAGTAGCAACGCACAGCACACAATGCAAAGAGGAACAATGCACAGCATGAAATGCACAGAGGAACAATGCACAGGAGGAACAATGTACAGCATGAAATGCACAGAGGAACAATGCACAGCACCAAATGCACAGGAGGAACAATGTACAGCACACAATGCACAGAAGGAACAATGCACAGCACGAAATGCACAGAAGGAGCAATGCACAGCACGAACTGCACAGAGGGAAATGCATGCATTCCACCAGAAGCAGAACTGCAAGATGCAGGCCAGATGCCCCCCAAAATGCACACACACACACACGCACACACACAAGGAGCATGTAAAATGACCCATCAAGCCAGATTCATAAAGCTCAGGCTCTCAGAACACCTTGCATGTCTGAGCAGGCAGTGCGTACAACAAGAGCATACATCCAACGGTTGGGTATTGCTACTGTTGGGGAAGACTGACCTCAACAAAGGCGACCGGCAGCTGGGGCACAGGCCAAGGGAACCCCAAGGGGATGGGCTTGTCAGAGGCTTGCACGCCATCCCGCAGCTGGCCGCCATAAAAGTGCTGCACATCACGTGGACAGGAGAAGAGCCTTGGCTACGCAATGAACATACAAAAGCTCAGGCCCTGCCGGTTTCGACTTTCATAGTCTTCCCTTTTCTTCTTGATCTGATCTGATCTGATCTAATCATTGGCCATGCTCCATGGCACTGCTGCCCCACAGCAAGATTGGTGCAGAGCAGGGAATATGATGGGTCCTTTGCCTCCACAATAAACCAGAGTTCTTGCAGAGTAATAATCGCGAGTAATGAATACGATGCTTCCCTCTTGCCACTCATGGCGAGGCTGTCATCTTTGCCTTCCTTGGGTCCCATTTTGTTGCCCCCCAACTTTGCCTTTTCTCAGACATGATCTTACTGTAGTTTCCAAACCTGCGTTGAAGGGCAACAGGCTTGTTTGCTGGCTGTTGTTGACATCCTGCCCCATTTCTTTCCGTTCATCTCAGTCTTACAGGGAGGGGCGTTTATGCAGCTCTGTGTTCTGAGTCCTTTGAGCCGCTGTTTGGCTGAGGAGCAACGCATTTTTTTTATTCTTTGGCCTTGGCTTCTTTCATGCATGTTTGACATTTGGTATAAAAATGTCTAAACATGCTGGACAAGAACTTGCGGCGAGCTGGAAACATCGAAGCTCAGACCCAAACAACAGCTTCTTGCCAGCTCCAGCACGGCCTTGTTATGGACTCTGGCAGCTTGGAACAGATGCAACAGCAAACTACAAAGAAAGCTCACAAAAGATCTGTCAAAGAGTGTTCACACAGAATGTCTTGTCAAACAAGATGAAGGGATTGTCCAGTCCTTAGCTGAGCAAGCACACTGACAGGCATCTCGATGCAAGCAAAAGAGCCAGCACTCAAAGGCACCTGACAAAGTTTTGACTGCAAAGGATGCGCGTTATGCTTGGGAGGGACACCAAAACGTGGTGAACACACCCAGCAGCAACCTAGCATGTTTGCTCCTGCAGATTTTCCTCACAAGAGAGAGGACAGACACGTGATTATACCTGCAATGGGAAGGCAGAGATGGCGGGGTGCATGCGGTACTGCGTGTCCAGCAGTGTACTTCTGCAACACCCGCACTCAAGGCAAGACATGTGCTCACCTGCGATGGGAAGGCAGAGATGGCGGGGTGCATGCGGTACTGCGTGTCCAGCAGCAATGGGGTGACTCCAGAAGCAGCCACTCGGTCAAACAGGGTGACGTCCAGGCCGTAGCTGAGCGCCCTGCAGCAAGAAGGAATACGCTGCAGCGTGTTTGAAGAGAGGCTGGCAAGCAAGCAAACACATCGGCATTGCATGATGGGCGCATGCAAAGGCAATGAAATCAAACAGGGTCGGCACGCAGGCCACAGCTGAGCACCCAATACACTGCGCACATTTCGCAGGCACCAATGCAGCAAGATAAAGGACCTGCATAAGGCTTGGAAGTCCCAGAGATCAGAAGCCTGATGATCCTGAAGAGTGATGATGATGCTAGGGAATGGTCCAGGCTAGATCTGAGTGCCCTGCCTGTAGAAGCCACGGAAAGCGGATCAAAGGCTTTGCAGAAGGATCAAAGACTTTGCAAACAGCCATGCGCAAAGATAGGGTGACATCAAAGCCTGAGCTGGGCACCTGTTGCCAATGGACTGGATGAAACGAGAGTAATGCAGAGGGGTGTAGTAAAAGAGGCGACAACACACTTTGGCCAAGGGACTCTGCATTCATGCTCTGCACCAAAGGAAGAACACAGAGAGCGGAGGAACATTTAATTGTCAAAGCAGGGAGATGCACAGGGTCAGTCAAACTGTGGCCCACAAGTCACAGCACGCAAGCGCGCCATGATCTCTGACCAGCATACCACCTTGCTTTATTGTATACTCAGACATTAGTTGAGTTCTTAGTAAGCATCAAGAATCAGTAAAAGAGACCCAGCATTAGATCATCCTGTCCTTTCCCTGAAGGCGTGCCTTGCGCAAATCCTCACGAAGGCGCACAATGCTTAGAGCAAAGTCTTTTGAAGTGCAGGAAGCTCCATGCTGTATCGCCTTATCGCGTCAACTCAAATTTTGAGATGCCTTGAAAGCAAAGCCTTATGGAGTGCAGGAGGTTTCATTCCACTGAGAGCATTCGCTTCCTGGACTTTAGTTGGTTTCAGCTGCTGTGATTCTCCTACCATGACCACGGCTTAGATAAAAAACAAGCACAAATCTTTGCCTGCACCCATAGTTCTCACACCAATGGTGGGGCCAGCTGCTGCAAGCCTCCTGCTGTGACCACACCTTTAAATCAAAGGGCAAGCACAAAGAATCCCTCTGCCTGCATCAGCAACCCACTTCTGTGACACCACTGTCGGGGGCAGCTGTTGCGGGCCTCCTTCTTCGACCGCATGCTGAAGTCAAAGAGCAAGCAGGACATTGCTCTACCCATCAACTCACTTCTGTGACACCACTGTGGGGGGCAGCTGCTGTGGGTCTCCAGCCATGACCACACACTGTGCTCCCCGCGTCAGGGGCACCAGAACCGCTGGCTCTGTGGCCTGTGCGTAGAACAAAGATCACAGAAAGTTCTATGCACTCCAATCTTTGCGCGATACATCATTGACTGTGTTGCAGCAGGCTCTGTGGCCTATGCAGATGCACAGATAGTCTACCCCTTGCTGCTACCTTTTTGCTGTCACAACAACGACAATGTGTGTGTGTATGTGTGTGTGTGTGCGTGTGATCAAATCCTTTCAGAACACCCTGGCACCTAAAAATTAACTACTTCGGACTCTCACCTGGGTTGCTTCATCCAAGACCACAACCCTGAATGTGTGGGCAGCCAGCTGCGGGTCCCCAGCGCCTGTGCATGTGCTACAGACCACCTGTGTGTGTGCGCGTGCAAGTGTATGTGTGCGCGTGTGTGTTGTGGGTGTGTGTTTTGCGTGTTTGTGTGTGTGTGTGTGTGTGTGTGTCTGCACATGTTCGTGAGTGTATGTGTATGTGCGCGTGTGTCTGCGCATGTGTGTGTGCGCGTGTGTGTTGTGGGTGTGTGTTTTGCGTGTTTGTGTGTGTGTGTGTCTGCACATGTGTGTGAGTGTATGTGCGCGTGTGTCTGCGCATGTGTGTGTGCGTGTGTGTATGTGCGTGCGCGCATGCATGTGTGTGTACATGCCCATCAGCGCACGCTTACATGCCTTCCTCCAAAGATTCGACACTGTTTTATAAGGTAGCACAGATACCAGCACCTTGTCCGTCAGCTGCTGCACCAGCGCATCAAACCACATCTTGTCATGCTCCTACCAACCCATAAAAAAAAGACATCCGCGCGGATGCCAGCACCTCGTCCATGGCATTCCACATCAGCACATCAAAGCACACATCTCTTCATGCTCTCACATTCCATTCCCGAAATCCACACACCTGCGCAGACGCCAGCACCTCGTCCATGGCATTCCGCAGCAGCACATCAGCACGATCCAGGTCTGCGCGCGCATTGGCCTCTGCTGCACCGATCACACCCGCACTCGATCTCACACCCACAGGGCTTCTTGTTTGGGGGCTCATGCGAGAGCGAGCTGGTACGGCGGGGCTGGCAGGCAGATCTAAGCCAATCCGCGCTGCCAGTGCCTGGGAGGCGCAGAAGAAGAGCCACACACTTTTATCAAGTTTAGTTGATCAATGCAGGAGGGCAAGGCTGGCAGGCGGATCCAAACCAATCCACACTACCGGTGCCTGAGAGGAGCAGAAAAAGAGCCACACACACTTATCAAGTTTAGTTGATCAATGCAGTAGGGCGAGGCTGGCGGGCAGATCCAAGCCAATCCGCACAACCAGTGCCTGGGAGGCGCAGAAAAAGAGCCGCACACTTTTATACAAGTTTAGAGTATCAATGCAGGAGGGCAAGGCTGGCAGGCGGATCCAAGCCAGTCCGCACTACCAGTGCCTGGGAGGAGCAGAGAAAGAGCCGCACACACTTTTATCAAGTTTAGAGTATCAATGCAGGAGGGCGAGGCTGGCAGGCGCATCCAAGCCAATCCGCACTACCAGTGCCTGGGAGGAGCAGAAAAAGAGCCGCACACACTTTTATCAAGTTTAGAGTATCAATGCAGGAGGGCAAGGCTGGCAGGCGGATCCAAGCCAATCCGCGCTGCCAGTGCCTGGGAGGCGCAGAAAAAGAGCTATGAATAACTTGCAACCAGTCAGTGTATGCAATAGGGTGGGGCTGGCAGGCAGGCCCACCCTAATTTGTGCAGCCAGTGCCTGGGTGGAACGGGGAAACAACACTGTTGCTTGGTTTGTGCCTGCATGGGATGGAGGGAGCGCTTTATAATGCTTAAAGCCCACTTTGGTTGACCTTGGTGCCTTTGATCGGGCTCCAGGAGAACAAAGGAACCCACCAGAGCCAAGCTGGGACCAACGCCTGGGATTTCAACAAAAGCACTGTAGGTTGCTGGAGATGAGAACGTAGAAAGCACTACACATCAAAAGTTGCCTGCTTGGTTCATGCAGGTGGGAATGGTTGGCAGGTCTGGGTCCCTGCCAATCTTTGCTACCCACGCTTAGGTAGGATCAAAGGAGTACACCACCAAATGCTGCTCATGCTTCTTGCTTATGATCAGCACCCATGGGCATTCTTGGCTGGCGGGCAGGTCCCTGTCGATCTGTGCTGCCACTTCAAGCACAGAGTGGATGAAGTGCCATGCTACCACTGCATGCACACGTGCTGCCACGTGCTGCTACTGCCTTCACAGAGCAGATAAAGTGCCACGTTGCCACTGCATGCACGTGTCTGCCACTGCCTGCACAGAGCGGATAAAGTGCCACTGCATGCACGTGTGCTGCCACTGCCTGCACAGAGCGGATAAAGTGCCACGTTGCCACTGCATGAACGTGTGCTGCCACTGCCTGTACAGAGCGGATAAAGTGCCACTGCATGCACGTGTGCTGCCACTGCCTGCACAGAGCGGATAAAGTGCCACGTTGCCACTGCATGCACGTGTGCTGCCACTGCCTGCACAGAGCGGATGAAGTGCCATGCTGCTTACAGTCTGGGTTTGCCATGCGGGGGGCAAGGAAGCGGGCAGGTTGAGTTGATGTTGATGTTGGATTGATGCCAACCTGCACTGCTCCGACCTGCATGGAAACAAAGGAGCACAGCATTGGTTGCATTTTGGATTCTGCCAGGGAGGGGGAAAGACGAGCAAGTGGATGCCGCTCAGCTCACCTCCTTTTCTTCTCGCAGCACATTCAGCCGTGCCATGGCCCTCTCCCTCAGCTTCACAGCCTCCCTCCCTGCTGCAGTGCTGCTCTCTGCCACAGCCTCCACCGTGTATGCGCGCAGCGGCGCCCGCACCTGGCAAAGCATGCATCATGCGTGGCAAAGCATGCATCATGGCAAAGCATGCACCGTGGCAAAGCATGCATCATGCGTGGCAACGCATGCTTCATGCGTAAGGTTGGCCTTTTCCGTACACTCGTGCTATTTTTTTATTTCACATTTCCTTGCATGACAGCTGAGACATGCTGCTTATCTATAAGGCATTGACCGGACCTCATCAAATTGTAAGGTGTGAGGCCCCCAAACTTGCAACAGATGCAGGACAGCACGTAGCAGCAATGGATACAAGTTGCTTCTCAGCTGTGGGCTACGAGCAGGGAACGCATAATGCAAGGATGCTTTCACCGAAGCATGCTTTATATGAAGCATTGTTCACTGAAAGGAGCATGCAGGACAGCACGTACCAGCAATGGACACAAGTTGCTTCTCAGCTGTGGGCTACAAGCAGGGAACGCATAATGCAGGGATGCTTTCAAAGAAGCATACTTTATATGAAGCATTGTTCACTGAAAAAATGCTTCTTGCGGCCCACACCTGAATGGTGACAGTAGCTGGCTGCCTTTTCAAAGAGGTACATGTATATATGTGGGTACAGGGGTATATATACATATATCATGGGTACAAGCTAATCAAGTGGCCCCCATCTGCAAGCACTACCACTTGATTGATGTACAGTCTGCTGCAACACAAGCTCCTGTCTTTAAAGCTGATGCATGAAAGCCCATACCATAACCCCAACCCCCCATTTCAAACATGGGATGCGCACACCTGCTTTTCTACATCCCACACCCTGTGTGTGCCAGATAGCACCAACCCATTCCCTATTTTGCGAGCACGGCAGACATGCTTGCCCACAAAACTCGTTCCATCCCACTTTTCTTCCATTCTCCTGCCCACAGGAGCGCAAGCAGGCCCACCTGTCCCCCCTTTCCCCCAAAACACACACTCAACTCCATACTCCCCCACACCCGCACTCACCTTCGCCGGGTTCCCCACCCGCACCACCCGCACCCCACGCGCCACCAACCCCTGCACCAGATTATCCGCAGCTGCGTTTGTGTCTGCGCATGCTAGCAGAGGACCCATGGCTGCACGCGCATGCGGCAATGATGTAGTGGCTAGGAAGACGCACACCAGGGCCAACAGGGTGCGAGTCTTGCCGGTGCCTGGGGGGCCCTGCATGTGTGTATGTGTGTGTGTGTGCATGTGTGTGTGTGCGCGTGAAAATGTGTGTGCTCGTGTGTTTCTGTGTTTGTATGTGGGGGAAAGGGGCTTGGAAAGGTTTGCATGAGCCTCCAAGCCACCAGTACATCCACCATCAGCGTACTTGCTGCCAACAAAAAATCAGAGCTTTGGGAGCATGTACCTGCCATGATCTGAAATTAGCCCAGAGCTTGAAACAAACCACAGTTTAAACATATCAGGGCTCAAGACAAAGAACTTGAACAGATAACCAATACCAACCAAGGCTTTGGAAGCACGCACCTGCCTCAACATAAAGGGAACTATGACCATGGAAACAAACCAGGGCTTGTAACAAACAGCTGCAGAAACAAAACAGGGCTTCACAGGCGCGCACCTGCCACAACGTCAGGGAGACTGATAACTGCAGAAACAAGTCTGGGCTTAAAACCAACAAGCGCAGCAACAAAGTAGGGCTTCACAAGCACGCACCTGCCACAGCGTGAAGGACTTGACCATGGCCTGCGCAACCGCTCGCCGCTGACTGCTGTTCAGGTTGGTCTGGGATGCAAGAGCTGCCTGCCATAGAGCATCAGAGGTCCATGGTGCGTAAATTCAGATGCAACTCTGAGCTGTGTACGTGCTGTGGGAAAGTGGGCCTGGTGTGAGAGCACCGTGTGCCACCAGCCCTCAAAATTTGGGCAAGCAGCAAGAAAGGGCCGATGCACGTGCAAGTGCATGCGCACAAATTGAGAACACGCTGCTGAGGAAACAAGCGCGAAGAGGGTTCAAGAAAGAGCTTTGCACGTGGACGCTTGCAGTCTGTTTGCCTTGGCAGGTGCTGTGGTGCTTGCATGCCACAGGGCAGAGGGGGATGCATGCAACCAGGCAATTAGGGCTCCTCTTCCTAGTATGGGCCAAAGAATGAAGCATTCATAAAGCATCAGAGCAAGTGCCTCAGAGTCCAGGGAATTACACAAATTTCTAGGGGAGACTGCTTTGTAAGAGGATGGGGGTGGAAAAGCAGCACAATCAGGGCCTCAGGAACACTTTAGGTTTTCCTCAAAAGAGCATCTCAGGAAATGTCTCAGGGAGCTGTCTGAGATTGGTCTTAAGCGCACCTTGGGAAGCGCCTTAGGGAAGTGCTTCAAATTATCGTAAGGAGTACCACAGGCAGTGCATTAGGCAGGTTCTAAGGAGCACCGTGGAAAACGTCTGAGGCTGATTGTCAGGCGCCTTGGAAAGTGCTTCAGCATAACCAACAGCACCCCAGGAGGTGCTGGATTCTGGCTTGTGCACGGAACAATGAGGGAGAAGGGAGAAAAGGGATTGCACATACGCCAGGTGATAAATCAACGCCACAACCACACTCATGCAGCTTCTTCCTCTTGGTACCCTTATAAAGCACCCACACGCTCACCCTGGCCATGTCTCTCCACTGTGGGTCCCTCACCCAAAGAGGGGGCTGGTCGGCAATGAGGGGGGCATTGCTCGAGCTTGCAGCAACCACCAGCCTGCGATTCATTTCAGCCGTGGAGGGAGCACAAGTTTGAACAGCTCTGAACTACTTGGTCAAAGTCGACCAACTAGTAGGTCCAGGTCTCACACTGTAGGGACTGTGAGGATTTCGTGCTCTTAAAGCATGGGTGTAATTGTTTAGGGCCCTCAGCTGCTAACACTGGCAACATGCATGATGATGAGTGTGTGCTTGAAGCGAACGAACAAGCTTCAAGGCGAAGCTCATGATTGGAGACGGAGATGCAATGCTGCAGGATGGTGCATATCGTAGCGCTGACGCTGACGCAAGGCATATCAGCCTGTGCTTTAAACAGACACACATGCTTAAAGGAACGGCTCAGCAGCTGATGCTGACGCAAAGCACCAGCCTGTACATAAAACAAATCAAGCTTAAACTTAAAGTTAAAGGAAAGGCTTAGTAGCTGATGCTGACGCAAGGCACAAGAAGGATTAGCAGGCAAGGGACCTTGCTTGAGGCGTGGCAGTCAGCCTTCAAGAAAAGCAAAAAGTAATTAAGATGCAAGCTCTCAGCTTTTTAAGCAGTCAGAGCGCTTGCTTGCTCCATTTAAAAGAATCTTGGGGGCTCCCACCCCTCCCCCCCCATGTCTGCTCCCCCTTTCTAAAGCTCCCCTACAGCCACAGGAAAAAAAGGCAGCAGCAGCAGCAGCAGCAGCAGCAGCAGCAGCAGCAGCAGCAGCATAACACAAGGATTGCATGCCATTTTCCGCATGCAGAACAATGCACCTGATTCATTTTTCCACATTGTGCTCGAGTCTCTTTTAATCACCACATTTGCCACCATTTGCCACATTGCCTCATGAGGCTCTTTTCGTCACCAGCAGTCACTCCACCACACCGAGTTCTCATTCTCCTTTGGCGGCGAAACAACTGCAACTCAGACTTCCATGCTCCAAACCTCGATGCACCTGATGCACCCCAAAAACAAATGGCTGCACTGCTGCTTTCAGCCTGCAGTGGGCGCAGTCATGTTGGTGCTGCAGTTTTGATCCATTTCCTGGTTTGAACAAGAAAGGGGCGACGCAAGACGCAAAACAACACATCTGCATGCGGGCATACCTGACAAGAACCTCCCCAGGAGGGGCATCTTGTGCTCGGTTGCCACTGGACCAACTGGTCAAGCGCACGATGGCTTCTTTTTGGCGTGCAGCCGTCACGTCCTTCACGCTCTACGAGGAGGTTGGAAAAAGGCACGTTGGTGCAAGTGATGTGGTGAGATGGTGTGCACTCATGCATGGCATGTACGGCAGAGATGGACATCTCACCATGCCTGCATAGCTGCTTGCCCAAGGAGTCTGATGCATTCGGCAAGGAGGTTTTGAGGGACCCACAGAAGGGAGCGCACAGAACTTTCACACTCTGCTTCACCGTTACAGCTCCTGAGTTTTCCTCTTGCGCAACAAGCGTAGCTTGAGAGGCTGTACACAAAGCAACATGCTGGAGGCAGCATAATCATGTCGGCCATCATCTTCACAGACATCCTTTTAAAATCCATAGCCTGAGGTTCGGCTAGTTGCTACTTTTCAAGGGGGGTCTGTTTTACAGGTATGCAACACCACTTTTGTCCACGTGTTATACAGTGCAATCAAAATGGACCAAAGCAGGGTGCAGGCAATTTGCTGGACCCAATGTGTCGGTAGAATTGCAGGCTCACAGCAGACATGTATGCAGCACAGAATGTAATTGCACTTGCATGTACTCGCAAAGAACTTGCATGTTTCCTGTACTGTACTTGCAGGCTTACAGTGAGTGGATGTGTATGGGGCGCTGGATATAAAACACCAGGTGAGGGATACAGCCCAATAAGCCTACAACCTGTGGCTTCAAGGCAGGAAGGCACACAGCATAAGAAACACAATACGCTGCTTCTGTCATAATTGATTGACTGAGCTCGTCCTAGACTCCACAATTTGCCCTTGCCTGTATACCGGGCCCTCTTCTTTGTTATGTTGCCCCTCCTGAAAGCCTGCCCTCCTGTCACACAAAACCTCTTGCAACACACATGGTCCGACATCTACAGCACTTAGACGCATGGTCCAACCTCCTTCACGCAGCACCCAACTCCGTGCTCCAATGCAGCATGCTCCAATGCAACATCACGCGACTCTTGCATTTTTTTTTGTTTGCACGCAGACCAACCTCCAACACACCTGGTCCAACCTCCACAGCACGCGTGCAGCTCCTGGCATGGCCAGTTGGGCATCAAGTCGATCACTGGCCTGCGTTCATGCCAAGCATAGTTTTCACATCTGCTTAACCCAATGTCGCAAGTCAAATCAGAGGATGACTGGAACAGAGCAAAAGTGCAAGCTTGACAGGTACGAAACGAGAGGTGGAGAGTGGGACGGGCTGTTAACAGTGCGGCACACAGACACCTGTTCAACGAAAGGCCTCCAGGTCTCTTTCAGGCTTGCTCCTCCTCAAAAGGGGCAGGCAGACTCTGTCAGGACGCACTTTAACACAAGAACAAATACACACGGGCATGCATCACTGATGAATGGCAGCACAGCTTTGGTCAACCACATTTCCTCTGACGCATATTTCTGACGACACCTTTTAAGCACATAGAGGTCAAGCACAAAGAGGCAAAGCACGAAGGTGCACACTCAAGCGTTGACGCGTGCACCCAACCACCCACACCCATCGACACCCCCATACACTTATACAAGCCAGGTCGTGAAAGTTCACCTGACAAAGGGCTTGTGGTGGCCTGATGAAGCCTTTAGGAAGCTGTGCCTTCACACTCCATCAAACCTAAGGCTTCCAAGCTACGCGGGTTCACTTTCTATGTGGTGCCTCAGATTGCACGATTCCAGGTACCAGGTGCCTCAGATTGCACGATTCCAGGTACCTCGATTCCAGGTACCTCGCACCTCCCTGCCTCATGTTGCAACCTCAATAAAAAAAAGTGTGGGCAAACGCGCCTTTCCATTCAGTGCCGCAATTGACATAAACAGACTTTCCAGTCCAGTGCCAGAACCTCCATCAAACACCGTGGACAAACACACCTTCCTGTCTAATGCCACGAGCACGTGGTCACGCCTGGCTTCTAGCACTGCGCCTTCCACCACCCAGCCCAGACCATCGACACTGTCTTCGTCCTCTCCACTGCTGCTGCCGCTCCCCCAACCCCTGCTGGTGTCTGCAGCAGCAGCACCACCACCACCACTGCTGCTGGACCTGCAGAGACAAGGCCAGAGGTGCAAAATATGGAGACAGATTCACTGAACAAAGGGCAGCTTGGGCACAGTTGTGGAGATGGAACCGCTCCACACAGGGCAGCTTGAAGAGCCCGGCATGCAACAGCCTATAGCATGCACAGACCCAGCATACAAGGGCTGCAGGTGTATCCCTGCAATGCAAGCAAGACCCTGCCTTGCACATTTTAAGCCTGAACTGGACATACGTACGTCCACGACCACTTCAAATATTTATTAATTTTGGAGCCTAAATTCGATTTTTTTCATTAATTGTTGTCAGGATCAAACCTATTTGAACTGGAAATCAACCCTTTTTGAATAGGTCTGAATAGGGCTTGTGTGGAAAATGGCCTCCCAGGCCTCCAGCTCAAGCTCCAACCCCTTAGCTAGGTGGCTCAAGCCTGTAACCCCTTCCCAGCAGCTCTTAGCAGGACAAGCCAGTCTTGCCAAGGCCAAGGCAGCCAGGAAGGGGCAGCCAGTGAAGCAAAAGGACCCAAGTGGGGCGTCCTCCAGGTGACAGCTCGGTTGATGTTGCTTGCTTGAGCTGCAGTGTGTGCTGAGCACCGTGTGACAGCAACAGCTTGTGGACAGGTTGGATTTTTTGTTGATGGTGAGGTCAGCCAGAGGCCTACCGAACCGATTCAAATTGAAAAATTAATTGGGACCTCCATTTAAACTAAAAATGAAGTTTTTTATTAATTAATCAATCCAACTGGTTGTGGACGCACAGTACATCTGGGCCAATTCCCGGTATCCATTGAGGAGTAGAGGAGGGCGCGGGGGGAACAGGGAGCACTCAGCGCCAGCCACAGCCACTCCACCTCCTTCCAAGGTCCGTCACCCTAGTCAGCTCCTTCCAAAACAGAGGCACGTCCATCTTGTGGAGGTCAAGTACTGTGAAGACACCAGGCCCAAGGATCAGCTGGAGGCCTCCAAGCAACAGCACCGCGACCTCTGCCGCGATCTTTCAAGGGCCTCAGCTCAAGTCACCCTCCATACCGTTTTGTTAGGTGTGGAAAGGGTCATCTACACCCCCCAAACTCTGGAGCCTCTTAAAAAGCTTGGTCTTGACACTCATACAGCCACCAGGCTTGCTCTCAAGCTTCATGCCCATTCCGTCCAGTACGCTTGTAAGCTTGCTAGCACCGGAAGCGCTCTTGAGAAGACTTCTCTCAACTCTCGTCACCAAGATCAGGCACAGGCTACTGCTAGTAACCCTCCTGATCCCCATTGACTTCTTTCTTTTGTTTCTCTTGGTGGAAGGGATACACGGTGCCTCGGCCCTAGGTATCCTCTTTTCCTTAATTGATGTGGGGAGTGTTTTCACTGCCTGCGTTGTTTTTCTTTTCTTTTCTGGGCACGATACAAACAAAATCGCTGTCAAGCGCGCGGGATCCTTCTTGGTATGTGCACGCGCAACAGTCCAGTCTCAACCTCCATCTTGCCACTTGCATGGCTTTCTTTCTCACGGAGCTTGTTGTGCCACACACCATCATATCCTGACCAACCAGCAGCACACAGCGAGTGCCGCAACGATGGACCCAGATCCACACAGCTGAAAGCTAGCGGTCAGACCTTTTGACCGAAGGCCTTTCACAGAAGCAAAACCTGAGCCTCATTCACACAGCAGAACACACTCTATCTCTCAACCGCCAACCAAACCCCCATCCCTTTTACCTGAGGTTTGCTGACTCGTCAGCTGTGCTAAACCTGCTGAGCAGCACGTTGTCGCTGGCGCGGAACTTGTGGTAGGGCAACAGGGGTGAGGAACCGCCACCAGCAGCAGGCGGTGCTGCTTCATCTGGAGTGGCACCTTTGTTACTTCTTCTCCTGCTTTGCTCACTGCTGCTCTCTATGGGACTCCTTGATGCAGGGGGCAGGCTGAAGCGCCAGACTGTGCTGCGGAACAACTGACCTTGCCTTGTCGCCCTACAGACACAGCAAAGATGTGGTATGGTGGAGGTATGGTGCAGACACAGCAAAGATGCGGTGTGGTGGAGGCATGGTGCTGGCACAGCACAGATGTGGTGTGGTGGAGGTATGGTGCAGGCATAGCAAAGATGTGGTATGGTGGAGGTATGGTGCTGGCACAGCAAAAATGTGGCGTGGTGGAGGTATGGTGCTGGCACAGCAAAGATGTGGTGTGGTGGAGGTATGGTGCAGGCATAGCAGAGATGTGGTGTGATGGAGGTATGGTGCAGGCACAGCAAACTTAAGGCATAGTCGCTTCTCATGATGGCCGATGATGAATGTGGTCCCAGGGTATGTCAAGCAGAGGGTGCACAGTGTGAGGGTGCACCGGGCCCCATGTGGCCTTTATAGGATCCTGATTCGTCTTTTTTTGTTCCTGTATCCCTGCTAGCTTGCTAGTTAGGGAGCCTTTCCTAAATGCACGCAGCCTTCTGGCTGGTGTAGACTTCTCTCTCTCTCTCTCTTCTCTCTCTCTCTCTCTCTCTCTCTCTCTCTCTCTCTCTCTCTCTCTCTTCTCTCTCTCTCTCTCTCTCTTTGTTTCCGTATCCCGATCGCAAAGGAGCTGCAGCTCCTTTGTTGGATCCCAAATTTTCTTAGAGAGAGTAAAGAACCAACTGGTACTTAGCAAGCGTTTCAAAAAAGCGGACTTGAGTTGGTATGCCTTCCCCCACGGGTTGAGCAGGCACAGGCCTGCATGCACTGCGGAGCTTGGATTGAACAGAGCCTCAAACCTGGAAACCCAGTCTACTTTATTCTGCAGGAAGCGAGTAGGAGCAGCAGCGGAGAAATCCATGCCGCACACTCACAGAGCCATGCACGCTTGGCGCACACCATTCTGGACTCTCTTCTCTATGGATCAATCTCATCCGCATGACGCATGCCTGGTTTTTTTTAACTTTATTGTGCATGGCTGTTTGTACAAGACTGACCTCAGACCCGTAAGCACCACGCCCTCCCGCTGCAGCCGCTTCAGGTTGGTCGTGTACAATGCCCGCAGCGCTTCTCCTTCCGCCTCCTGCTCTGCCCGCACCGCCGCCAAGAGGCGCTCCTGCTGCGCTGGCGCCGCACACTTGAGCAGACCGTCCTGCACACGTGTGCATGCAAGAACAGAGGCATAAGTGTATGCACTGGGTGGACGCATCCAAAGCAAGCGCTTCTTGGATGAGGATGCCACCTTGCTTGCGGTTGCCACGGGACAGCAAGGGGAAATGTATAGGAGTTGGCTGACCAGGAGGCACTTTTTGTGTTGACATCTTCCTGTTTTTTCTTATCCTGCATTACTTGACCATCCAAACAAATCCTGGGGTGCCCCCACCACACTGTTTTAAAATGAAGTTTTCAATTTTATTGCATGTTACTGATGCAGATCAAATCATGCAAGACGTCATAGAGGGTTTTGAAAATGTCATGAGAAACCACACCTTAGCCAAGTCCACACACTTACGCCATGCATTTCAGGTTTCCTCTGCCAAAACACTGAAATATACAGCATACATATACATTCATTGTCATGTATATGCGGAATTGGCCAACCTCATTCATGCGATGAGCGTTTAAGCACAATACATTGTGTTCATCCTGTGCCGATCACCTTTGGTGACCGAGGGTTTGGGAGTGATGGATCATGGGTCATCCATGTGATGAGCGCTTGCGTGTGATGCACATTGCTTGTATTAAGTCTGTATCAGGCATTACAACTCAAGTCTGTCAGTCTGCACTGGCTTAAGCTGTTGCTTAACACCACATGCTCATGCACACACCGAGTCCTACAAGAGAACATGACAGCAGCTGCGGAAGGGGCGTTTGGAATGCAGCAAACCAGATAAATGCGTGAAACCCACCAGCTCATCCTGGCAGCCTTGCAGCTGCCAGCTACCGTCCCTGGCCATCACGATCTGTGGCCCCACATGTGCAACTGCCAGCCCTCCTGCTCTCCCCCTGCTGCCCAGGCCCCCTCCCTGCCTTGTTGCTCTCCCCTCCCCTTCACCCCCACCTTCGCTCTGCCATGATGATAGCAACGAAGCAGTGCGTGCAAACCTGCCCCCCAGCCCTGCCCCGCTGTTAACACTGCTGCTGGTGTTGCCTCTCAAGCTGGCAGTGCTACTTTGTGCAGGCTCCTTCCAGGCCTTTAGCCAATCACGGGTGCTAGTGCGCTTGGAGCGAGGAGTTCGTTTGGGGCTGGGAGAGCGGCTGGCTGCCCCTGCAGCAGCGCTGATGGCTGTCACATCCTGAATGGTTTCAGCGTCTGCTTTGGATCCAGTAGCAGCACCTGCATGGGGCAGCCCGTTTGCTGCAGATGACTGTGTGGACAAACCAGACGCGCTCGCAGGGCTCTGTGAGCTGGATGCTGGAGGTTGTGGGGAGACTTGAGGACTTGTTGCTGCAGCGGCTGCAGCGGGAGGCTGTGGAGAAGGTGACCTTGTTGCAGCAGCAGCTGCTGCTGCTTGGTTCGATGCTGCTGCTGCTTGGTTTGACTCATTACAGGGGTCTGGCTGCGGCTTGCCTGCAGCCGTGGCCGTGGCAGGAAGCCCCTGCTGCTGCTCCCGCTGCTTCTGCTCCAGCAGCAACCTAGCCCGCTGCGCACGCAGCCGCATGGCACGGTCACGGGCCAGGGCCTTGTTGGAGCGGATGGCGATAGGACGGGCAGGTTGGCTGCTGGGGGCCACACCCATGCTGGTGCTGGTTGGGGGCTCACTGCTGCTACTGCTGCTGCTGCCGCTGCTATCGTTGGTGATGCTGCTGAAGTCAGAACTGCCAGGGCTTTCTTGGGAGTAGCTGCTACTGCTGTTGCCGCTGCTTGCATCGTTTGCTTGGCTGGCAGAGCCTTCTACCAACTTCATTGGGAGGGAAGTGTGTGCTGCAGCAATGTTAGTTGTGAGGCCTACTGAACTGGCGGATGCCGGCGGCAGCTGTGCCTTGCTCCGCAACCTGCTGCTGCCGGGCTTGCGGCTGCTGCTGCTGTGACTGCTACTGCTGCTGCTGTTACGCTGCCCTGCTGGACTCTCCGTTGCTGCCTTCTTCAGCAATGATGTTGCCGGCTTCACATTTTGGGCTGGTGGCAGCCGTGAGTGACTGTGTGGCTCTTGCCTTTCTGATGGTGCCACGGGAGCAGGAACTGTGGGTGGGGGTGGGGGTGGTGGAGCTACTGGCGGGCCTGAAACCCGACGCATCAGGCCATCAAAAGCTCCTCTTGCTCTACAGGTCGTGTGCTTGCCCCTGTGGTGCCCGACCGGGAGCATGACCATCCTCCTGCACCAGAGAGGAGAGCCAAGCAGAGTGCCCAATGTGGAAAAGACTGATATCCCATTCTTGCACTTGTGCACAGCATTGCATGAGTACTTACTGGCACTGGCAGGCTGCACACAAAAGGTTGTTACAGAGGTTGCTGCTTGGTGCAGCTTAACATTTTTAGCTGTTGACACAGCTCATATTCCGCAAGCTGTCCTGTTCTTGGTTGACTTCTTCAGCTGCTTTTTGTTTTTCGGTTGGTCAGCCGATCATCAGTTCGGTCAAACCTCACTGGCGGTGAGTGGTGGATGCGAACAATAATTTTGTCATTTGGTATTGTTTGTGTTAACCTTAGCCTTCCACCCTCCGCCCGAAAACATGGGAGACAGCAAGCAAGCAGAGTACAAAGAGGTGAGGCTAGCTCAGATGAAGAGCTTGGATGCAGTGTACTGGCATGTCCCTCCTCAGGCCTGCCCTTCCTTGCAATCAATGGTCAAGCACGTAACTTACCCTTCCTTCCACTCTGCCTCCTCCTGCCTTCCGCAGGCGTTCTCCCTATTCGACAAGGTGCGTGGCAAAGGATAGGAGTCTTGCGTGCTTGGGTGCCGCATGCGGGTGACATATGTCCGTCCCAGGAAAGGACGACCTTCCAGCACCTCGTCTTCTTTAGACGCACCCACACCTCCCCCTCACGCCCTGCAGGACGGGGATGGCTGGATCACCACCAAGGAGCTGGGGACTGTCATGCGGGCTCTGGGCAAGTCTCCAACAGGTGTGTGAGGGAATGGGCAGGATCGGGGCAGGGAAGAAGGTGCACCAGAGCTGTCAACATCTGCAAATGCATCACTCACCTCCCTCCTGTCCTCCCTGCTGTGCCTATGCAGAGGCTGAGGTAGCCGCCATTGTCAAAGAGGTGGACCCAGATGGCAAGGGTGTCATTGACTTCCCAGGTCTGTCTGCTAGGGTGACTGCTCTTTCCATCTGTGTGCGCTCACACGCGCGCACGCACACACACACACACACACACACACACACACACACACAGACACACATCTCGCACGCAAGTTGGGACACATGAAACATTATGTGATTGATGCACAGGGATTTCATCATGGGTGCATTCCTGCTTCGTTTGCAGTTCTGTATTTGCATGCACTCAGAGGCCTGGATGAGCATAGCCAGATAACCCTTTTTTAATAGGAAGTGAATCCAATGCATGCATGCCCACTGCATTGCCCTTTGCCTTGGCAATCGCACAACTTTTTGCTAATTCGCCTTGCCCTTTGTCCTCTTGCAGAGTTTGTGGGCATCATGGGGCGCAACATTAGGGAATTTGACAATGAGACTGACTTGAGAAATGCCTGGAAGGTGCGTCTGTGCATCCATGTTGCTAAGGAGGAAAGGGAGCTCTGGCTGGTTCCTTTCAAGTTTTGAGAACATGGGCTAGCAGGACTGCTGCGGCAGCATGGGAGAGGAACGACAGGGTCATGGGTGGATGCGGGGGTTGCACAGTGCTCCAGCCCTAGGTGTGCTCCTTGGTGAAGTACTTCCGAATTTCTGACAGCTGTTCTTTCCTGTCATGGGTCATGCTGAGGCACAGTTTGAACTCAGGTGCAACACACTTGCTCCAAGGCCTGCACCTGTCACACAAAGTCTGCCAGCTGCCATGTGAGCAAACATTCGCTCAGAGCTGTCCATGCTCCGGGCAGCATGTGCCTCAAAACGCGGCTGCCCTCCAGGCTGTTGCCCTGCAGCCTTTGCTCTTCACGACACATGTCGACGTGCGTGCTTCCTGTTCAATACACATACACGATGGCTGGCCTGATGCTACCAGGTGCTGGACAGCGGCGGCAAGGGCTTCATCAGTGTGTCTGAGCTGGGCCATGTGCTGTCCAATATCGGCGAGAAGCTGTCCCCAGATGAGATCGCCGACCTGACCAAGGAGGCGGACCCGGAGGGCAAGGGCATCGTGCAGTATGAGCATTTTGTCAAGGTAATCACACCGTAGTCACCATGGTGGACGGGCAAAACTTGAGGCAAGCGCATTAGGCAGGAAGGGCACTTTGCAAAGGAAGCAAGAACAAGCGCATGCTTTGGCGGAAACACTCTAGTGGCTGTACGACCACTCCGACACGCAAGCACGGACTGGCACAGTAATGCTAAGGCAGGAGCATAAAATGCTGTGCTAATGCATTGGTCAAGCTTCAACATGCTGGAACTGCGCACTTGTCTCTCGAGGAGGAAAGCACTGGGTTGGTCGTGATGCTGCAGAGCTTACAAAGCAAAGGTGGCGTGTACTGGCGCTGGCGAGGTCGAGCAAGGCTTGGCTTGGTTCAACGGGAGCTTTTGATCCTGGGCAAGACTTTACAGAGAAGAGCTGCAGACGTTGAAAGCAAGTCACTCACAGTGCCAGTGCGCTGTAATTCCCTCCGCCTCTGCAGATGATGATGGCCAGGTAGAGGGCACTCCGAGCAAGAGCCGCGTGCTTGGGCTGGGCAACTCACAAGACTCATGGGTTTCTGGATTGAGAAAAAGGGCTGCTCTTCATACCTACAGCAAACTTTTTATGCGACCCCAAGGAGTTTTCTGTCTGTTCCTTCATCCCCTCCGCGGCATTGAATAAGTTTGCTGCCAATGCAGCATCCTGGGCGAATGCCAAGCCCAGGCTGGCTAGTTGAAGAAGTTTTGTCGCGCTGCTGTATCTGAAAGCACATCCTTTCCTTTTATCATGTTGAAATCTGACTATTTGCCCACCCATTTCCATCTTCAAACGCTGTTTGTCATGCATGTCCTTTATGCAAGGGAGGAAGCAGATCTCTGTGATCTGGCATGCATCCATGCTCCCAGGCGTTGTACATACCATGCATGCATCCTTGTAAATCGACTCTGGAACGCCTCTCAAAGCATTCAGGGTCAACTTCCTAGGCTCATAAGTAGCATGAGTTAGTGTGCGGTATGCCTTTCCTGGAAGTCAAGATAAAGAATGTCGATTGGTCCAGGATGGAGACATGACTTGTTCGGAGGCTGTTTCCTTTGCAGATCGGCGCTGTGCTTGCCAAACTTCATCATAGTGATGTACAGTGTTTAAGAGGCAAGCCGTTCAAAGCGTTCTCACAGAAATCATTCAACATCAGTCATTTCTACATGATGTAGAAAATGGGGATACAAGGTTTACAAGGTTTACAAGGATAAAATGGGGATACCTAGGGCTGAGGCTCCAAGTATCCCCTCCACAAAGAGAAGAAAACTACTAAGGCTGTGCATCACTTCCCGCATCAATAGAGGAAGAGGGGCTACCTTGGTTTGAGAACTGCAAGAAAGAAAAACTACCGCAGGCAGAGGTAACCTCCCCTTCATGGAATTCAGCCTTCAGCCAGTAAGTTTGGCTGCTCAGCCTATTGAGCGAATAAAACCGAATAAGGAAAAAAAAGATCTGCCTCACTTGTGCAGGAACAGGCAGAGAAGACATGGCAAACAGGTGGAACAAAAGAGTGACTAACTTTACTACAGGAAAGGAAAGGATAGGGTTACATAGCTGTACCTGCCTGCGGGGGCAGCTTAGTTGAAGCAAAATGTGCCTGTAACCAAACCACTGGTTTGGTTGCTTACAAGTTACAATGGGGTTTGACCTTCAGCCACATAGTTTGGCTGCTCGGCCTGCTCAACTGTTCCAACTGCACAAAAAAAATCCATGAGACCAGAAATAAAACGATAAGTCTCATTAGTTTGCTTCTGCAAGAAATGAGAAACATCCTCAGAGCTAGCTTGAGAATAGTATAAAGTGCCTGAATCGTCCAAAAAAATTCTATAAGACGAGGGGAAGTCAGAAAATAACTGTGCATAAGCCCTTCGAAGAGAACACACAGAAGCGCAAGAACAAAGGAACACGGCATGCGTTTCATCTTGGAGTCCTTGTTCACATTTATTACAAGTTGATGTGTGCTCCTGCCAAAGTGATGTCTCAACTCTTAAAGTATGAGCATGTAAGCGAAAACGTGCTATGTTGCTTAGCGTGCGCTTGCCCAAATCAAGATGCAAATACCTGGGGACAGAAAAGGGCGCACCATGAACAGACAAGGGTCTCAAAGGAAGTGCCATCCAGTGATGATATTTGGCTAATTTGTTCGTGTGATCACCATGTTCTGCCAAGGCATCAGCATTCCACACACCTCGCAGCCTTTTTCTCAGATCAACAACAAACTCCGTCATGACTATAGGCTGCCCTGACCGAACACAATGAGTAAACACGTTGCACCTGTCCAAGCCTGTGCAGGCAGCCAAAAATTCTGAAGTCCAGCATTTATGGGAAAGACTGCTCATTTCAACATCTGCTTGCAGTACCTTACTGAGTGTAGTGCTGTTGCTGCGCAGTAAAGCATTGTAAAACCTAACTGCTGCACGAAACCAATAGAACTAAGTCTCATTAGTTTGCTTCTGCAAGAAATGAAAAACATCCTCAGAGCTAGCTTGAGAATAGTAGAAAGTGCCTGAATCGTCCAGAAAAATTCTATGAGAAGAGGGGAAGTCAGAAAATAACTGTGCACAACTTGAAGTGCACACATGAAGTTCTTCGAAGAGAACACACAGAAGCGCAAGAACAAAGGAACACGGCATGCTTTTCATCTTGGAGTCCTCCTTGGTCACACCTATCACAAGCAGATGTGTGCTCCTGCCAAAGTGATGTCTCAACTCTTAAAGTATGAGCATGTAAGCGGCAACGTGCTATGTTTCTCAGCGCGCGCTTGCCCAAATCAAGATGCAAATACCTGGGGACAGAAAAGGGCGCGCCATGAACAGACAAGGGTCTCAAAGGAAGTGCCATCCAGTGATGATACTTGGCTAATTTGTTCGTGTGTTCACCAAGTTCTGCCAAGGCATCAGCATTCCAAACACCTTGCAGCCTTTTTCTCAGATCAACCACAAACTCCTCCTTCATGACCATAGGCTGCCCAGGTTGAACACAATGAGTAAACACGTTGCACCTGTCCAAGCCTGTGCATGCAGCCAAAAATTCTGAGGTCCAGCATGTACGGGAAAGACTGCTCATTTCAACATCTGCTTGCAGTACCTGACTGAGAGTAGTGCTGTTGCTGCGCAGTAAAGCATTGTAAAACCTAACTGCTGCGCGAAACCAATAAAACTGTAGAGGTTCATGCCCATACTATGTAGTACTCATGCAGTACAGACCAATAAGGAGTGGTGCGCTTTACCCCAAGGATACGCTTCAGTAAGCACAGGTGCACAGTTTGCAAAGGACAGTCCATTTCAGCTCCTTCTTTCATAAATCTAGTGCCCCAAATCTGACATGCACTTTATACCCCCTTACCTCTTTCCAAAAACAATTTCTAAGAGATCTAGACTCACCTCCAGCCGTCCTGATGCTATACTAATTACTCCCTATAAAGCCAAACCCACTTCTTCTCCTTCTACCTCCTGCTCACACCATCATGCATTACGCAGCAGACACAACCCCACACTGAGGGCCACAACAGCTAACCGCGTCAGGCAACCCCACCAACTGAATGCAAACCAGCGGCAAGTGCACTTGATCGAAATCAAGTACTGTGAAGACACGAGGCCTGGACAGCAGTTGGAGGCGGCACAGCAACAGCATGCAGACCTCTGCAAACTCATTAATGCAAAAGTTGTGACTCTCCACACCATCCTTTTGGGTGTTGGTGGGACCTGCTACACTGAGCACATCCTTAACCAGTTTAAACAACTGGGACTTGACCACCAACGCGCCAATAAACTCGCTCACAAACTTCATGCCCATTCTGTCATGTATGCCAACAGGCTTGTTACCACTAGGCGTGCTATCGAAAGCAAGAATACGTCTTGCAGCCAGGTTGTGGAGCCGGGTGCTTCCAATATCCCTCCAGATCCCCATTAGAATCTTCTTTTGTAGCTTCGTGGGGGAGGGGACTCACGGCTCTTCTGAGCCAATGTGTCCCCTTTTCCTTAATTGATGTAGGGAGAGTTTCCTCTGCCTATGAAGTTTTTCTTTTCTTTTCTGTGAATTGGCAGGGCCCGCAAAAAGAAACCTTTCACGTAGTTTCTCTTTTGTTTCTTTCTAGATCAGAGCCTGTGCACGTCTTTACAACTCTCTCACCCGTTGCAACAATCCTCTCTTACAAGAAGAGTTCCATGCTAATACGATCTCCCTCGATTCCAGGAATTATTTTTGTTGGACTTTACATACTTTATTGTTTGCCATGGATGGCCTACATCATGCTCATGGCTTACACAATCTGAGCATATGCTCTGGTAGCTCGTAACGCCAGCTACAATTTAGAGCAAGGATTGTCCCGATCAGATGAAGTGGCTGTAGGTGGGCGCACTTAAAATGCAAAAATGGAGCATAGTTGGGCACATGCTTAGCTGACCCCCTTCGATACTTTATTGTTCGCCATGAATGGCCTGCATCATGCTCATGGCTTCCAATAAAAAATTGACTCAGTGCAGTGCATCTCAGATCTCGTCACCTGGCATATTGGAGACAATTATCCTCTCATCATCCACGAGATCTCAACTTACCCGGTGTATGGGAAGTATGGACCATACTTCCCATCACTGGTGTGCTCTCCCAACCAAGAACGCGCATGTCACATATTCTCCTTACATTCTGCCCGAATACCTATACCTGGACTTACCTAAACACATTGTATGCGATGTGGCCCGGTTTTCTCTTTGTGTCCACACTCTCAAAGTTGAGCAAGCTCCTTGGAATGACGCCATTTCTCCTACCTGTGATCTTTGCGGTGCCCAAGATGATGTGCAGGATGAACAGCATATTGTTTTCAAATGCACCCACACCCAGGTCTGCTCTCTTTGGCTTATGTGTCTCCTCCTCCTTAATTGATTCAGGGAGAGTTTTCTCTGCCTATGTAGTTTTCCTTTCTTTCTTTTCTCTTTGGCTTAAGTATGCTTCCTCGTTCTCTGGCCCTCTCCTCCCTCTCTCCCACCCTTCTCCTCAGATGGCTCCTTACCAGCCTGCAATTCACCATGTACAGTCTTTTGATATGCTTTCCTTCACGATTCAGTACAACAACAGGCTTCACTCTTTTTTGCATGAACTCAGAAGTAGGCTACTTCTTTCTCACGAACAGGCTAGCAGTAAGTAATTTGACTGAAAGCCTTCTTCCTGGAACTTAACTTATAATATATGTAACTTGACTTGAACCTGAAGGTAACCTGAGAGTTGAGACTTCACTTTGGCAGGAGCATACATCTGAATGTGAGGTGTTACCAAAGAGGACGAAAAACATGCCGTGTTACTTTATTCTTGCATTCCTATGTGTTCTTTTTGGCCTTTTGCACATCTGTTATCTGAAAGAAAGAAAGAAAGAAAGACTACGCTTGCCAAGTCTGGCCGCGTGCATTAAGGAAAAGTCACCTGAAAGGCTGAAGGAAAAGTCACCTGAAAGGCCCCACCACACAGACCAAGAGGAAGAGGTGGCACAGAAGTCTACACCAGCAAGTTGGCCTCCACCATGGGACCTACGACACGACTGTCAGGCAGGCCCTGTCCAGCAAGCTCAAGACCCACCCCTAAGCCATGTTCTCTGACTTCTCCACCACTCACAGTATTTTCCCAGGTGAGCTACTGTAAAGCTAGTTCTGAGAGTACCTTTCATTTATTGCAGGAGCAAACCAATGAGACTTTTCCTTGCAGTTAATTGGACACGCCAGGTAAATATAAGAAAAGAAAGACTACGTTGGCAGAGGAAACTCTCCCTACATCAATTAAGGAATAGGAGACACATTGGCTAAGGAGAGCCGTAAGTCCCCTCCACCACAAAGCAGGAACAGAAAGGGCTAGTGGGGAGGGAGGGTTACTAGAAGCACCGGGCTCCAAAATCAGGCTGCAAGGAGGTTTCTTGTTTTCTAACGCGCGCCTAGCGGTGACGAGTTCGTGAGCATACCTTACAGAATGTGCATGGAGTTTTGCGCAAGCTTGTCAGCTCGTTGATGGTAGAGGCCTTTTTTTGGATCATTATTAAATTCTCACCAGAAGAATGGTGTGTAACGCCACAGCTATCCCACTAATATACTTGCATAGATTTGCATGTTGCCTCTGTGCCGCCTTCACCTGTTGCCTAGGCCTTGTAAAGCCATACTACTATCGAGTGCTTCCTCCTATCGGGTGGAATGTCCACGTGTTTCCATATGTACAACATAACAACGAATAAACACATGCTGCTTCCAACTTATTAAAAAGTAAACACGACTGAATGTGGCGGCCAAGGGTATGAGGGTTGTCTAGGGTAGAGGTAAACCAGACCTTATTGTCAACTCTACAAGTCAAGAAAAGCAATCGCCGCAGCAGAACAAAAGAGCATAGGTAAGAGCAGAAACCATGAAACTTTACGCTCTGGATGGCATTCCTCCCAAAATGCCAATCATAATAATCCCGGTTTGATGCTACTGGTGCTCCTGTTGCTGATTTTGCTGTGGCTTGGGATGCTTGGAAAGCCAAGTACCTGTGAGGAAGGGGTGCAGGCATGGTCTGGTTAAGTTGGAACTCTGTTTGGCACACACATGATGCAGTTAGCACGTGGAATGCCACTAGGACGAGGAAGGGCCCCACTTGGGAAGCTCAAAGCAATACAAAGAGGCAAAACTCACCATTCTTGGTGCTGTTCAAATGCACAGCGGTGAACGCTGACACGGTGTGATGTGATTGAAATGAAAACCAAGCACCTGCCACCAGTCAGCAACCTCTACATCACAAACTCCCCGCATCCCCTCTACAGTGTGGTGACACCTGCTACTAGTCTGCATCCCCCTTCATTGCAGACCCCTAAAATTAAAGCCCAAATGACCCTTCCTGCTTATGACACCATGCAGGCAAGTTAGAATCCACCTGTGGCTGACTCCTTGTTTCATTGCAGAATGGGCGTCCACATTTGGAATGCTTATGCTCGCAGGAGCTTGACCTTACACCTGTAGGAATCATCACTCACCAAAATCCACTGTTGCGTTCTTTGTACTTTGTGCCTTGTAGGTCACAAATTGGCTAAGCTGTGCCAGTCGCTCTGCTAGTTCCATGTTCTGGGCTTCGAGGGTCTGAGAAAGAGAAGGAAAGAAAAAACATATTCAGAGGGAGCTTTCCCTACATCTTTGAGAAAGAGAAGGAAATAAAACAACTTTGCAGGCAGAAAAAAAATCTTTGAGCAAAAGAATTCAGGGACAGGAAACACAGTGGCTCAATAGAGCTGTGAGTCCCCTCCACCACAAAGCTATGGAATAGGAAGTACAAATGGTACTGTGAGATAGAAATCATGGGCTAGCGGACACAAAATTCTGCCGAGGAGACAAGAGTCTTTGGGACAACATGAAATCATGCAAAAATCAAATCATGCACAAAATCTTGTCAAGGAGGTCTGTGAGACGACACACTTCCATGCAAGGGTAGGCCAGCACAGACCCATGCCAAGGAGGTGAGGTCAGAAGTCATGCAAAGGAGGGCAAGGGGGTCTATGAGGCAACATGAAAGCGTCAAAGGAAAATTGTGAGACAACATGCATTCATGCAAAGAAGGGCATTGGTTCAAGAGACCTGTAAGACGGCACGAGACCATGCAAAAAGGACAAGGGTTTGATGTCTGCAGAAGCCAAGCAGCAACCCTCAGCACCTCTTGTCCTGGGAGTTTGCGGAGCAAAATGCAACCATGCTTTCAGGCCCTGTCCTCCAGAGTTGGGCGCCGGAATGTGATGCTCTGCAGTGCCTGCTTTGCTCACAAGTGGCGTTGCGAATTACAAGTCAAGCCGTGCGCAGACACACAGAGGGCCTGTGGCCAGACCTTATGGATTATGGCCTGCTGCATGAGCGTTGAATTTCCAGTCCACGGTGAGGGCAAGGCCTTGTGGCACAAGACGCACCTGCTTCTCATTGTCGGCCTCCTCCACAGCAAACTTGAGGCCTTGGATGGTTGTCTGGAAGACGTTGAGTTCCTGCTGCAGCAAGGCCACCTGCGGTGTCAACAGGTCAAGGAGTAGAGGTGCTCGCAGGTGTACCCAACAGGGAGGAGAGTAAGGTGCCACACCTACCATAACAAAAAAGCACCGCAGTCTTGCAAGCTTGTGCCTTACATAAGGGCAGTTCCAACAGGTCAAGGAGCAGAGGTGCTCCATAGGCACACATCCCACGAGGAGGCCAGCAATGTGCCGCACCCAGCAACAGCACGATACAAACTTAGGAGTGTGTGCCCTATCAGGGCAGAGTTAAGAGGTCAAGGAGCAGAGGTGCTCGCAGGTGCACCCAAAAGAGAATGAGGACAGTTATGAGCTACACAAACATGGTTCAGTGGTACAAGGTATGTGCCCTATCAGGGTAGTATCAACAGGTCAAGGAGCAGAGGTGCTCGCAGGTGCACTTATAAGAGAGAGGACAGTGATGAGCAACACGAACAAGGTTCAGTGGTGCAAAGTTCGTGCCCTATCAGGGCAGTATCAAGAGGTCACGGAGCAGGGGTGCTCACAGGTGCATCCAACAAAAAGGACAGTACTGAGACCTATGAAAAAGGCTCACACTTACAAGAGCATACCCTAGCAGGACTGGAAGTCGCCTGCTACACTTTAACAAATGTGTACGAAAGGGCGCTCTCAGTCCCTACAGATATTCTGTTTTCTAGGGGCGATGCAGTGAGCCTGCTGGAAGGCCGTCTGCACTTCCTGACACTGCTGGCAAAACAAAGGCCACAGCAGCCTCGCGCTGCATATCAAAGCCAGGGCACTGTGGGCTGTTTACACATACGAGGGAATGGGTTCCTCACAGCACCAACAGCGGAGCAAACATGCACGAACACACAGCCAGCCAGCCAGCCAGCCAGCCAGCCAGCCACACCAGGTAGGCAAACCATGGCCAATGCTAAGAAAACGGCTCTCTGTGCTTGCCACCCAGCACAGGCAAAGGACGCCTGCTCTTGCGTCTAGGTGCTGAAGGGCAAGCCCAGAGGACGATGCTGAGCCGTCCTGCACACTGCTTGCGCACAATGGAGAGCGCGCGCGCGCACACACACACACACACGTACACACCTACCTTACTGTGCAGATGCTGCTCCCCTCCTGCATGCGCCCTGCCTGTATCAGCAGCGTCATTGCTGCAAGCAGGTGCTGTACTCACAGCCACCCCCCCGTCACCCCCAGGCCCGGCTCTCAATCCTGCATCCACTGCTCCGCCATTGCTGTGCCCTGGCCCAACCTGTACAGACTGAGAGGCCTGCTCGCCTGGCGCTGTTTGTGTGGCCGAGGCTGCACTTGGTTGAGTGGTGCCAGCTTGTGTGCACTGCGTCGACTGCTCTCCATGCGGTGTCTGAGTAGCCTGTGCTGCTCCCTGGTCGAGGTTTGAGCCTGCCTGGGTGCACTGCGTCGACTGCTCTCCATGCGGTGTCTGAGTAGCCTGTGCTGCTCCCTGGTCGAGGTTTGAGCCTGCCTGGGTGCACTGCGTCGACTGCTCTCCATGCGGTGTCTGAGTAGCCTGTGCTGCTCCCTGGTCGAGGTTTGAGCCTGCCTGGGTGCACTGCGTCGACTGCTCTCCATGCGGTGTCTGAGTAGCCTGTGCTGCTCCCTGGTCGAGGTTTGAGCCTGCCTGGGTGGACTGCGTAGCTTGGTCACTCTGCACTGCCTGGGTTGCCTGTGCTGCTTCGCCTGTCAGGTTTGAGCCTGCTTGCGTGGACTGCGTGAATTGCTCACCGAGTGCGGTCTGGGTTGCCTGTGTTGCTCCCACGTCGAGGTTGGAGCCTGCTTGTGTGGATTGTGTGGAATGCTCAGCTGAGGCTGTTTGGGTTGCTTGGGCTGCCTCGCCTGTGAGGTTTGAGCCTGCTTGCGTGGACTGGGAGGACTGTTCAGTCAGGGCTGTTTGGGTTGCTTGTGCTGCTCCCATGTCAACGGTAGAGCATGCTTGGGTGGACTGCGAAGACTGTTCGGTCGTGGCTGTTTGGGTTGCCTGGGCTGCCTCGCCAGTGAGGTTTGAGCCTGCCTGCGTGGACTGGGAGGACTGTTCAGTTAGGGCTGTTTGGGTTGCCTGTGCTGCTCCCATGTCAACGGTAGAGCATGCTTGGGTGGACTGCGAGGACTGCTCAGTCGTGGCTGTTTGGGTTGCCTGGGCTGCCTCACCCCCCAGGTTGGAGCCTGCTTGAGTGGACTGTGAGGAATGCTCACTCTGTGCTGTCTGGGTTGCCTGGGCCGGCCCCGAAACTCCCTGCAGTGTCTGGGATGCTGCATCGCCAAGCTCGGCCTGCGCTGTTTGCGTTCCAAAGTGTGCAGCACCCTCGCCTTGGTTGCCTGCTTGGGTTGCCTGCAAGCATGGGTGGCACCATTTTGGTGTTATGTGTAGGGGCCTGTGAACTGAAGAGCAAAGCTGAGTGGATGTAGATGAATTAGTAGGAAGTGCATGTGTTGCTCCCTTTGACCTGCATGTCCTAAGCGGCTGTATCTACCACTAGGTCGTGAGCAGGCGGTGCTGGGTGCGTGTTTGTATCACATCAGATACTCAGTCTTATAAATGAATGAATTTTAACACGCGACTTGCAGGGCCAAAGGTGACATTGGTTGTGCAGAGACAGTGTCCCCACCCCCCCGATCTTTCATCCACTCACCCACCTGGTTTTCAGCTGGTGCTGGTGGTGCTACTGCTGCTTCTGCCTCTGACGCTCGTGTCTGTGCTGTATGCAAGGTCTCTTTGAGCGTCGCAAGCGCAGCCTCCAGCGCAGGCACGCGTGCAGCTTGTGCTGCTAGCTCAGCGATGCGCGCTGCTGCTTCCACACCTGCAGTTTGGCAATCATTGAAGATAAAGGGGCAGCACAACAAGACTCATCCTGGGCCGCCAGCTCAGCAATGCACGTCGCAGATTCCATGCCTGCAACACGGCAGTAATTGAAAAGGAAGGAGCAGGCCAGCTCAGCGATGCACGCTGCTGCTTCCACGCCTGGGTGCAGTGTGGTAGCCATTGAAGAGGGGCATTTTGAATTGACCCATCTTTGGCCACCAGCCCGGCGATGCGCGCTGCCGCTTCCATACCTGGGTGCAGTGTGGCAGTCATTTAGGGAAAAAAACAGGCCCGCCCAGCAAAGCGTGCTGCTGCCTCCACGCCTGAGTACAGTGTGGCAGTCAAGGCAAAAAGAACAAGCAGTTTGAAATGAGAGTACCCTTAATGGACTGCGTGAAGGGCACAGCTGCGCAGAGGGCAGGTGGTGGCGCCCCACCACATGCGCCATCGGGTAGCTATGGATGCCACAGGCACAGGCACTTGCAAATGCCGCCCAAACCATGTTTAGAATCAAGGCCCCTATCATGGAGCATAGCCCTTAAATCAAACCCCTTCTGACACAGTTCATATGTAGGCCAGGCCCTCCCAGAGCATCCCAAATTGCCTGTAACCACTCACTGCTGTTGACCCTCGCCAACTCCCCACCACACCCACCTGCAGCCTCCTGCTGCCGCTCCTCACCCTGCCACCCTGCTGCCTCCTCTCAATGCATAACAAAGCCCTCACAATCAGATCATGCCAACAGCCCCACCCCATTGTTTGTAGACTCTGCTGCTGACCCTCCCCAACATATTCCCCCCCCCCTCGGGACTCACCTGCAGCTTCCTGCTGCTGCTGCTGCCCCTGTCGCGCTGCTGCTGCCGCCACCTCCAGCTCCGCAGCCCTTGCTGCCTGTTCTTCTAGCTTTGACACTTGTGCCGCTGCCTGCTCCAACTCAGGCACACGTGCGGCTGTGGCCTCCAAAGTTCCAATCCGGGCGAGCGCAACTTCCAGCTCTGCAAGACGCTCCGCAGATCTGGCCTCTGCATACACACCACCACGCATTACGCAGCTGCACATCATTTGTGGGATGGTTTGGGGACCGTTGCAACATGGGGCCGGTCAGAGATGAGGTGGAGTGCAGCTGGCTTCTCTGCCAATTGCACTGCAGGCCTGGTCTCTATATGTCATCACCATATGCCACAGGGACACACGTCCAACTGATCCAGCCAAACATAACCATACGGTGGGCGCCGCAGGTTGCCGGAGCATTGTGGGACAAAAGGGCAGGGACAAAGTGGAATGCTAGTGACGCCCTGCTGGGGACCCCCACTGGTCCGGCTCAAATGACAGCCATGGGAGGGTTCTGAACGCAGGATCGTCACATTCCCTCACCTGAACCACGTATCGCAGCCAAGTTTAAATTGCACATCGCACGCACACGCACACACGCACACACACACATCCTTCGTTACCTAGCAGCTGGGCCTCAGCCATCCGTTCAGCAGCCTCAAGTTGCGCCACCTGCGGCACACACACACACACACATCAAGCACGTCACAAAAGGTGGCACTGCTCCGACAGACATCCAGTGCCATGGACAGCCAGCTGGCCTGGCTTTGATGGACAACTGTCAACTGAATGCAGAAAGTCACACACACACAAATGGCAGCTAGCTGACCTGTTTGATGGGCAGCTGTCAGCTGTGTGCAGGATGCCAGATGCCAGCGTGGTTTCCATGAGAGGAAGACCGCAGGTGTGGCCTGCCGTTGCTGCGCCCCTGCCCTCAAAGAAGCTAGGGTTAAAGAGGTCTAGCAAACTTGCCCCCTGCCCATGTGCTCGTTGGTGTGCCCACACATCATGGAGCAGCTCCAATTCTGCTTCCAGTCTAGGAGTGGCATGCTTTCTGCACTTGCCCACCGCACATGTGCTCATGGTGTGGGCCCACAAATCTGCCCCACTATTGCCTCCAAGCCAAGAGCTGCCTGCTTCTTGCACACGACCCGTGCTTGTGTGCATGTGATGTGCGCCCACGTGCCTGCGCCATCTGCGCCTCCAGTCGAAGAGCTGCCTGCTTCTTGCACTTGCCCACCGCACAGGTCATCATGATGTCCGCCCACATGGCTGACTTACCTGCGCCTCCAAACCAGGAACTCGAGCAGCTGCGGCTTCGCTGCGGGCAACTTGTGCTTCCAGGGCACGCACAGAATCCTGCAAGCTGCGCAGGTCCTGCACGTACATGGTGCAAGTGCTGCGCCTTTTTGTGACAGCTGGGCCTTGCAACAACAGTTGGTAATGGACAGGGGCTCTGTGTGGGCGCGCTGCGCGCATGCACACCCCAACAAATGGACATATGCACACATACACACACAAGATGGCTGGGCCCATTTGCCTAAAACCACATTAGGGGGGACAACAGACCGTCCAAAACTCCATGATGGCCAGGCTTCAGAGGACGCTGGCTGCATTGACCCTCACCGTCCTGCACTTCTGTCCCTGGCCCTCACGACCCCCTGATTTCTTTAACCTTACCATCCTGTACAAATGCCCCTGACCCTCACGGTGAGGGCCTCACCGTCCTGCACTTCTGCCCCTGACCCTCACAATCCCCTAGTTCCCTGAACCTCACCATCCTGTTCTTCTGCCCCTAAACCTCACCGTCCTGCACTTCTGCCCCTGACCCTTACAATCCCCTAAATCCCTGAACCTCACCATCCTGCACTTCTGCCCCTGACCCTCACCGTTCTGTACTTTTGTTCACGATGCGCCCAAGCAGATGGGCGCATGTTGTTGGAGTCCGCACCAACAATCACCGAGTCCCCCTTCAGAACAGCACGCAGCTGCTTGATCTCATTCAGAGACTCATTCAAGGCAGCTGCACTGGAGAAGAGCAGGGAGACAGGGACCTCTGCCACCTCAGGGTTGCCCGTGGTCGAGCGTGGGACGGCCTGGTCGAGATTATGAGTGGGGGGTGCACATGTGTGTGTATGTGTGTGTTGTGTGTGTGTGTGTGTGTGTGTGTGTGTGTGTGTGTGTGTGTGTGTGTGTGTGTGTGTGTGTGTGTGTGTGTGTGCGTGTGTGTGTGTGTGTGTGCGCATGTGTGAGCTTGCATGTGTACATGTGCATTTGTGTGTGTGTGTGTTTGTGTGTGTATGTGTGTGTATGTGTGTGTGTGCGTGTGTGTGTGTGTGTGTTTGTGTGTTTGTGTGTGTGTGTTTGTGTGTTTGTGTGTGTGTGTGTGTGTGTGTGTGTGTGTGTGCGCGCGCGCTTGCGTGTGTACGTGTGCGTGCGTGTGTGAGTTTGTGTGTGTTGAGTGTGTGTATGTATGTGACAGGGTGAACTTTCTCCTACGTGGGAGTTACCAGTCGCTATGGGAGTTACCAGTTGCTGTGATCTTACAAACTTGCTACTAAGCAAGGCATGGTGGCAAATTCAGGAGTGCTGGGACCCCCAAATCAGTGGGCTCGCGCATCATCATGCTTTAGCCTGCTAACCATGGAAGCAAGCTTTGGCTTTCCGTCTTGACCATGATCAAAGTGTGTCATGCACACATCAGCTTCCCTCACCTCCGCTGCCTCCTGGAGCTTGCTAATGAGCTGTTCCGCCCCCTCAGTGAAACCCTTTGTTGTGCTGCTCCCTATTTCATGAGAGCTATTGAAACTGGACGAACTAGATATACGACGCCCTGCGTCCATATTGGGGTTTTCGTATAATACTAACAAAACATTTCAAAGTTTTCCTCCCTCAAATGAGACCACTTTCTCCGTTCTTTTGCAAGTGGGTGGTGACTGGATGACAATGCAATTCAATGCCTTATTCTTAGAGCTTATGGATGCGCAATTCTGCCATGATGCAAAGACGTAGTCGCTGAGTCAAAAAGACTAGCTTGTCCTTGGACAGCAGCATGGACAGTGTAGATGAGGAGTCTTTCAACTACAGAGACGGGGATATCCAGGTAGCTTGGAAGTGTTTGGGAATGGATTGCTGGTCTCCATTGCGCTTTCTCCTGTGCGCATGTTGTGCACTTGAACTTCAGCTGCTGCCCTCCTTGCTTTGTACAGTACTCTGGTGATGGAGAGGATGATTTTCATGGAGCTGGAACAGCAAGGATGGTGCAGAACCAGCCTCATGACGAGGTGAGATGTGCGCTGTTGGAAGTGCCAATTCCAAGGCAAGCGTTTTCCTTTTGGGGTTTCATACCACGGTACATGGAGTTGGAAGAAACTTGCTTTTTTATTGTTTGGAGGTGTGCACATGAAGCCACAGCTATGCTTGCACGGGAGCATGAATATTTCCATTCAAAGTGCTTAAAAGTTTTAAGCAGTTCATTAGGTACAAATGAGGCAACCAAACAGACACACACACAGTGCATTCACCTGGGTGCACTAAAGGGTACAAAAAGATACTCGTACTTCTCGAATACACATGCCTTTCGTCGCTCAAAACCCCAGATACATGCAAGCAGTGCAGGATACTCACACGCAAAGCTGGTGAATCAGTTTGTATCAACATTCTAACATAAATTGTGCCTCTTTACATGCTCATGTAGACAAGCATCCGAAAAACATCTTTGCTCCACCTCAGGAACACACACACACACACACGCGCGCGCGCTCACACACGCTCACGCTCACGCTCACGCTCACGTGCTCTGACACACATGCATACACACAAACACATACACACATGGTTTCTGGAAACCAAGAGAACTTGCGTTTTTGCATGTGCGCCTGAATGCACCTGTGCGGAATGAACTGAGTTGGTTTGGGGTTTGCTTGTACGTCTTACCATAGCACTTCGTTGTGCTTCAAAGATTTATAAAGTTCAAAGGGAAATGGGATGGTGGTGAAGAGTAAGGCGTCGGTTGGACAGGCGGCGCAAACAAGCAAAAGCGCTCAAGCTTCCAATTCCCTACATGTTACCTTTGTGTGTATTGTCTTTTTCCTCACTTATTTCTTTCCAGAGTCTAGCCAGGTATTATAAACATTTCCGTCATTTCCGTCATTTTCTTGCAGGAGGTGGCTCTGAGTGATACAGCAGATAGCTTTTCTGGGCGTGATGAGCCTCCAAAAGTGGCAGGTGCGTTCACTGAAGGCTAAGGCAGCGCGTATTCACATACACACGCACGCACGCGCTAACACAACACACACACACGCACACATGCACACATGCGCGCACACACACACACACACACACGCACGCACGCACGCACGCACACACAAACAACACACAGTGCATAATCTCGAATGCATGCGCGGGAGGAGAAAGCGTATTTATGTGTTTGGAGAACTGCAGTTAGAAAAGAGCGTTGCGTTCTTTAATTCAGAACCCTGGACATTCTCTTCATTTTGAGGGTTTCTCAACACAGGCACAACTGTTGGAGTCCTCTTGGAATAGTATAAACGCTCTGTGGCCTGTGTGCATGTTTTGCGCAATTTGAAGCATGCGCAATCCTGCACACACATCTGGAGCTTAGTGTCCCTAGATGGTGTCTGCCCTACAATCTGCCTCCACCCTCTAAGTTCCTTACAGGTTTGAAGCCTGCGCTTCTGCAGATGACGCCCTGGTCTTGCACATGGAAGTCTCTGGAAGCTGCACCATGCCCTCCTGCATGCTTCCAGTGAGCCTCAACATATATATGTCCGTTTGACAAACGTGCATCTCTTCCTTGACCATGGGGTCCTAGTTGGCAATTGCCTCGCCTTTATGTTTTGAGCAATCCTCAATCTGCGTGGCTGTTCCTACAGGCGCCTCCCTGTTTGTGTCTCAAATAACGATGGCACTGCCTAACTCGTCCCCCTGGTTTGATCCTCAACGTTCTGCCCAATCCTCAATCCGCCTGCTTGTCTTCACAGATGCCTCCCTGATTGGGTCTCTGGATGATGATGACGGCGCAAAACCCACCTCCACAATTCAAGCCTCCACGATTTGGACAATCCTCGACCTGTGTGCTTGTTCCCACAGATGCCTCCCTGATTGAGTCTCTGGATGATGATGGCCCTGCCATGCCCACCACCGCCTCTACCTTTGCCAACCAGTATGGCCTAGAAGCAAAGCCGGGAAAGCTTTCAGAGGTGGATCGCTCCTCGGAAGCCCCCAACAGTCCCGGATATGATGGTGGGTCGCAGAATGCCCTTGTCTTTGCAGATGCCAATCTCCTTGCGGTTGAGCAGGAGCAGCCTGCCATGGTTAACGCAACTGATGAAATTATAAAGGATGCACACTAAGAGCCTGATGATGAGCAGGTCTTTTTTGCTGAGACCTGTGTACCGCAAATAGGCCACCACTGGCGCATGACCGCTTAGAATTTCTGTCATTTTGGAGCGCCTGGGTGATAAGATGTGCTTGATTGAAGATATGTTGGTAGTTTTGTTGCCTGAGCCCTGTTTACTGCATTTAGGTAGAGTTTGCCAACTGCACACTTATACACCATTTATTTATGCCAAAAAGTGGAAATACATGGCATACATTATATTGTGATACATGTAACACACAAAATTGGCCAACCTTACACGTAGCACCATTGGCGCATGACCATGCATACTGAACTGTCAGTTTGGGGCGCCTGGGTGATGAGAGGTGCTCGACTGAAGCCTCGCTGTTATGTGATGATGAAATCTGGCATCGGTGCAGTCCGCCTTTGTGGTGTCGTTTTACAGTCCACCTTATTTGGTGTCGTTTCTGGTGTAGTCCACCCCTTGTGACCATGCTTATGAGCGTGATACAAGTTGCTCTCTGCATCGGGAAACTTCGAGACAAAGCTCGTTTTGGTAGCCCATCCTGAGTAACCCTCCCTGATTGACCCCCAGGGGTGCCTGTCTTTGCACTGGCCACAGGCGAGCTGAGTACGACCAGTCAGGGTTGAAAAAAGGGTCCGCAGCACCATCGATCTCTTACCAGAAGACACACGAATTCACAAGCATCCCTGTGCCTCCGCTTTGCAATTGCAGCTGGTCAGGGGCTGTACAACGCCATGGATTTCAGGCACCTCAACGTGTCAGACGACGTGCGCAGCGTGTTTGAGCTCATCGGCAAGTGAGTACACGACCATGAACAGCATGCGCCATGCTGCCCTTGCTTGGTCTTCTGAGCATTGACAGCTGTTGTGCTGTGCTGTGCTGTCTGAAAAGCACTGAGGAGGGCAGGGGGGTACAGGATGATATGGAATGAGTTGGGCTGCATAACAGTGAACAGATGCAGCAGGCTCAGAGCACAAAGTGGGCACCTGCACCTCAGCAAAGCTGCAGCTTGAGTGTGTGTGTCACACAAACACACACACACATACTTTTCCACTGGCTTACTGACCTGCAAATATCCCAAAAGTGCCGCCTGCAGGTGCTAATCCCTTGACATTGACCTGAATCCGCTTCTCACCCTCAAAAATGCATTGAGTTCAAAACCCACCTACCTTGCCCACAGGTGCAAGCCCCATGTCATTGAGGTTCTCATAACATTGAGAGCCCCATAGTATTGAGAGCCCCATGACAACCCCCTTGCCCACAGGTACAAGCCCCATGACATTGAGCTAGACACCAAGCTCAAGCCCTTCATCCCTGACTACATCCCCAGCATTGGCGGCATCGACGAGTTTATCAAAGTGCCCCGGCCAGACGGCAAAGAAGACTTCCTGGGGCTCAAGGTTTGTTTTATGGTTTTGCTTTTGGTAGATTTGAGTTCAGTGTTTGGTGGTAAATTGGAGTTGAGTGTTTGTTGGAGGTGAGTTGGAGTGTTTGAAGGCTCCCTGGGGCCCAAGGAGATTTTTAGTGTGTGCTTCTGTCAAAGCACACGCAAGATTCCAATTCATGCCGCAGGGAATGCTGCAAATGCCAAGGATGGTTGGCCATTTGACACCTCACACCATTTTAAAGCACAACCTGGCTCAAGCTCCAGCCACAATAAATTGCGCTTTGTGGTCGAGGCCACGTCCTTGGCACCTGCTATTCAGGCTTAAACTGCTGACTGCTCTCCTTGCTGCAGAAAATGTATTTCTTTTCCAGGCAGCAAGCAAAGTCTGGCATGCTTGAGCAGTTTTTAGGACCCATCATGCACAAACAGGCATAAGTAAGACAGGCCAGGTCCCGCTCTGCGTGATCATTCGTGTCAAGTTGCTACACAAAAGCCAAAAAACAGCACGGCCCAATGCCCCTGAAGCCACGCTCCACGGAACTGCAATTTCTTGTCCAAGTCCTGCTTTTCCCTGCCCAGAGCCCAGCACAACCCCTTGCTTATGTATCACACTTTGAATTTCCTCACTTAAGCGAAGCTCAGGGCACTGAAGTTGAAAGGGGTGGAGGAGATGTGGGCTCAGTATGAGCAGCAGGAAGCTTGGCATTGAAGGGAGGGAGGCTGGGAGTGCAGAACTTGAGTGCAGAAAAGTCGGTTCTGCCATTGAGCAGTAAGCAAGGGTGGGGGGAGATAGCAAGTTGTAGACTGTCATGGCAGAGCTCATGCTGCTGCAGAGATCGGAAGCGCTGCTGCAAGTTCTGTTTGCGTAATGAGCTCTTTGAGAGCTGTAAAAAGACCCCTACCAGGGAGTAAAAAGGAATCTGAGAGGGAATTTTTGCTCTGGCATCCATTGGACGGTACATGGAAGCTTGCCCATAAACGCAGTATTAGACCAGAGGGGGGTATCAAAGGCCAGAAATTGCCTGCTTTGCATGCTCCCTGCATAGGTGTCCCCCAATTTGCTGTTCCCAAGCTTGGATTCCTTTGGTAGCTTCTGCAGCATTAAAATTTAAAAACAGCAAGTTAGGGAAAACATGCCTAATTAGCCCCGACGTGAACCTTCTTTTTCACCACCAAATTTCCATTCCAGACCACCTACTACAACAAACTGGTGATATTTAGTTATAAATAGTCATTGTACAGAAAAAATCATTGCAAAAAGATGGAGTGAAAAGACCCCATGATTGATGATATACTGAACATTAGCCATTTCCTTTAGGAAAAGTCCATCACAAGGGTAACCAAAGAGCTCAATTTTTGCTTTTTTCTTCTTTTTTTCTGAATTTGCAGGATGCTAGCATAGTAAATAGAGGTTACAGAAACACAATTTTTAGGAGTGAAGATCGATCCCAGGGTGGAGCTGTGGGCCCTTTGAGGGTGATCTGCGGCTGGGAGGGTAATCTGGGGTTCTCCAATTTTCATCATTTTTTGGTGATCATGATATTTAATGCGATAATTATGGCTGGCATGGTGCCATTTAAGAAAGAAATGCGAGAAAGCATGTTTGGCAATAAAGGCCAGATGACCCCCTCTGGTATTTAACAGGCATTGTTTGGCATAAGAAATGCTGGCATTCGGATGTGACCTACCCTAAATTTCATTTAACATACCGCTGCAACCTTGTTGATGCATGCCATGCAAGAGCACAGCGTGTCGCACTCACATGCTCCGGATGCTTGCACAAGAGCTATTCAAGCGATTCCGCCTGTCTTCTGGATGTAATGGGTGAGCTGTCTGTGCTCCTGTTAGACCCACCGTCTGACCCTGCAGCTATGCTCATTGCCCACAGGTGCTGACCCTGTTCCACCCTGCTTGCTACTCACAGGAACTGGATGAGCCAGCCGCACGGCAGTCAGGCCCCCACCATGCAGACCCTGCAGCTGCGCTCGCTGTCTACAGGTGCACATCGTCCACAGGTGCTGACCCTGATCCACCTCGATTGCTGCTCACAGGTACTGGATGAGCCAGCCGCGCGGCAGTCAGACCCCACCGTGCTGACCCTGCAGCTGCGCCAGCTCACCAAGGAGGCCCCCGGCAACCAGGCACACATGATTGGTGAGTGCCACTAACGCACATGCGTACGTCATCGATGCGTGGAAAGAAAAGGAGGAAAGAGTTGCAAAGCTGCACCTGCCTGCGAGGGCAGCTTAGCTGAAGCATGAAGATCTATGAGTGCTGCTCGCGCATGCATACATGACTGGCAAGTGCCACCCATGCATGTATGTACCCAGGAACGTTGACAAAACCACTAGATATTCAGGTGGGCCCAACAGAAAATGAACATGGACAACAAACTCATTTTCTAAACCTAGATGTACCCAGGAATGTCATCAACAGCACTCATGGGATGTACCCAGGAACGTCAACAACAACACTCATGGGATGTACCCAGGAATGTCAACAACAACACTCATGGGATGTACCCAGGATTGTCAACAACAACACTCATGCTCTAAACCTAGATGTCCAAGTGGGCCCAAAATATAGTAAGCCAGGGCTGTATGGACCTGCTCCTCCCTTCACTTATGTTGATCCCTGCTTCTGTGGGATAACAATGCTGTATGAACCCAGGACCTTACCCTAAAACCTTATTCTGGTTGCCTCCAGGGCCATTTGAGCACTCTAATGAGCATGGTTGCAAGGTGCCTGCCGCTCTTATGCCACCTCTGCCTTCATTCTAACAATTTATGCCGGTTGAGCGCAGGGCGCATCGAACACTCTGATGAGCAAAAGCGCAAGAAGATTGACGGCTGGGTGGCATCTGTGAATGCCATCCATAAAGAGAAGCCCCCCGCCACTGTGTCCTACTTGCGCAAGATGCCTGACATCGAGACACTGATGCAGGTGGGGAAGGGACAGAAAAAAGGAAAAGAAATAAGGTGGGACTTGTGCCATGCCGACGACTTGCACCACTCGCCTCCCATGCAGAAATTGACGTACGTTGATTGATGAATTGGATTAATGGTTGTTTCCCTTTTGCAAGCCAGTCGTTACCCACTTGTTTACACATGCATTTGTTGGCGGCTCATGGCTTTGATCCTGAAGAGGCTGCTTTTGCTCCCCAGCTGTTTTTCAGGCAGGTCTCTATCTGAGCCTTGCAGACTCCTAAACTTCATATTACTCCAATTTTTTCCGAAAGCAAATTTCAATGTGCTTGCACGCAGAGCCTGCCACGCATTGTAACAAACAAAGTGGTATGGCAGGGGAGGCCATCAAATGGTGGTGAGATGCATCACACTGTATTACGCCGGCACGTTGCAAACTCTTCTCAGCATCGCTAATCCTGCCCACAGGTCTTTCCCACCTAGAACTTACCGTACATAACTGTAATTATTCCGCCCCTCATAATATTGTTTTTTCCTATGGTTCTTGCCTCGGTTATTTTTGTGTGTCCCACATGTTTCCGCAGGGGGCAGTCAGCCCCTACTTGCCTTGAAACTTGTGAAGGGTGACGTAAAATCTGTATGGACAAGATGCTCACTGTGAAGACAAACAAGACACACAATCCCTTGCACTCTTCAAAAAGGCTGGACTTCAGAAAAGCGTCGTCCAGCCGCACACACATTTCTCCTTCAAGCCAAGACAAGCTGCTTCTTTGAATTCATGAAGTCCAGCTGCACGTAACCATCTTGCATCTGACGGCCTGCTCAAACACACCTACAATTTTTGAAAATTTCACAAAAAATTGTATTGTTTTTCACTTTCACACATATTCCTGCTACACAAAAAATTGATGTTTTGGTTGTCCGCAGTCATCCCGCACCCCTCCAGTATTTATGCGGGATGGTATATTTTATGTACATAAGAGCGTGCCCTCTGCCTGATCATTCTTCTAGCACGCTGTCCGTGAGTCCCAATGGAATGAGAGAGAGCCTGTTGGCCACACCCAGCATCTAAAAAGATTTAACAATTGCATGTTTGCACCCATAGGAATGGCCTCCCGAGATGGAAGCGTTCATCAAGACCATGAAGATGCCCACGGGAGACCTGGTGAGAGCTGGTTGCAAAGCTGTCTGCTTATTATGGAACCAGGATGTGTTGGATGGGAAGCTAAAACTTGAACTTGGTCTGTCTCTTCACTACACAAGCACACCCTCCATGAGAAGGACAGGACTTTCTCCCTGTCCCTTTTTGATATGTGTGTGCGCGCGCAAGCACACGCACACTTGCTTGTTTCAGGGATGTGTGCCTTTATGTCTGCAGGATTGGCCAGAGCAAGTGTGCCGCAAACATGCATTGAGAATTTGCAGGTGATGCTCAAATGCATGGACATGCGCACACAACATGCTTGCAGGACTTGGACCTGAAGACCATGACCAAAATGCTTTGTGCAATACTGGACATCCCGGTATATGAGAATCCTGTGGAGTCCCTCCATCTCCTTTTCTCACTGTACCTGGAGTTCAAGCACAACCCCATTTTTGGACAACAAATTGCTGACATGGACCATAGCAGGTGTGTAAATCCACACCATGGCAACTGGTGCATTTGTTATGCACACTGCATTCTGCTTTTTGAAGCAGGTGTTTGATGAATTGTTGCGCTGCCTTAAAGGGCAAGCAATTGGAGTTTGAGTCAGGAGTGTGTGGGTGCAGGAGAACGAGTGGACGGGTTGGTTTTCCCAATTATCCTTATACCGTATTAAATGTATATCACTGTGCATAAATATCGTTTTGTGACCTGCGCGGTGACTGCGTGCAAGGAAAATATATATTTATATTGAGGGTGCGCATTCATGCTTGGTTGTGGAAATAAACGTTTTGAGACAGTTGGAAGTATGAGTGGATGACAATGCCCCGGACCTGCCCGGCCTTCCCCTCAGCAGCATCCTTCCCCTCACAGCCTCTCTGCAGCACTCCCCTTCACAGCAGCAGCAACAACAGGGGCACAAGCAAGCAGGGCAACAGATGGAGAGGAATGGGAGCATGCTGTGCAGGGGAGGGGAGCACTAAGGTCAAATGAGTTTGTTTGAATGGAAGGCGTTTGAGCAGGGCCTGGGTGGAAGGGAATAAGTAGTGCATGAGCATGATATTAGAACCGAGTTGGTTCAATATGTAGAGTAGAATGCCTCAAACAGACCTTAACTTGCCTCCAAGTTGGTGCTCAACTTGCATGGAACCTCTAAACTGATGCTTACCAGGTATTGTGCTTTTCAGGGGCATATAGGGGCTTTTCAGAGACATACAAGGCCCTGCGTGGTTTATGCATAGTTGTGAAAAAAAATAATTCCAGGGTGCGCTGTTGATGCGTGGTTGCAAAACTAATTATTTTTTGGGGGTGCGGGATGAGTCCAATCGGGTACGGTAGTACCATGCAGCTAAGTTGAGTTACCGTACATAAATGTTATCATCCCGCACCCCTTAAAAAGATAGCTTTTTCGTGGTTCCCGCCTTAATCCCGCATCCCTCAATATTTTTACTTATTTCCCGCATAATCCCGCAGGGGTAATCATCCTCTATTTGCCCTGGAACTTATGATTTGTTGAATAAAAGCGTGTACAAGCTGCCTGCAGCAGTGTAGCAGCAGGGTAGCTGCAGGTAACTGCACTGCTCCTGCTTGTGGAGGTGTGCAAGACACACAATCCCACACTTTCCAGAAGCTGTAGCTACTGATGAAACACGCACAAAATTCAGCAGCAAACACTGCTCCCTTGCACAATGGTGCACTTAAAGGAATTTTGCTCTTCTAAAATGCTTTAGGTCCAGCTGCACATACTGCTCCTACATTTGACAACCGGCACAAAATATCTTCTACACTTGTCAAGAAAAGCTGCATTGCAAGCGTTCAGCATCTGCGCGCTGCTGCTCAATCAGCAGCCAACTGAACCAGGAACTGACTCTCAGGCTTCTGCTGCTTCTCCTCCTGGTACGGGGGTTCAGGAAGTTTTCCATTCCTAGCTGTTTACGCCATTCTGAAGCTTTGGGGCTTTCACTTCCGCTCACACCAGAAAATCCTCGAAATCATAAAAATTGTTATTATCATGCAGTTTCCCGCATGCTCAAAAATAAATTTTTTTTGTGCCCGCAGTCATCCCGCACCCCTCAAAACCATTATTTTTGCGGGATGATATATTTCATGTACGGTATAGGGATCGGCATTTGCCTAAAGCGCTACATAGCAAATATTATCACGCACTTTCCCGCATGCCAAAAAATGATTAGGTTTCTGGTGTCTGCAGTCATCCCGCACCCCTCAAAGACATTACTATTGCAGGATGACAATTTACGTACGATATCATGATGTTGATTAATCCAGCAGGTGCGTTCTGCCTGCATTTTGCTCTGGCCCTCATGTATAGGGATCAGCATTTGCCTAAAGCGCTACATAGCAATAATCACTATATAACTCTATATAGCGCTACAGAAACCCCTCATGTAGCGCTATATACCGAGTTATAGGGAGCGGCATTGATAGACAGCGCTATGATGATAAGTGCTGTATAAACGCTATATAGCGCTGGAAAATGTGGTATAACGATATATGCCGATCCCTACTCATGTGTCAAACTCTAGATTTGTCTTATGGCATGTACATGCTTGCGGGCGCGCACGCGCGCGCACACACACACACGCACACACACACACACGCACGCACACACACACACACACACACACACACACACACATACACACACACACAACACACACATACACACACACGCGCGCACACACACACACGCGCGCACACACACACACACATACACACACACATACACACACAACACACACATACACACACGCGCGCGCACACACACACACACACATACACACGCGCACACACACACACAAGCGCGCACACACACACACACACGCACACACAAGCACACACACGTGCAACACACATACACACACACATGCGCGCGCGCACACACACACATACACACGCGCGCACACACACACACATGCAACACACATTTCAGGATCAACCTGTCCCGAGGCACTGGAAGGTCAGCTGCTACCACAGATGGGGGCAGAGGGGGAAGCGCAAACGTCATGACCTTTTGAGCAATGGCCGAGGCATCTGGGCACTTGTGACTACTAGTTTCAGCTGCCAGCTTTTCTCATAGACATCCACCGGGCCTATTATGCGTTATAAATAGCGCTGCAAGCTTAATTGGCCCAGGGCTGTGGCTGTGCCCTGGGTCCACAGGGAAATACCCTCTGTTTTTAGAGCAGCCTTGTCTGTACTTGGATGATTTGGGGGGAAAAGTTGAGCAATATCACGTTCCCACAGTTGTCGTTGCAGAGGTTGTTTCAGAGGCGGGGTATTTCAGAGGTGCCCTCAGGACTGACAAGGGATTAATGTTTGCATTGTGTGGCACCTGCGAAGTGCCACTCCATGATGGTTGTTCCTGCTTAAGCACAACATCCTGTGACCTTGTTCATATCTTTTTCAATATGGCAGCCAAGAGCTGCACGGCTTAACTGGTAGGGCTGGAGTCACTAATATGGCTGCTTTTAATTATCTTTTTGGGGTGAGGGAGTGAAGCAGAATCTTGCTCGCCCACACTTGCACTCTTAAAAGGGCTTGACAACTTTAGGTGCTGCTTGGCCTTGTAAGCATACCTAGCCGGAAAACTCATACCTGCAAAGTGCTGTGCTCGGGAAAGTCTGCAGCCTGACCCTCTGGCCGATCAGCCTTGGTAAGTATGCAGTGGTTTCATCTTCAGTCAAGTGATTTAATAGGTTGGCTGGTTGCTGCCAATGAACAACAACAAGGTTTGCAGGTTTCACAAGAAGAAAGTTATTCAGCAAATTTTGTGTGATAGTGTCGATGGGTCAAAAGGGAGTCTGCAAGAAGGGGGGAAAAGAAATACTATGCAGCCAGAGTAGACTCTCCCTACATCAATTAAAGAAAAGGAGACGCAGTGGCTCAAAAGAGCCGCCATTCCCCTCCACCACAAAGCAGGAACAAAGAGGGCTACTAGTAGTGGGGACCTGGAGGGTCGCTAGAAGCGCCCGGCTCCAGAACCTGGCTGTGAGGAGTATTCTTGCTTTCAATAGCGCTCCTAGTGCTTACAAGGTTGTGGGCGTACTTGACAGAAATGTGCATGAAGTTCACGTGCAAGCTTGCTAGCTCGATGATGGTCGAGGCCTATTTTTTTAAATTGGTATTATAACAAGCCACACCAACACCCAAAACAATGGTATGTGATGTCACAGCTTTTCCACTGATGAATCTGCAAAGGTCTGCATGCTGCCGCCGTGCCGCCTCCAAGGAGGTTACAAGGGGTTGGCCTTCAGCCCGAGAATCTGGCTGATCGGCTGCTGGTGAAACAATCTCATCCAGCATCAAAAATTGAAACCAACTCTGACAAAATTTGAAAACCTACGAGTCTTGATTTAGGAAAGCATTGACCTCGAAACCAGTCAAAATGTGAAAGCTCGCCAAGAAAGGAATAAAATCAGTGTTTGGAAGCTGGACAAAAGTATGTAATGGTTTGAAAAGATCAATGAACAGGTCCTTGTATTTTCTGCGCAGCTCACACAACTCACAGCAATTGCAATAGAAAAGAACAGGTTTCTCGTCCTGGACTTCAACACATCCACACTTATCACAAATATTTGAACCAGCAACCATTTACAGGACTCGACCCTCAAGCAGTGGGCACAAAGCCTAAACCTACTCACATTCCTCATGACTTTACGCTTACCTGTTCAACTGTTTCACAGGTGATTTTTCAATGGAGCAACCATTCTTACAACAAGCCAGTGTCCAGGATGTTTCTGATTTCCTCTTGCAACACAACAACAAGCTTTTTTCGTTTGTTTCTGAGCTTATGACATCATGTTGGCTGGCGAGGACCAGTCACAGGCCGATCAGCCGAACAGTCTGGCTGAAGGTCCCCCTGTGTAAAATCTAAATCTAAATCATGACTTTAGAATCTATAATTGCAAGTTTGATTTGGTTTGGTTACAGCTGTGACCCTGCAGGCACCTTTTTGCTTCAGCTAAGCTGTCCTTGTAGGCAGGTACAGCTATGCCACCCTATCCTATCCTAACGCGGATAGCTGCGCTGGTCCTCTGCGGGGTGCCATGCCTGCTGCGTGACACAGGGTGTGAGCAGAGGAAGAAGGAGAGGAAGAAGTTGGTTTGGCATGGTAGGAGGTAATCAGCAGAGCGTCAGGATGGCTTGATGTGAGTCTAGACCTCTTAGGGAAACTACGTGGGAAGATATAAGAGGGTATAGTACTATTTGATGCATGCGCAGGGATTTAGAGGTTGTGCTGCGCCAGCCGAACATCACTTCCTATGTCTATGTTAGCCAAGCCTGCTCCCAAAGGGCTCTTGCCAAGAGCTTCTGTGATCGCGGGAGTCTGCAAGGTTTACAGACGTATTTTACCCGGGTGGTTCCAGGTTTTCCCGCCGGGCAGCAAGCCAGACAAAGAAATCCATAGTCCCAAATTGAGATTCGACTAATTTACTCGGCATTTGTCTGCTTCTGCTGAAAATGAAAAACATCCTCGGGTCGTGCTTCAGAAGAACAGAAAGCGCCTGAACCATCTAAAGAATAAGTTTTGGGGACAACCTGAAATTGCACAGCTGGGAGTGCACTGGGAACCCTGTGAGCCCTTCAGCAGCACGAGAAAGAGGAGAAACAGGTCCATTAACGAGAAAAAGAGCACGATGAAAGCTGAGTGCTAATTAGCTCCCATGTGAGCTCATACAGAATGAGCTGATGCTGATGCATGAGGGGAATGAAAGACATATGCCGGGCTGCATCATACTACTTTCACAGTACTGTGTACTAGTACCACAGAGGCCAAGAGCCTGTGTATGCAGTGTTAACTACGCACTACTCATCCAAATTTTTTTTATAAGGGATCCCATACGGATGGCATTTGGGGCGATCAGTGGTGGATTCAACAAATGCAGCACTCCCTACGTAGGGAGTGTATACGTACACAACCACTGACCTCATGAAGAGGAAGTGGCTGAGCAACAACATTGCACATGTGTACAAATGCTCATGTGTGTTGCATGCAGACAGGAGCGCCCTATTAGCACTCAGCTTGAGGGGTCCCATTGCATCCCAGTGATCCAGTGATGATCCAGTGATCCTGCATGCAAGCACCAATGACTCTAGTCGTGCAGCTGCAGTCGTGCAAGGATCCTGTCCTTACTTGCCAGGCACCTGTATCTGCTCCCTAGCCTCCTCCTCCTCCCCAAATTGCTTCTTATTCATTGCTGGACAACAATGGCCTTCAGTCCAAACGGCTAGCCCGTCCCAAAGCTACAAGTTTAAGAACCTACCAGACCAAATTCATGCTTTCTGGAATACTGCAACATTTTTTCTCCAATTTCTGTGGGGATTGCGGGTTCTCATCATCAAGAAAAACCGCCCGAAAACCGCACCTTCAATTGATACAACTTATAAAAGAAATATTTTTAAATTTATATATAGGCACCTACTTCAGTCTTGGAGCCAGAAGCTCGTAGGCTTTAAGTTGGCCAACCAAGGCACCAGACGAGTGACAAGGCCTCTCGTCGTACGTTTTGTTCTTGCAAGAGTTTAAAGTGGGCATCCAGAAGTGGGCTACCCTTGTTTCACGGTCGAGAAAGAGAGAGGACTTGCGAGGAGGAAGCAATCAGTGGGCGTGGTGGGTGAGACTGATTATTTTCATTGATTTTCATAGTTAGGTCTCACTCGCGTGCGTGCACATTGCGTGGCCTGAGTAAGACACCCTAATCGGTGCATAATCATCCATAACGAAGCAATGGCCAGAAATGAATGACTTCTTCGTGAGAATTGTGAAGATAGAAGGAACTCCGGATTTGAGTCTTGCCGCTTGGCTGGCTGCGCGCGCGGCCGGTTGACCATAGGAGATTGAATGTGCACCTGCAGTACACCTGCAGCTGGAACATGTTGTACAGCGTGTCCAGCCACTGGCTTGATCATGAAAGCACACATATGCTTACACACATACATATGCATATGTGTGTACACATGCACAACACACACACACACATGCACAACACACACACACACACACACACACACACACACACACACACACACACACACACACACACACACACACACACACACACACACACACGCACGCACGCACACACACACACATGCACAACACACACACATATGCTTACACACATACATATGCATATGTGTGTACACATGCACAACACACACACATGCACAACACACACACATGCACAACACACACACACATGCACAACACACACACACGTACGCACGCACGCACGCACACACACACACACACACACACACGCACGCACGCAAGCACGCACGCACGCACGCACGCACGCACGCATACACACACATACATACACACGCACGCATGCACGAACACACATATGCATATGTGTGTACACACACACACACACGCACGCACACATACATACACATACATACACACGCACGCATGCATGAACACACACACACACACGCACACGCACACATACACACATACATACATACACACGCACGCATGCACGAACACACACACACAACACACAGACATGCCTGCGCAGTGCATGCACTTATACATCGCAAGTACATGTAAATGGGAAGCTCAAATGCATGTGCTGCATCCGGGCCAGGCCCCTGGGGTCTGGTCAGGGACGATGGTATCGGTATTCCTGGAAGGTTGCTAGTAGTCTTTTAATAGAAACATGGAGCACAGCTTGCCTGGAAAGCAGCTTTTTATGCATTGCTGATTCATGATCGTGCATATACATGCTAGCATGCAGAGCGCTCGGGATTGACCTCAGCTTTTGCAAACCTTCCCGCAAAGATTTTCTTCCCAAACAAATCCACCTGCCAATGAGATGCCACCCAAAGGAGCTCGAGCTCAGACTCATAAAATGTACATTAACACATGTGTGCTACCTTGATGCCCCAAAGCATTTGCAATTCTGCATACAATTTCAGCATTTGCAAACTTTGCATTTAACTTCAGCATCTACCATTGAGTACATGATTCAAGGGGCATACACTTTCTATTGAAGTCTCTTTGTCTGCTAGCTCAAGATTGTCTGCAAGCTCATATGAGCATCTCATGTTGCTCTGTACGTACAGGTGCACCAAGCTGTTCAACCAAACCTAAAGCTGAAACCCAAAGTGGAAGCACTCATCTTGCCAAGTGACAGGTATGTGGGAAAGATGACTTTTTCCATGGGCTTCTTCCACCTTGTTCATGTGTGTGTGTGTGTGTGTGTGTGTGTGTGTGTGTGTGTGTGTGTGTGTGTGTGTGTGTGTGTGTGTGCGTGCGCGTGCGTGTGTGTGCGTGTGTGTGCGCACGTGTGACTGTTTTCATTACATGTATGTCTGTACATAAATGTATGGTTTAGCTTTCATCTCTAGCATGTATAGCCCTTTTACATTGAACACAGAGAGAGAGAGAGAGAGAGAGAGAGAGAGAGAGAGAGAGAGAGAGAGAGTTGTTTCGACCTGGGATGTTCGTGACGAAAAGTGAAAAGTAAAAGTTCCAAGTTTGCTTTGCAAGAACAATATCAAGGCAAAACACCATCACTCAGCCTGTGCATCTCAGGATGGCGACGCATGTCTCGCAATGCTGCTTCAAAACTGTAATTGCCACACATCAACAAAGTGACTTGATCCAGCATTCTCAATGAACCTGGTCAAGCAAAGCGTTGGCGTATGAAAGCATTCATTTGCTTACCGCCTCCATCTTGTACTCGCAGATTGACTCGGCAAGGATGTCCAGCCCCGTCAACTACGAGGGTTGCCCACCTGGTGTACCCATCAGGAATAATGCGGAGGAGCTATGGGGCTATGACATGAAGATGGGAGGCCCTGCCACAGCGCTGTCGCTGTTCTTCTTGATTGGCACCATTATACTCGCTCAACTGGTGCACGCCCGCAACCGCAACACCTACTATATGATCACCCTTGTCATTGCCGCCTGGGCAGAAGGCGGGGGTTACGCTGCGGCCGTCCACACTGTCAGGAAGGATTGTGAGGCTGACCTTTTTGACTCGTTCCTGGCCGCTCAGGTGATCACCTCATGAGGGAATATTGCTGAGGAGGTTATCAAGCCGGCAGCTTTGTGCAGGGCCAGGATTGCATCCCACACCTGCACTTGAATGGGTTTCTCTAACTGGCAGGTCAAGGGCTGAAGCTGGACCCAATCATCAGAAAAACATGTCAGACTGGGTGGCGCTGCTCCCCAGGTCAATGGGGGGTTGTGAGCTCCAACGCTGCAAGATTTGATTTGATTTGATTTTACACAACGCTGCAAGATGTTCATTGCAGTTTGGGTGTGATGCAAGCTCGCGTGCACACGCTTACACACACACGCATCACTTTCCTACCAGCATCGTGTGCGCTGCTGGAGCAGCTGAGTGACAGCACACAACTTGATGCCCTGGCGCAGGTGTTAATCTTGTTGATCCCCAACTTTGTCGAAGCAACGATGTACACAACTGCCGCCAAGATATCAGCTTTCGGCCAGGTCCCTCGCAAGCACTTTTGGCTGCGACCAGCATTCGTCTCTTGGTTCTACATCGTGTCAGACATCGTGACCATCATCGTGCAGGCCATTGGAATCGGTATTTGGGGAAGTGCAAGGACAGATGATGATGACGGTGAGGACACGAAGCAGCAAGCAGATGTGGGAGCATGGATTGTTGTGGCTGGCTTGATCCTGCAGATTATCAGCCAGAGCATCTTCTTCTTGGAGGCACTCTACATTCAGTACAGGATGGACAAAGGCTACCAGCGGCTTCCTGAGACCCGGGCCCTGTTCTTTGCCAACTACTGGACCTGGGGCTTCCTGCAGATCCGAAACATCTACCGGTTGGTGGCGTTCATTCAAAGGTCTGTGGCCGACAATACTGACACCGGCGGCGCTGGGGCAGCAGAAATCCAGCCTGTATTTTTCATTTTTGAAGCCCTGATGATCGTGATGTCCATCCTCATGTTTGCCATCTACCCCCCGGGATACTTGCTTCCCCGAGCGTCTGCAAGGAAGGCAGAGCAGATGGAGCAGGTTGTGGACCAGAGCAAAGACGTTGAAAAGAGCACGTTTGATGAGGACCTGCATGCCCCGGCAGAGATCCCAGACAGCGTGCGGCGATGGGTGTTGACACCATTTGAGCGCATCCCATGGCTTGGACGGGTCTTTTGATGATATTATTCATTAAAAAAAAGCCCTCTTTTATTCGTTGAGGCAAGTGATTCTGCCCGCATGACAAGAGTGTTTTATACGTGTGAGTGCTAGAGGACCCACTGTGACGTGGACCAAGATGAGCGAGTGGATGTCTGCTGCTTAGGAGATGTTGGGCATGCGCTGGCCACTGGCACTGCTTGTTCTTTTATGTACAGCCTGGGATTGATATCTGTGGTGATCATTGGAGCAAACAACAACCCATGGTGTTCTGCTCGAGAAGGCTTGTTCGGTGGATCCTGCAATTTTTTTTCGTGGAGCTGCACCGTCTACACTTATAAAGCTCGGCTGCATAAGAAAGATGTTTACAAGCCTACAAAAGTTCTATAAATATCTATGCTTACAAGATCGAAGTTAGGCTTCATAACTATGGCTGCATGAGGGTTTTTGCGCACAACTCAATCCAAAGGATCTCGCTTGTCTTCTGAGTGCGGATGCGCTGACACTGAACTTTTGGTGTGATTTGCTTTGTAAAGACTAGTCTATATTATGGACCAAAGCTAGTGATGTCTTCCTCCTTTTAGTGTCTTATGTCAGGTTCAATGATCCTGGACCTTGTAGTGATGCATCTGTTTTGCTTAAAGAAAAAAGAAAACCATGTTTTGCTTAACTTTCTGTTTTGCCGAAACCACATCTTGGCTCGGAGCTTTACTAGAGGACGACGTGGCCTCCTTTCCTTAATTGATGTGGGGAGTGTTTCACTGCCTACGTGATTTTCTTTTTACTATCTTTACTTTTCTTTCTAGAAGACAACCATTAGAACAGTCTTCTGGCTGCGAGGGAATTTACGCAGGCAGCAAACAATTCTCTTTCTCAGAGAACATGATGTTTCTTTTAAGGAGTGTGCCTAGCGCCAAGGCACCATGCCTCCCTGCTACCAAGGAAAGATAGGATAAAAACTCTGCAGGCAGTGAAAACGAAACCAATTGAATGAAAAAGGATGCCTAGGGCCAAGGCACCATGTATCCCCTCCGCCAAGAGAAGGAAAAAAAATGTTCAATGGAGATCAGGTTTAGATTTGGATTTACACGGGGGGACCTTCAGCCAGGCTGTTCGGCTGATCGGCCAATGGAGATCAGGAGTGCTGCAAAGGTTACAAGGGGCACAAGGGATTGGCTTACAGCCTGAGACTCTGGCTGATCGGCTGCTGGTGGCACTTTCTCAACCAGCATCAAAAATTGAAACCAACTCTGACAAGAATTTTGAAAATCTATACGAGTCTTGACTTAGGAAAGCATGGATCTCAGGATCAGTTATATTTTGAAAGCTTGCCAAGAAAAGAATAAAGTCAGTGGTTGCAAGCCAGGCAAAAGTATGTAACAGCAAGGATGGTTAACATTGACATAGGAAGTGGTGATAGGTTGGTGCAGCACAACCTTCAAATCCCTGCACATGTATCAAACAGAATTATACCCCCTTACCTCTTTCCAAGAGAAATTTCTAAGAGATCTAGACTCACCTCCAGCCGTCCTGATGCTACACTGATTACTCCCTATTAAGCCAAACCCGCTTCTTCTCCTTCTACCTCCTGCTCACACCATCTTGCGTTATGCAGCAGACACAACCCCACACTGAGGACCACAACAGCTAACCGCGTGAGGCAACCCCACCAACTTGGTCAGTTGAACTGAATGTGAACCAGCGGCATGTGCACTTGATTGAAATCAAGTACTGTGAAGACACGAGGCCTGGACAACAGTTGGAGGCGGCACAGCGACAGCATGCAGACCTTTGCAAACTCATGAATGCAAAAGTTGTGACTCTCCACACCATCCTTTTGGGTGTTGGTGGGACCTGCTACACTGAGCACACCCTTAACCAGTTTAAACAACTGGGACTTGACCACCAACACGCCAATAAACTTGCTCGCAACTTCATGCCCATTCTGTCATGTATGCCAACAAGCTCGTTACCACTAGGCGTGCTATTGAGAGCAAGAATACTTCTTGCAGCCAGGTTATGAAGCCGGGTGCTTCCAATAACCCTCCAGGTCCCCATTAGGGTCTTCTTTTTGTAGCTTCGTGGTGGAGGGGACTCACGGCTCTTCTGAGCCAATGTGTCTCCTTTTTCCTTAAATGATGTAGGGAGAGTTTCCTCTGCCTAAGTATTTTTTTCTTTCTGCTAATGAGAGTAGATACAATCTATGGACATCCCCTTGAATGTGTTGTTTATGTTTCTCAGGGTAAAATAGTTCTTTGCGTATTTGATGAAGAGATGTGAGACTATCTGAAGCAATGTGTGAATAATGTGCGTGATAGCAGCAGTGGTTGCTGCTAATTTAGCTCGACATACGGTGTTGGTAATTCCAGCACCGTTGGGCTGAACAAATTGTCTGTTGTCTGTGGGAGGGCAGTAAACCCCTGCTCCAATTTCTTGTTTGCCATTCTGCATATGACAGCTACCATCAGTGTAAGCCCAAGTCCTCCAGTCAGGGACTTTGAGCACGAGGGTTGGACTAGATTGGTTAGGTACAAAAAAGTTCTTCCTGATTACCTATGCGCGAATAGCCTATTCACCTGAGGTTGGGTTCCTAGATGTTTGTTGTTTGTGGGGCCCTGCCTTTCAGGACAGGTGACCTTTCCTTAATGCACGCGGCCGGACTTGGCAAGCGTAGTCTTTCTTCTTTCTTTCTTGTTGTTTGTCAGAGGGGAACAGTTGGCACTTAATGAATCCAGGCATGTCGGCATGCATTGTACTGGGAGTAGAATGGTTGCCAACACTACGTAGCTTCCATTTGGGTTCAGATTCAGCTGCAGCCAGGCCCCGTAGCCAAGCTGTGTTATGATTGTTTAGAAGGGTACTTGCAGCTGTGTTCCAGGCTGCAACGATTTGTAGATCCCAGGTGTGCTGAGAGAGGGGTATTTCCTGGTTGGTGCAGGATTGTGGATCATTGTAGCAAAGGCTGGAAAGTGCGATGGTTCCAAGTTCACAACAGAGATGTGGATAGGCAGTGATGAGTTTGGAATAGGGGTTAATCATCATGTGTTGTCCCCATACAGGGGAGGAACATGAAAGTAGCAGTGGCCTCTGTGTTGAGAATGGCTGAGCAAAAAGCATGACGAAAGGCCTGAGTCATAGCATCATCATCATCATCATCATAAATGGGATGGCAGACAGAAAAACCTGAAAATCTGGATGAGAAGGAATCATGACAAGCACCAAAAAGGGTGCCTCGGGGGTCAGTGCTCCAGTAGTGCTGGTATTGTGGGTTGTGGTCTAGCACGGAGGCCAAATCCTCTTCAGTTACATAGACCCATTTCTGATGGGCAGTGTGGATGTGGGTTGGCAAGGCCCGCGAGAAGGAGTCTTTAATCTTTTTGCTAGCGTACTTGTTTTCTAGCATAGTCTTGCGAGCAAGGAGACCCTGCAGCTCAGATGCAAAGTTGGTAGGAGCAGGTGTTATGGCTTCATGCAGGCCAGCAAGCTTGGCCCTATAGAATGCCCTGTAAAGGATTTGAAAACAACTAGGGGTTATCATCCCAACATTTTTTGTTAAACGGAGCCTATCACGGGGAAATGGTGACTTCCCTAGGACTATTAGCAAAGAAAGAGACAGAACACAAGCTCACAAAGAAAGCAGGAAAGAGGAGCGGGCACTAAGCTCAAACAAAGAAAGAAAGAGAGGCTGGGGCTCCTAAAAGTCAGGACCTGGCAAAGCTCCTTAAAGAAGGAGGGGCAGGAGGGGTAGGGGCAAAAAAAAAGAAACCAAAAGCAGGCTCCTAAAACGCTCGGCAAGGCAAAGTTCACAGGCTCCGAGGGTCTCTCAAGGACCACAACTCTACAAGGCAAGCCTAAGAGACAAGTTCAAGTTATGGTCAGCAGCAATGAATAGATGCTCATGCAAAAGAGAGCTGGCCAAGGAGGGCTGCTGCCTCCCTTGGCAGGCAACAAAATCTTTCAGCCCCTCTACCAAAAAATCCAAAGCGTACTCCTGAAGGTGCTGCAAGTTGCAATACCAAAGTTTAAGCATCGAGTTCAGGATACACAGACAGGCTCCCACCAAACACGCTCATTCAAGCTAGGACAAGGGGGAGCAAGCAACCACACATGCCCAGGAAGCACGGGAGTGCCAGGAGGCAGGTTCTTGGCCAGGAGATCCACTGCCGCCTGGGCATGAGGACAGGTCCAAAAGACGTGCTCCCTCCGCTGGAGCGCTCGCACATCAGAGGTGCCTGCATCCGCGGCCCGCCACCCACAGACACACGCCAAGCCTCTAGCCCAGGCAATACCATGGCCCCCCGCACCTGGGACCCCATGCAGGAGCAAGCGCCACCAGGTTTCCTTCCACCTGTTGCCCCACCGGAGCCTCCACACCTGATGGATCCTGCTAGGGAGGCCATTGGCTTGGGGAGCTGGGTTAGGCGCAGGCAGGGAGGCCGAGGCAAGTGTGACAGCAGAGCACACGCACTGCAACCAGGCCGCGTGCCTGTGCGCGCTGTGGACAGCTGATACCTTTTCTTGACATGTGCTCTCACCAGGCTGTTTTGGCGGTTACCCTTCTTGAAGCATTGCAATGCATCTATAACAATGGATTCTGAGAACTGAAGTACAAAGCATCACATGAACACATTTGTCATGGCCACTTGGACCTTTTTCAGAGATATGCTGTTCTCAAACTTTCTGCGCTTCTTGTGGAAACTCGAAAATGTATTTTCCTGACACTGCAGCTTTATGGAGCTTTTTGTGCATGACTTTGCATGCTTGTTTCATTTAGAGTGACTGTGTGTTTTACAGTTGACACTTCTGAACTCAGCTCAAGGCTTTCAGTCACCATTTACAAATTTTTGGTTTAGTTTGGTTACAGGCACCTTTTGCTTCAGCTAAGCTGCCCTTGTAGGCAGGTACAGCTATGTAACCCTATCCTATCCTATCCTGTGGACAGCTGGTGGGCCGTCTACCGCCGGACCGTGCAGCCTTTGGAAAAGAGGGTGGCCTTGAGCGGCGTGCCAAAGGAGGGGCCCCTGGCTCCGCCTCTGAGCCCCTTGGCCCCCCTGCTGCTGCCACTGCGGGGCTTGGTGCTCCGCCCGCTGCTCCTCATGTTGCTCAAGCTGGGGATTTTATTGGGAGTTCCAGGTACAGACAGCAGAAGGTTTGGAGGGAAGTGGATGCCCTCAGTCTCTGAGAGGTGAACAGGAAAGCGATGACTTACCATCGTTAGTGCGGAAAACCATTCAATTAAAGGCTTAATTCAAACGGCACGCACTCCCATTTGTATCCCATCATGTCCATATTCAAGGATCTGGATAAAGAAGCCATGAGCAATGTGAGTAGATTTAGGCTCTGCGCCCAAGGCTTGAAGGTCGAATCCTATAAGTGGCTGCGTGGTTCAAATGTTTGTGTGAAAGTGCTGAATTCCAAGACGAGAAACATGCTCTCTTCTGTTGCAATTGCTTTGAATTATGTGAGCTGCGCAGAAAACACAAGGATATTTTCATTGATCTTTCCAAGCCGTTGCATACTTATGCCCAGCTTCCAAACGCTGACTTTATTCCTTTCTTGGCGAGCTTTCACGTTTTCAGTGATCTTGCTTTCAGTCAGGTCAGCCAAGTAGGTTTGAGTTAATGCCCCACTGCAACCAGATGATTCTGAGTATGCAGGACCTTTGTCTAGACCTATTTTAGCAACTCTGCATACTCAGTTTGTGCCGGGGGGTGCCCAGGGTGTGGGGCCAGAAATCAAGCAAAACCCCTGCCAAAATGGGGTCTCCAGGAAGCTCCCCCCCGGCTTACCTGACCAGCAGCGATGGCTGGGCACTTTATCAGGAGCACATTCTGGGGGGTCCGGGGTGCTGAGGCAGGTGTCCAGAAAATCGCTCCCCGGACCTCGATTTTGGCAGGGAAAGTGGCGAGTAAAAACTCCAGACCAACCACTGCACCATCTGGAGTCGCGACACTTTTTCCGGACTAAATAAAATGTAAAATAAAATTTGGCCCACTTGGAATGCGCACGGAGCTTCAAATTTGAAAGAACCAGCCCTCATAAGTAAGTACCAATTTTCGCGCGATGATGTTACCAACTCTTTTTCTACCTGGTTTGATGAGTTTTCGTGTGCTGCCCAGGTAGCCCCGCATTTCCTATTGTGCGGGGACTACAACGCGAAAATTGGTGGATTGAGTGAAGTCTCTGATGCTCATGGTGGCCTCCTCACTGAGTACCCTGCCCTTCTAAATGCCCGTCGATGTAAGTGTGCCAGTATCAACACTGCTGGCAGGCTGCTTATAGATTTTGCCAGCGCTGCTGAATGTATAATAGGCACGGGCAGGGTACAAGGAGATGATGGTCAGCCTACTTTTGTTGGATCCATTGGCCAGAAAGTTGCAAGTAGGCCCGATCATGTGCTGATGTCCGGCAGAGTTTATCAGGCTGCTGAGAGTGTTCACATTCTTCCTGTCAAGCACATGAGTGATCACTGTGTCCTGAGTATGAATTTTCGAGTAAATGATGCGGGAAGTGAAGGCACTGACTGGAACTTGCAACCTCCTCATGTATGTAGAGGAGGATGCGGGAGTAAAATGGTTATGAAATGGAACCCTGAGCGTGCTAAAGAATATGCTGAAGTCCTTGCCAACAACAAAGAAATCCAGGAGCAATTTGAACAGGCAGTTGATGAAGGTGATCATGAGAAGGCTCGCTTTTTCCTGCGCTCTATGATTGTGCATGCTGCGACAGACTATAGAGTTGGCATGTCTAAGAACATCAGTGTCTGTGCACCTCTACGTGCCAGTCGTAATGGTTCTCGCTACCCTCCTTGGTTTGATGCTGTGTGTAAACAGAAAAGGAAGGTTTTTAGGGAGGCTGTGCAAAGCGGCCAGGCTGAGCATGCTTGCAAGTTTGCTCACAAACAATTCCGTGCTACTGCTAGGCGAGCAAAACGTGCTTACACTAAACATCAGAAGGCTGAATTCCTGGGTAGGCTTTACAGTAAAAACCCTGAGTTGCATGCCATGCTGAGGCAACCCAAGCGGGCGCAAACAACACCCTTGGCTGAACCAGCCTGGGTTGTATATTTGAATGAGCATTTTTGTCCTGCTACACATCATCAACCACAGCGTCCCCTTCATGGGCGCCAAGGTCTTTCAGCTAGGGAAATTGCAGTGCCATTAGGACGTAATCACCCTCCTCCTGAAGTTTTGTTGCGGCAAGGTGCCCGTGCTGATTGGATCCCTGAGCCTGATTCTGTATCTACACCGAGCTTGGATACTATGCGCAGTCTGGTCGCGGATCAAATTAAGAAAATGAATGGGAGTGCATCTTCTGGTTTTGATGTTATTGCTGCACCTTTTATTAAAGGCGCTGTTGTCTTGCGGCCCAAACTCAATGGGCGAGGTACAGAGAGTGTCAATGTTTTGGAGCCCTTCTTGGCTAAGCTTTTCAAGTTGCTCCATGACAAGGCACGCATCCCTGCTTGTTGGAAGTATGCAAAATTAAGCCCACTGTATAAAAAAGGGCCCCTGCTTAACCCGAACAGCTATCGCATGTTGGCAGTCAGTGGCACTATGTATAGGATGTATGCCAATGTTGTACGTGCTTTACTAACTGACTGGTGCCAGGAGGCTAACAAAATACCAGATACTCAGTTTGGCTTCTATCCTGGCCGTAATACTCTTCAGCCTTTGTTTATTCTTCGCCATCTGCAGCATGCTGCACGCACTTTGCGACCAAACAACTCGAGTAGATTGCATGCGGCATTCATAGATTTCAAACAAGCCTACGACACCATTCCTAGGGGGGCTCTCTGGCAACACCTCCGCCGCATCAGCATGCCCACTTCTTTGCTGTCGATTATCCAAGACATGTATGCTGCTGCTGAGTATGTTTTGAAGGATGGTGCAAAAACTGCACGTGTGCATCCTATGCGAGGTGTTAAGCAAGGGTGTCCTCTTTCTCCTCTCCTTTTCTCACTTTACATCAATGATGTTGACTTGATTGCTGAGGATGTGAGAGGGGCAGTAACTGGCACAGAGAATGTTCGCGTGACCCACATGTTGTATGCTGATGATCTCACATTGCTTTCCAATGAGCCAGGTGCTCTTCAAACCATGTTAAGCAGGCTGAATGTGTCTGCTAGGAAGAAGCATCTCGTTATCAACACCTTAAAGTCAGAGGTTGTGCACTTCAACTCAAAAGGAATCAATCTCCCTGTTTTTACGATTGGCAGTGACACTCTTGCTCATAAGGACTCGTTTAAATATCTTGGCATGATGTTTTACAGGACCTTGAACATGGCTAAATCGGCAGAAAATGCAGCTCGTGCTATGCTTACATCTGCTTATAGGATTCGTCGTTTTGTACGTGAGCACACACTTGCAGATAGGCCGCATGCTTCCTTGTGGCTTGCAAAGACGTATGTTATTCCAGCTGGTATGTACGCGAGTCAGGTGTGGGGTACAGGTTTCATGCAGGCAGGCAAAGAGTTCTCTAGTGCTCTGCAAACTTTGCATCTGAATTTCTTGAAAGGTACCTTGGGTGTGAAGCGAACTAACACTAACTGGGCTGTTTTGAGAGAATGTGGGCATCAACCACTGCAGTACTATTGGTTTAGAGCTGCAGTCAAGCTGTACAACAGCATGCTTGGTACAAATAGTAGTACTTTACGCCATGTTATGCAAGCCGATTTGAAGTTACAACCTAAGGATGACAAGTGCTGGACAGCGCAGTTAATTAAAGCCTTCCAAGGTTTGCGTGGTTCTGAAATTTTTGAGCAGGCTGTGAGGTCAGGAGGTGCCATTTCCATGAATGATTTTAGTGCAGACTTGAGGTACAGATTGCAAGGAGTTTGGAGAGAAGCCGAGTCAGTGGATCCAAGGGAAAACAACAACAAACTAGCTACTTACCAAGCTTGGTATACTACTCCTTTTGCTTGCAACGCTCGCCAAACCTATGCACCCCTGCCTTGGTATCTTTTTTTGGATTTGCCTAAGCAAGTTATGCTCGCAGTAAGTGGCACCATGTACAGGCTGTATACTAACGTTCTTAGGGAGGTGGTCACTGGGTGGTGTAAAGATAAAAACAAGATTCCAGACACTCAATTTGGTTTCTATCCTGGCCGTAACACTTTGCAGCCCATTTTCATTTTACGGCACTTGCAGCATGCTGCTCAGGTCAAGCGCCCAAATGCATCCCCAAGGCTGCATGCAGCTTTTATTGATTTCAAGCAGGCTTATGATACAATTCCTAGGGAAGCCCTTTGGACTCACCTGCAGCGCATTCGTATGCCTGCGTGCCTGTTGGCTGTCATTAAAAGCATGTATGCTAATGATGAGTATATCTTGGTGGATGGCTGCAAGCAAGCTCGTGTGCGCCCCCATTTTGGAGTTAAGCAAGGCTGCCCGCTTTCCCCTTTGTTGTTCTCCTTGTACATCAATGACGGGGACTGCTTGGCAGAAAATGTGCAAGGGGCTATTAAAGGCACTAGGGACGTTCGAGTCACCCACATGCTGTATGCAGACGATTTGTGCCTCACTAGTAACCTTCCTGATCAGCTCCAACTGATGTTAGATAGGCTACATACGTATGCTCAGCGGAAAGGGTTGGTGATCAATACTGCCAAGTCTGAGATTGTGCATTTTAATTCAAAGGGTGATAATGTGCCAGCTTTCACGTTAGGTGGAGCTCGTTTGGCGTGTGCAGATTCTTTTAGGTATTTAGGCATGCTGTTCAAAAAACAACGCAACCCGCAAGGCACTGCAGAGTATATGTGTGCACCTTTCCTAGCTGGTTGCAGACGGATTAGGCAATTCGCATCTGAGCACCGCCTGACAGATAGGCTGCATACCATGCTCTGGCTGACTAAAGCATATGCTCTCCCTGCTAGCATGTATGCATGCCAGATTTGGGGCACTAGATTTATGAAAGAAGGAGCTGAAATGGATTGTCCTTTGCAAACTGTACATCTGTGCTTACTGAAGCGTATCCTTGGGGTAAAGCGCACCACTCCTAATTGGTCTGTACTGCGTGAGTGTGGGCATGAACCTTTACAGTTCTATTGGTTTCGTGCAGCAGTTAGGTTTTACAATGCTTTACTGCGCAGCAACAGCACTACACTCAGTAAGGTACTGCAAGCAGATGTTGAAATGAGCAGTCTCTCCCATAAATGTTGGACTTCAGAATTTTTGGCTGCCTGCACAGGCTTGGACAGGTGCAACGTATTTACTCATTGTGTTCGGTCAGGGCAGCCTATAGCCATGAGGGAGTTTGTTGTTGATCTGAGAAAAAGGCTGCGAGGTGTGTGGAATGCTGATGCCTTGGCAGAACATGGTGACCACACAAACAAATTAGCCAAATATCATCACTGGATGGCACTTCCTTTGAGACCCTTGTCTGTTCATGGTGCGCCCTTTTCTGTCCCCAGGTATTTGCATCTTGATTTGGGCAAGCGCACGCTAAGAAACATAGCACGTTTTCGCTTACATGCTCATAATTTAAGAGTTGAGACATCACTTTGGCAGGAGCACACATCAACTTGTGATAAATGTGAACAAGGACTCCAAGACGAAAAGCATGCCGTGTTCCTTTGTTCTTGCGCTTCTGTGTGCTCTCTTCGAAGG